>JANAVB010009588.1:5000-23221 GCA_029216955.1 Iris pallida
GAGTATACAGAGCAATCCTATATATAATAGGTAATGATGTTCTCTTAGGCGCAGATAGAGATACGGCCATGGAGGATAAAGGCCAAGTAGAGAAGGCGACCACACCCCAGGGAAGCATCTCGGGGTCGGTGTTGGAGAAGCGTCAGGAACTGAAGATGTCATGGGGTCAAAACAAACTCGTTGATAATAATAGCAGTCAAGCCATGGTAGTGTACACCTCTAACCAACCGATGGGAGCAGGCGATGACAGTATGAGGGAGGAACCAAGTCTCCACGACATCAGCAACCCGAGAGACCCGACGGGAGATGCTCACGCTGCTAAGAGACCTGCAGTTGCGGAAGAATATGGGGATGTTCCCCCACAGGAAGTTGGGGGGTGTGGCAGTAAGGATACCCAAATTGACTCTGAGGGACTCACTACAAACAATCCTAGGTGGGAAGAACAAATCAGAGAATTGCGGAGACTTGGAAACCCTGAGACGGGAAACTATCAGTCCAACGAAGCCCTCTCATATCGTCCGTGAGAGAGTTTGAGAATTAAGGACGCCAAATCTAACCAATAAATGACGATCATTTCATGGAATGTACGAGGGGCAAATTCCATTGGCCGGTGGTGGAAAATCATGGAAGTGATTAGACGGAACAGGTGTACTGTAGTTATCTTGCAGGAGAGCAAAATAAAGGAGACCCTGAAGATCTCTAGGAGGACTCTGAACCAATGGACTTCGGTCCATAACATAGCGGAGTGTGGTGTGGCACGCATCTGGATGATGTGGGATGCTCGAATATGGACTGGCCAGGTTAGATTCTTTTCTGAACAATTAATCACTACTGAGCTATCTAATAAGGGTGGCTTAAGAATAGCGGTAGGGGCGTTATATGGATATAATGATCGAAGACGTAGATTCCAACTCTGGAAGGATGTAGTCAATTCTGTAGCATGTATGGACGATCGACTTCCGTTACTAATGTGCGGAGACTTTAATGCCATGCTTTATCCAGAGGAGAAACAGGGAGGAAGACAGGTCCCGAAGGAGATGTTAGCAGACTTCCAAAATTGCCTTCTTCAATCGGGCTTGCTCTGTTTGCCTAAGATCGGCCACAAGTGGACGTGGAGTAATAGCTCGATAACTAGTCAGATCGTTTGTCAACTTGATAGAGTGTTATACAATCCGGCATGGTTGGGGATTTTCCCCGATACTAAGGCGGAGGGGCTTCCTAATGGTACTAGTGACCATACCGCCTTACTAGTCCGGTGTAACACCCAGTTTTCCAAATGAGGGTAATTTTAAAATTTTATGATTATAATCATTTAATAATGACATTTAAATCATATTGTAATTTTTGGTGATTTTTAATCAATTTAAAACTATTTAAAATATTGAATTACGATTTTGATGGTTAACTAGTTAAACCCTAGTTTTGCTAAGCCTAGAGACTAACCATGACCAAGGGAGCCTAGTCATGTGATTAGGATGACTAATTAAAACTTTTTAGCCTAGAGGTATTTTGGTCATTTTGATAATTTTGTGAAATTATAATTTTGATTAATTAAATATTGTGCTAATCTTTTAGTTAAGCCTTAACCTAGAAGTTTAACCTAAGCTAGATTAGTCTTGAGATTAGAATCATGGTTAGAACTTCCTACTAAGTGCCAAGGTTAGTAATATCTAGATATTCCTAGGTAGGATATTTTTTCTTTGAGATATTTGTAAACAGAAAGCCTTGAACCAATAGGAAAGCTTGAAATTGGGTGGAATGACCTTAGCCACACATCTAGCTATTACAAAACCCTAATTTCCTTAGATGACCAGCCATACAAGCCCCCCTTCTATAAGTGCCATACTTAGAAGCCTTTGCCTCTTTTCAAAAACCTAGAAGAACCCTACTTTGTTCTTCCCTAAACTTCTCCCAATTAATCCAAATTGAGCCCAAATTGAGTCAAATCAATTGCATCATCATCCCCAACATTAGAGGAGACTTGTGGGTGCTTGCTAGCGAGGTTTGAGGACGTTTGAACCTTAGCAAATCGAGAAAGACGTCAAGTCGAGGCTCTTTACATTGAGTTTGAACACTCAATAGGTAAAACCCTACAAACCCTAATAAATTCCTGATTTCTTCCCATAGCTGCATTCATTTAGGGTTCACCTAGGTGTAGCCCAAGTTTGGTAGGATCTCGTGTCTATTTCGTGTTCGTATCGGACACGTATCGGTATTTTTAAAGAAGTGTTTGGTGAAATACCACATAGAAATGGATTTTGGTAATTTTTAAAACTAATTACATGTATGTAGTAAACATGTGTATATTACAACCCTAATCGACTGAGTCAATTTTAGTATTGTTTGGACACTGTTTTAGGGCTTGGACATGCAGCACGAGACACCGCACAGACCTCGTGCAACTCCCTTGCTGTTCGAGTGTCCTAGCAGACACGACACGGCACCATGTGCCATAAAATTTGTTAGACACGTGGGCCTAGTGACTGACATCACACCCATAAAATTTTGTGGGTCCTCGTCGACTTTGTGCGAAGGAATCGAGGCTGCACTGATTCTCCACTGTCACTACATACATACGAAAAACCCCACTGATACGCACTTCGTGCGTGGACACACGACTTTGTAGACACGACACAGGCACCTAGATACATATCCTGATACCCCCACCTAGCTACTAACACAAGCTCGACTCGTCTCGAGCTCTGTGTCGTGTTCAATCGGACACGACATGGCCGCACGAGGCAGTGCTGAGCACTGTCCTCTGATGCCAATTCGACTTTTGATTGGACCTGTTGGACACCACTTGGACACGAACCCATTGGTTCAGTAGACACCTAGACACTTGTTTGACACCCTGACACGAACACGAGAGGTTTGGTTGGACACACTGTATCCAAACCTATTCGACACACACCGTACACACTGTCTGCCTTGTATTCTCTAATACCATGTTAGGGGCCCTGTTTAGGACACTTGTTGGACACTTGCAGACACATGGACATGTGTTTGACACTTCCCTAAGACTCTGACATGTTTACATCCTTACCCGTTCTATTTCCCTACATTTAATTTCAGTCCCAGTTTTTTATGTGCAGTAACATACGATTCATTTCATATGAAATTGTTCTGTCCATTTTCTTTCAATTGTTCAGTCCATATATGTATGATTCAGTCACACATACATCTTAGTTCAGACCATTTCCCTTGTGTGTATTAGTCTATATATACCAGATGAATATTGTATTTATATATATATATATATATATATATATATATATATATATATATATATATATGAGATGTTAGTGCTTGATATTAATTTGGGTAAGTTATTATATTACTTACATTACAGTGTATTGTAGGTTTTTCATTAGGTTTTTGGTTTTAAAATGGGGAAATTTATGTATCAGTCATCATTTCTAGTTTATGTATTTGAAACTGACAGTAGATAGGTAAATGGGTTTTCTGAGAATTCAAATGCAGTGCATGTTCAGAACATGTTGCAATAGGGTGAGTTAACTATGGTTAGTTTATATAACCTGAGACTAAAATGAGTGACAACCTAAAATTGGTTTTGGGAGTTAAGGTTGTATAGTTATATGTGATATATATATAAGTGAAGCTTTGGTGTTCAGTCCCTTATCCATCTAATATCTGTGTTCCCATATCAGTATACGCAGACATTTACTTGGCATCAGTTAGATGGGTAATATAGAAGAGAGAGTCTACTGCAGGTAGGAAGAAAGGAATGGGAGACTTGAGTAACCCATTAACATTTCAGTTTCCCCTATTTTAGTAGCAGTCATGGTAGATACGAGCATTCCATAACAGTCTTAAGGGGTGAGGATTTATTCATATGTGGCTTGGGTATCATGAGGGGGTAAGGGACTTCCATATGGCACTACTCTGAAAGGTAGGCAGGTCCTGTTGGACCTGGGTTGAAGTGATTGGGGGGTAGGTTGGCAGCCGGCCTAAGTAAGGCCAGGTAGAGCGTTGTTGGTATCAATATTGTGTCTATGTGTTTCAGTCAAGGTTTGGGGTTCAGGTTTGAGAGGATTAGAGGGATGGTTACATGTCCTTCTCAGTGAAGTCTAGTTAGTTAATAGTGAGGCTTTAGTGTTCAGTCCAGTAATGGACTTGGCAATTAGTATGGTGGTTGCTAGTGGTTGGATGGTGTTATATAATTGTCCTGCACCTATTTGAATTCTTCACTGCATTGCATTACAGAAATCCTTCCAAGTTCACAGCTTCCTGCATTTCCCTCATTACAAATTGTTCACAACAGACCATATTTCATTTACTGCATTTCACACCATGTCCTATATACCACTGCACTATATGTTCTTCACTACATTCATCCTTGCATCACCAGGTTACATACCTGCATTCCTTGGATACCCTTCACCTATTGCTGCCCTGCCATGTTTATCCAGATTTACATATATATAGGTGGTTACACACTTTTATGACTCTCATATTTACATTATGCACATATGTGGGTTATGTCTGATATATATGTATGTGGCTATTATATGAGAGGTTAGAGTTATACTTTACATATGTAGATATATATGTGTGAGGTGGTTGAGTCATGGTTAAGGTTATATGTATGTGTGATGTACATATATGTATATGTGTAATGTCTATATGGATTATGTTATACGTTATGTGTGGTATATGGAATATGGTTATGAATTAGAATGTGTTAGAGTAGAGGCCCTAGTGTAGTACTTTACATCTATGTTATGTGTAAATGCCCATATAGATATATATGGTTTACCTTAGATGTGTGTTATGGTATAGGAAGAGTTGAGTAGATAGTTTACCTTTGACCTAGATATCCCAATAGACAAGTACATATAGTGTAATGAAGTATGGTTTACATAGGGTATTCATGTAGATAGTGTTGGTAAACCAAGTTTGACTAATAGTGGACTTTGACCAAGTTTGACCAAATGGTTCATGTTAACTAGAGTTGACCAAAAGTCAACATTGAGTTAATATGTGACTAATTGACCTGGTATGACCTAATATGACTTTGTTTGACTTGTTTGACCTAGACAGTTGACCAGATTTGACTTAGAGTTGACTTGACCTAGATTTGACTTAGAATCATGTAGATTGCATCATAAACTTTATTTACCTTATTTTAAACACATTATAACCTATACTGCTCTATTTAGGACATTGTGACTCCGGTGCAGACATCTGATGTTACATTACTCTTTTCAGATTATCAGGCGAGTACATCCTCTGATAGTTCTCTCATTTACTTATCAATTACTGTACTTCAGTTCTAGTTAGTTTTATGTGATTCTCTGTTACAACACGTATGGATATTTTTGGATTCATGTATGCGACACACATACCATCTTGTCTGGCCTCTATTGCTGGAATCCTTGTTGGTATCATCATGTCTGGCATCTATTTCTGGAATCATTCTGGAATCGTTGCTGGTATCATCATGTTTGGCTGGACTTATCTCGATTCTCGTGTCTTATACTGGATTCACTTGTATTACGGGGCGGGGAAATATTGAGTAACGCATGTAAACATACCCCAAATCTGGAATCTCTCTACTGGAATCTACTGGAAGCATAGCCATCTCTCGCCTGATCAGTGAGTGATGTGCCTGATACCTACAGCCGTTTACATGTCGATCTCGGTATTTTAAAACACACTATTAGAGTATAGTCTGGACTCACCCTAGAATCTTTGATCACTGACTGGAATCATCTTATTCTAGACTCATCTTGTACTGGAATTACCTGGTATCATATTCATGTTGTCTGGACTTACTTTGGTTTTATACTTGTTTATATTTACTGTCTGGACTTATATCATGTTACTATAGTTCAGCTAGTTTCTATTTACAGTCTTCATTGCCATGATTCTTCTCTTGTTAGTTACTATACTTTTCTTGTATCTCAACTGTTCTCTATACCATCACCTAAATATAAACTGCCATGTTCATCAATATAACTGTCTATAACTACTTTATAGTTCTCTATTATTTACTTGGGTTATCTAG
This sequence comes from Iris pallida, assembly GCA_029216955.1. Lineage (NCBI taxonomy): Eukaryota > Viridiplantae > Streptophyta > Magnoliopsida > Asparagales > Iridaceae > Iris > Iris pallida. Next base: position 11,032 of record JANAVB010009588.1, read on the forward strand.
ATGAGATGTGCTCATTTCTGTCCTGACTGGACCTGTTAAAAATATTACAGATGATTGCCCTGAGGACATTTGCCCTACTTGCCTTGGAGCAGGAGATGGCTTAGCTACCTTTGGCCCCGACTCTCAGGAGTGATCAGAAGACTAGCTAGTTGATTTGGTTTAGTTTTCATGTTGTAGAACTTGAATTGTAATAACTTGAGATATGAGTTTGTATTTGAGTTTGTTTGAGATATTATTATTTATTAGTAGATATTTGTTGTTGTTTAGTCTTTAGTTATAAACTTCTATGTTATCTGTAACGCTCCAGTCCCAAAATACGTAGGACTAGGAACGTAGACATGCCAGCTGTATATATACAAAGTACACTCCAATATATGGAAACCTCGTATGAATACATAAGCTGTAAAATGCAGTAGAACCATAACTAATCTCATCCATAACAAAATAAATGAATAAAAGATATCATATAATAATAATGAATTGTCTTGATACAATATGCTGGGCGGAGACAAATCCACTACCAATATGTAAAGGAAAAATACATGAGAAAAGAAATGAAGTTGGCGAGCGAAGCGAAGATGATCCAAGTGTAATCATCCTCGTAGAAATAGCGATGATCACGACTAGAGCTAGAACACCTACGAAAGACAAGAGCACACACCTGGCGAGATAACTAGGTCCTCAGAGGGACGTAACAAGACATATAATATCATGCCAATAACTGAATAAATAAAGCTCAACAGAAAAGTATATATGACTACACAAAATAAAGGTCCTTAACCATTCTATATGAAAATATATTTTGAAGACAACGTTCCACACAAGGGATCCCCAGACTAGAAATACGGCGCGTTAGCATTTTAACCGAGGTACTAGTGGCATCTAGAGGAAAATAAATAAATGCACGGCACACTAGTCTCTCGGGTGAGTCACTAACGGCAGCTAGAGGAAAGTAAATGCACGGTATATTTGTGTTTCAACCGAGGCACTAGTGGCATCTAGAAAAAAGAAAATAAGTGTACGGCGCACTAGCTCTTGGCTGAGTCACAAATGGCAGCTAGAGAAAAGTAAATATGTGAAAGCCCCTGTGCCTAATAACCGTCTTCCCCCTCCCTATGCACTACTCGTGCTGAATCCACACCACGATATTCCTAATAACCGCTAAGTCTTCTAGACATCCATAACTATTAGCAGTTATATCCTAACGTACGTCCTGTACGCACCGATGTACGATCGGTACGCAAGTCCGAATCTATATGAGACACGTGACATCGTGGCACATAGGTGTCGGACAATAAATGCGACACAAACAAAGGTGGTCCCGTAACTCTAGGCCAAATGCATAAAGTATAGTAATTTGCAACTACATATGGTTTTGAAAGTACAACTTATAAGAAATAAAACATGCATGATATTGACCAAGAAATTAAACAGTAAAGGCAATGTGTCTTGCCTGGTAGTACGCCTGGTGTGGTGCTGCAATAATCAAGGTGGCATAAACTGCGACTTCGGATAACAACTACACAAGGTGACCTCGGGTGGTGGCACAGACAGTTCCATTGGGTCCAGAAGGGTCAAATTAGTTAGGTCCGACATAAGGTAGGCTTGAATTGGCGAGGGAGCATGAATAATAGGATTGGTTACGGACAGGAGAAAAATTAGAAAAATAATGGATAAATATCATATATACAAATTTTAGAAAATATTTATAATTCCAAAAAAAAATTAGTTTTCATGAGTCAAAATATTATAGGAAAAATACTTAAAAATACTTAAAGTCAAAAAAATCGTTTTCGGCAGAAACGCAACGTTTGTAGAAATAAGATTTTTGATAGGAATATATTAGTTAAAATTACTTTAAGTTTGACAAAAGAATTTTATAGTTAGAAAACTATTAGTAAAAATAATTTAGAAAAATATTTGAAAATATTAGGAAACTGATTTACCATTTCAAAACTATATTTCTACGGTCAAAAACAAATACTTGAAAGGACTTGAAACTTATGGTATATAAAAAAAATTTAGAAGAAACTAAAATCTAACAAAGCGATTTAGGGATACCAACTAACTTTTGCCAAATAATAATTTGTAGATATATATAAGTACCCTAAAATAATCAAATAACATATTTTTTTTCACAAATATATTAATATTAGGGCTATATAAATCTCCCAAAAATTAGAATAACATTACTACAATTAGTAATACTAATTATATTACCATATATTATAAAAGCTAAAACAAAATTTGATAAATAATGTCAATAAAAATAAATAACAACAAATAAAATAAAATAAATAAATAAAAAATACATTTGTTGTCTTCTCTTCCGAGGGAGAGAGAGACAACAGATTATAACCCACGAAAAATGCTGAAGGAAAAAGGGGGACGGTAGAAGTAGGGTCGCCGTCGGTCGGCTCGCCCAGTCGGGGGCTGAGAGAAAGGTGGAGAAGAGAGAGAGGGCTGGAGGAAGACTCGGAGGAAGGAAGAGAGTGATGGAAGCGGTCGCCGGCGGTTGTTGGGGAAGAGGTTGGAGTGGGTTTGAGAGGGAGAGAGGGCCGGAGGGTTAGGCGGTTGAGAGAGGGGGGCGGCGCGTGGCGTGCGGCGTGGTGAAGCAGCGCGCGGCGGCCGGAGGGGTTTCGTGGTGGCCGACGGCGGAGGCGCTGGCCACGGGTGGCTTTGGTGGAGGCCAGGGCTGCACGCGAAAAGGGTTCAGCGGAGGGGAAAGGGAAGAGGAAGGCCGGCAGCGGTTGGGATCGCACGACGGAGGGACGCATCTCCGGCGCGGATCGGGACGACGCTGGAAAAAGGAGGCTGCGCTTTCCAAGCAGCGTTGCGTCGGGCAATTCGAGGACGGCGACGGCACGGGAGAAGGCTGCCACGCGCACGGAGGCTCGGGTGGTCACGACGGGGAACGGCAAGAGTCATATGGGCGGCTCTGGTAGAGACAAAGGGGGTTTATCCGCTGTGGTCGTGCCGAGGCTGGACGCGGGGACGCACGCGGTAGGGCGCTGCACCGGAGAGGTCGGTGAGGAACACGGTGGAGGGGTGCACGCGGGGCTGGGAGCCGCTAGGCCGGTCGACGGTAGCTCCAAGCAAGGTTAGATTAGGATTTTTGATTTGTTTCCCGTTGTGTCGTGTCCTCGGGGTTGGACCCGTGGACACAGGATTTGGTTTGTGTTTATTAGTGCCTCCGGTAGTGGTGGTACTGGCAGCCGGAGGGCTGGGGTCTGGGTTGCCAGCGGTGGTGGCGGACGATGATGATAGTGGTGGTCGTGGTTGGTATTGACAGGGTCGGCAGGAGGAGGAGGTGGTGAAGGGTTGGTCTGGTAGTCGGGGACGAGCACATGATGGTGTTGCTAATGGTGGTGGTGTACTGTGGTGTGGGGGAGAGGATTGTGGTAAGATTAGCAGCGGGAAGGGGACGGGGTTCTCTAGTGGTGGCGGAGATGTTTCAGGGGTGCTGTCTTGGTCAGGAAGGCTACGACGGTGATAGGGCCAGAGGCCGGGACAAACTAGGAATAGTTTTAGGATTTGATGGTGTCATTGGTTTGTCCGATAAGAAGAAAATATAATGTGTATTTAATTATGGAATAAGAATTGGACGGGGAGGGGACACCGACACGATGCACGAGGTTAGGGTTGGAGAATTATTTGTGGAGAATGATAAAAATTTATGGAGGAGTACCTGCCTTTTTATAGGATGCGGAAATTTCCAGTTGGATAAGGATTGGAATTAATTTAAACCCAATTAGATAATTTGCTACTAATCAATTCAAAATCAATCAAATCCAAATCCAAATACAAATTCAAATTAAATCTAATTAAATTCCTTCTTTTAGTTTTAAAATAAATAAGATAAATCAAATTTCAATTATAGATATTAATTTAACTATTTAAATATATCCATAAAATCAAATCAATATTTAAATTGCCATAATAATTTCAAAAATATGTTTTCCAAAAATACTAATAAAATTTTTTTTGAAAATAACATTATTATTTAAAAATAAACTAATAAATATTTACGAAATATATATGTATGCACAAATAATATTTATATAAATATACTTTTCTAGTATATCATTTATAAGAATATTATTTATTATTATAACTGTATAATGAAAGGTTTTTCATAAATAAAATCATAATTTGAAAATTTTGGTACGATAGCTAAAAATAAATTATTATATATATTATTTGAACTTATAAAAATATTTTTCCAAAAATATGTACGCTCGCACATATTCGTCCTCGTCGAGCAATTACGAAAAATGAAATTTCGCGCGCGATGTATAATACAAAATTTTAAATCAGTACCAAATTTAATAAAAAAATAGTAGAAATTTAGGGGTTTTACATTATCTTATCGTGCTTAGACTGTGATTGAGATTTCATTATATCTATACTTGTCCTCTGTTCGGAGTTGTGATTTGATAAGTACATATATAATTGCGTGAGTTGTTGATTAGATAGTAACCTAGGACAGCGTTCTACCATCGATACTGCGACGTAGGCTGGACGTACCCGCTTTTTGTACCCCTATACTGGGTGCGGGTCATGACACATTTTTAGTGGTGGCCCATGCAGGTCGAGAGTCGCATTAGTTCGATGTCGTGGTAGTTCAACGATTAGTTGTACTGCTGCGCGCCTGCGATAGGAACTAAGGAATAGGCTTTAGCAGAGAGAGTACTCAATCACAGTTAGGACTACTTGAGAAGATTCCTGGGATGACCCTTGAGAATCTCATTATAAACTATTTCAAAATTCGATTCCGACAGTTTCTGTCTACTTCCTTGTTCATCATTGAATTTGATTCTTGGTATTCATTATTGACTTGATTTTCTACCAAGATAACATTATGGGCTAGGTTGCCTCAGTCATGGAATCTATAGTCTTCTACAGCCATATTAGCTGGTTGGACAATGAGATAGAGTCTGATTTTGGATATATTTCTCGGGTGTGGGAATTTAAAGTTTTCGCGGCCAAGCTAGCGGCAATGCAAAAATTTTAAATACCATGATTCTAGAGGTATGTACATTAGTTGCGGACTCAATGGATTATCGCAGCCATATTTACTGGTGTAACGAGGATTCTGGTAACATTGTTTTGGATAGACGGGTATGATTATTTGCAGAATAGATATCATATAGATGGTGTCCTAGTTTAATTGAGTAGAATATCAGTATGGATATTACTTGAGTGTCATGGATTAGTTAGAGGGAGCTAGGCCACATGTAGCGCAGCACCGTGCCCCGTAATATCAGAGGGATACACCCCAATAGGGCAGGGCTTTTGCGATGGTGGTCGAGGAGACCGACGCTGCAGGTGACGGGTTAGCAGGTTTGACCTTCTTGTTCTTCTTCCCCACCTTCATGTATGATTTCCATTAGTACCTGTCAGGATATGCTTGTGATATGTAAGATAGCATAGTTACCCTGATCAAGACTGTGGAATCACGACCAGTAGGACTGAGTTTGCATGTTATCTTTCGACCTTGTTTGATTGGGGTTTAACCTAGGAGGAGTACGATCATCTTAATTTCGAGAACGAAATTCTTCTAGGGGGTAGACTTGTAACACCTAGTTTTCTAAATGAGGGTAATTTTGAAATTTTGTGATTATAATCATTTAATAATGACATTTAAATCATATTGTGATTTTTGGTGATTTTTAATCAATTTAAAACTATTTAAAATATTGAATTGCGATTTTGATGGTTAACTAGTTAAACCCTAGTTTTGCTAAGCCTAGAGACTAACCATGACCAAGGGAGCCTAGTCATGTGATTAGGATGACTAATTACAACTTTTTAGCCTAAGTGTATTTTGGTCATTTTGACAATTTTATGAAATTGTAATTTTGATTAATTAAATATTGTGCTAATCTTTTAGTTAAGCCTTAACCTAGAAGTTTAACCTAACCTAGATTAGTCTTGAGGTTAGAATCATGGTTAGAACATTCCTACTAAGTGCCAAGGTTAGTAATATCTAGATATTCCTAGGTAGGATATTTTCCCTTTGAGATATTTGTAAAAAGAAAGTCTTGAACCAATAGGAAGGCTTGAAATTGGGTGGAATGACCTTAGCCATATATCTAGCTATTGTAAAACCCTAATTTCCTTAGATGACCAGCCATACAAGCCCCCCCTCCTATAAGTGCCATACTTAGAATCCTTTGCCTCTTTTTAAAAACCTAGAAGAACCCTACTTTGTTCTTCCCTAAACTTCTTCCAATTAATCCAAATTGAGTCCAAATTGAGTCAAATCAATTGCATCATCATCCCCAACATTATAGGGGACTTGTGGGTGCTTGCTAGCGAGGTTTGAGGACGTTTGAATCGTAGCAAATCGAGGAAGACGTCAAGTCGAGGCTCTTTACATTGAGTTTGAACACTCAATAGGTAAAATCCTACAAACCCTAATAAATTCCTAATTTCTTCCCATAGATGCATTCATTTAGGGTCCCCCTAGGTGTAGCCCAAATTTGGTAGGATCTCGTGTCCATTTTGTGTCCGTATCGGACACGTATCGGTGTTTTTAAAGAAGTGTTTGGTGAAATGCCATATAGAAATGGATTTTGGTAATTTTCAAAACTAATTACATATATGTGTAGCCTAACATGTGTATATTACATCCCTAATCGACTGAGTCAATTTTAGTATTGTTTGGATACTGTTTTAGGGCTTGGACACGCAGTACGAGATACTGCACGAACCTCGTGCAGCTCCCCTGCTGTTCGAGTGTCCTAGCGGACACGATACGGCACCATGTGCCATGAAATTTGGTAGACACGTGTGCCTAGTGACTGACATCACACCCATAAAATTTCGTGGGTCCTCGTCGATTGTGCGCGAAGGAATCGAGGCTGCACTGATTCTCCACTGTCACTGCACACACGAAAAATCCAACTGATACGCACTTCGCACGTGGACAAGTGACTTCGTGGACACGACTCAGGAACCTAGACACATACCCTGACACCCCACCTAGCTACTGATACAAGCTCGACTCGTCTCAAGCTATACGTCGTATCCAATCGGACACGACATGGCCGTACGAGGCAGTACTGAGCACTGTCCTCTGATGCCAATTCGATTTTTGATTGGACCTGTTGGACACCACTTGGACACGAACCATTGGTTCAGTAGACACCTAGACACTTTCTTGACACCCTGACACGAACACGAGATGTTTGGAAGGACACACTGTATCCAAACCCATTCGACACACACCGCACACACTGTCTGCCTTGTATTATCTGATACCATGTTAGGGACCCTGTTTAGGACACTTGTTGGACACTTGCAGACACATGGACACGTGTTTGACACTTTCCTAAGACTCTGACATGTTTATATCCTTACCCATTCTATTTCCCTACATTTAATTTTAGTCCCAGTTTTATACGTGCAGTGACATACGATTCATTTCATATGAAACTGTTCTGTCCTTTTTCTTTCAATTGTTCAGTCCATATATGTATGATTCATTCACATATACATCTTAGTTCAGACCATTTCCCTTGTGAAGTCTAGTCAGTCAAGGTTTGGGGTTCAGGTTTGAGAGGATTAGAGGGATGGTTACATGTCCTTCTCAGTGAAGTCTAGTTAGTTAATAGTGAGGCTTGTAGAACCTAAAAATCAAGTTGCGCCATGTAACTACTACTCAGCAATCAAGTTGCGCCCTAAAGATCAAGCTGTGCCACTAATATGTAGCCCAGAAATCAAACTGTGCTACTGGTCAGGTTGCACCACACATCAGATTGTGCCCAATCACATTGTGCCAAAATCTATGTGGCATCTGGCATTTAATGGTCATCATTACCTGACAGCACTGACAACTGACAGCACAGTGAACGAGGAAAATCTCTTCGAATCCCTCAAATTGTGCCGCTCGAGGAGATTGGACTGACAGCTGTCCTGCACACCTTATGAGTTGCGCCTAGGCACAATTTAAACAATTTTTCTTAGTTGCACCTAGGCGCAATCTGAACGACTTCTTCTTAAAAGCTGCCACATGTCTAGGCGCAGTCTAATTAGGCGCAATTCAACTTGTTAACTGAAGCTCGCACAATCTGATAAAGTTGAGACAATTTTTATTTCCAAAGTAGGATGACGTGGTGCACATGCCACTAATCTCTCAAGACGTGTCTACTATCCTGTACACGACCACGCGCATCTCAATCACATGATGCCACGCATCTAAATACAGTTAGTACACGATTGATTACCTGAATGAAAATTAGCACAACATGAGGTTGGAGCAACCCAATGTGGTACAATCCAACCTCGCGTACATCAGAATAACTGCTAAAACAGTTATTTCCAGAACTCTATAAATAGAGTTTCCAATCATTGTTAAAGCATCACAGAAAGATCAAGAACTCTTGCAAAATTGCTGCTGCATTCTCCAAAGGAAATAGTCTTCAAGTTCACATAGTCCAAGGAAAAAAGTGATCGTCTTCTGATCAGATTCCTACAGTTGTACTTTCCTAGAATTCAAATTGCACTCTTGTACTCTTTTCTTAGTTTGTAATAGAACAACTTTTTGTTTTGCAAACAAAATGGCGACTCTACTGGGGACGACTTTCTCCTCCGACGAGAAGGTGACAACTCAATGTGATACTGCATCGATCGGCAAGACGCAGAAGACTCTAGTTCTTCAAGTCAACCAGACAGCCTACGAGGATATAATTAACACTAAGAGCAACAAGCGCACTGTGGCTATCGCCAAGAACAAGACTGTGTGGACTCCTAAGTCTCCTGCAGTTGCTGTTGCCCAGGCGCAACTTGAGTGTTCAGTGGCCAAGGCGTAATCTGCCTCAGTGGCTCAGGCACAGCCTGTTTCTATTGCCAGGGTGCAAACCCATTCATCCTGCTGCCCGTGCGCAGTCCACTCATTCTGCTGCCCGTATGCAGTCCACTACTCTCTTTACTGCCAAGGCACAGTCGGTTCAGGCTGTTGCTGAGGTGCAGTCTACCCTTGTTGCTGCCAAGGCGCAACCAGTAGCCTATATTTCTAGGGTGCAACCAGTAGCCCGTAGTGCTATGGCACAACCCAAGCAATCAGTGACTCAGGCGCAGTCTGCTGCTCTGGCGCAACCCAAGGAAACTAGTCTTTTGGCTATTCCCTCTTCCAATTCTCCAGTTCTGAACTTGGGAGAAACAATGTTCTAGTGCCAAAACTAGACAGAACAAAGGGAAGAGTCCTTTGACATTTCCTCAACTGGCGTAACATGTGCCTAAAGTGGTCCCACAATATAATAGAGGGGAATGCTTCTTAGCTAACCCTCTGCAAAATAAAGGAAAGCACCCTATGGTCTTTTCTCAAACTTCCCTGGTCCATGACTCAGAGGAAGATATATCAGATTATATTCCTTTAAACAGAGGTCTTCGGATCTCTGATATCGGAAAGAATACTGATCAAAGAGGCATCTTACCTACCCCTATAGGTCTGGTCAAGATCTTTCCACCTTGCAAATTTTAAGATCTAAGCAAAGAAAATTGACGGTATCACAAACAGAGACACTTGGAGCAGAATTTTCTGATTTACGTACTTATCTCAATAGGCGTCAACCAATATCAACTTTGGTGAAACGTAAGAACCCTATGCCGAAGGCCAATCTGTACCAAAAGCCAAAGTTTGAAAAGAAGGACCCAACCACATATGCTAATGAGTTAAGTAAATCTTTGTACACTCAGGGAACTAAACATCTGAAGAATAGGAGACATGTTCCTAACATCATTAAGGAATATGTTCCTCCGACTTCTTCTCGTCCTGTAGTGGTAACTGATCTCCGGGAACGTCTTATACAAAGACAAAAAATTACAGGGATATCTCCCTCATCTCCAAATCACTCTTTAGATCGCCACTGCCTTCATGAAGTCGTCATCAACTGTTGCTGCCAAACACCTCGACGATCTGTCTTCGATCGTCTGAACTATGCTTCAACTCCCAAACATATAATAGAAGATAAAGACGAGCTATTATATACTTCTGTCAATATGACTTCTCAAGGCACTGGGGTGGGAAACGTCCAAGACGTAATGCATCCCGTAATTCCAGTCAGTAATACTTGGATCGGATTCATGCATACAGTGAAGGTGTCTTTCAATACACTAGATCGAGAAATCGACATTTGAACCAAGATGTCTTTAATCAGAAGATCTCTCCATCGCTCATGTAGGAGAGGACTCTTTTCAGAGTTTGATGCAGATAGTGAAAGTTCTGAACAAACTATCTCATCAATAGCAGCAAGAGAAGTGACGGCATATACCATCACGGAAGATCAAGATGTCTCTACTTCAACCAGTCAGGAGCAACGAATTGTTGCATTAGAAGACAAATTGAAGACCATGGCAGAAATGGTTGCAAGTATACACACTATAATCGTGGCTCAACATACAGTACCACCGATAGTAAACCCTGCTACAAATCCTGAGTTTATAGCATCTTTTGTACCAGTTAATGTTAGTCTGGGGGTACCACCTCCTCAGGTTGCTTCTGTGCCAATTCAAGTTGATCCCAGACAGTCTGGTGCTGGGGGTGGTAATTACCATGTTGTTCCTCCTCCCAACATTCTAACCAGCCCACCAATTTTTAAACATCAGAGGATGGTAATGAGGCTGTGAAGCTCTTACGCACTCAGTTCGAGGCCTTTAAGCAGAAAGATAGCCTACAAAGATTGGGCATAAAGCAACCATATCCTACAGAGTGGAAGGAGGTTCCATTCCCTCCTAAATACAAGCTCCCGACCATTATGTTGTTTGATGGAAGCACTTCTCCAAGTTAGTACATCAATCACTTTGAGGTAATAACTGACCAATTACAGCCAAATGATGCTCTCCTTACCAGAGTATTCGTCGGTTGTTTAGCCGGCGTAGCATACGACTGGTATCGTAGTTTGCCTAATGACTGCATAACTTCTTTTGCTGGTTTCAAGCAAATATTCTTGGAACAGTTTTATAAGGGAGTCAATGACATGACAATGTCGGCCCTCATTAAAATTAAACAAAGGCACAATAAATCTACAAAGAGTTTCATTGAAAGATTCTGCCGATAGGCACTCAAAATGCCTTTAGGAACTCCATCTGCTGTAATAATAGACACTTGTAAATCAAACTTGTTGCCTATTATCAGTATGTGGACGGAATCTACACAAATTCAAGATTGGCCTTCTTTCATTGTAAATGCCAAGGTGGCAGAGGTCAGTGCCGAAAAGTTCAAACAGATAGGAGTTTAGATGACTCATCCTAACCAAGATGAACATTCTACACCCGGCGGTGATATTCGCCAAATAACTGCAAGGGTAAAGAAACACTGGCCATCAATCTCAAAGGCAAGGAATCTTTGGCTGTAAATGTTACTCAGACAGCATCCACTCCATCAGCACCACCGCCGAAAATAATTCGTCCAAAAGAAAAGTATTCTTTTGATGAAGATGATACTTTGAGCATCTTTGATTGCTTGATCAAAAGAAATAAGCTTCAGCTGCCAGAGGCAAAATGGTCAGAAGAAGTGGGTAAAATTGATCAACCTAAATATTGTGTTTATCACAGATTTATAGGGCATCCAACCAGAGCATGTTACGTGCTCAAAGGCAAAATCCAGGAGTTGGTCAACTCTGGAGCAATTACTCTGCAGCAGGACGAGAAGACGGTGACTGCTAATATGGTTTCTCTACAATTCGGTGATTTCTACCACAACTTGTACAAGATGGTGTTGTCCCCATTCTAAGGACTACTCTTGAGATCGTGAATCTCCCACCTCCTCAAATTGAAGGTCTTGTTCCATTATCAACTGACAGAGGGAAGATTATGTGGATTCACCCAGATCTGGTAGCAAATTTTGAAACTCCTTCCTCTTCTAAGCAAAAGAAGCTTTCCAAATCTAAATCCAAGAGCTACAACATGGTATCCTTTGAACCAGTAGCAGAAGAAGAAATTCTAATTGGCACTAGATCTGGAAAACCCTATCTTCGGGAATATCTCGAAAATCAAGATAATCATGTCTTATCTCTTGATGTTCTTCCTACATCTTCTCTTGCTGAGAATATACCTACATCCCTGCCGGTAGTGGAACCATCTCCTCCCAAACCGACATCAGCGGACAAGGGAAAGCAACCTGTTCGTTTTGACAAAGCATTAAAAAAGTCCTCGTCTTTTGGACTTGAAAAGCCATATAACTTTG
>JANAVB010009589.1:0-24623 GCA_029216955.1 Iris pallida
CGACTTCAAGAGTTAGAAGCCTTGATGAGAAGCGATTAATAGCTCAACAGCACATTGAGTTATACCAAGCCCGCATCTCAAAGACTTTCAACCGCAAAGTTAAAGTCAGAACATTTCAGCAAGGAGAACTTGTTCTAACGGTCAGACGTCCTATGACTATGACTCATATGAGCAAAGGGAAATTCGATGCGAAGTGGGAAGGTCCCTATGTTGTAAGCAAAGTCTTCTCAAATGGAGCTTATCAACTTTCAGAGCTTGATGGTCGAGTTGCTATGATGCTATCAATGACAAATTCTTAAAGAAGTATTATGTGTAAATAAATGCTTGTAAATCATCAGACAGAGTCAAGTTCATAAATAAAATTCAAATTTTATTTCATTACATGATAGTACATAATATTAAAGGTCACTATCATCTTTTTCTACATTGGGACGAGGGCCACTGCCGTCCTTCTCAAAAATACGGTCAGCAAAAGAGCCGAGAACCTCCTTGCTGGATCCCACGAGAAACTTGCAAGCGTCCATCCTCATGGCTTCTTCTTCTTTAGTCCTTCCTGGTTCGAGCAGGAAGTCCAGAATGTCCCACGGTGGCTGGGGTGCAGACGAACCTTCGCCTACTTCTGCTTCCTTCGGCTGAGGATCGGCAGGGCGTTCTTCAGTGCCCTTCTGAACCTTCGGGCAATCTCAGCCTTCTTAGATGCTTCTCCAGAAGACATTTTTATGTTGAAGAGTAGAAGTGTTTTTTCTGTCAGATTTTGCTATATTTATAGGCAGAAGTTCCTTAACTAACGAAGCGATACATTCATCCGACGGTTCGTCCGTTCATTAATACCTGACGGTTCATCCGTTCATTTATCACATTCATCCGACGGTTCGTCCGTTCATTAATACCTGACGGTTCATCCGTTCATTTATCACATTCATCCGACGGTTCGTCCGTTCATTAATACCCGACGGTTCATCCGTTCATTTATCATCACTTGACGGTTAATCCGTTCATTCATCATCATTTGACGGTTAACCCCGTTCGTTCATCATCATTTGATGGTCTTCCCGTTCATTCATTTCACATACATTGACGATTCATCATCGTTCATTATCCACATTAGCAACTTGTCATTTTCGATTAAGTTGTCAAATTGAGTTAATAAATATATCATGTCTATCTATTATTTATATCTGAATAAGATATGCAATAAATAATAGAGCCACAACAAAATGTCTTTTATATCAAAATATGAGGCATTACAGAAACGTATCTACAGCAACAAACAAAAAAATAAAAAAAAAGTTCTAATCAAGAAGGAGGGATAATCAGATTGTCAATTTGCTGCTTCAATGTCTGCAGCTCTTCTTCATGAGTTGATGCTACTATCCTTCTTGCTTCTTCCATCCCGCTTTCTTCTCAAAAATGGGCATGTCCACTGTTCGGCGGGTGATTTCTGCACCATGGGTTGTCTCGTACTCAGTCCTCTCTTGAATTAAGGTATTGAATTGTTCAATCACCAGTTGGTGATTAACAGTTTCCTCTTCAAATTCTTGCTGGAGGCGAGTAATTTCTGCTTTCAACTCAGCAAGTCTCCATCCTTTGCTTTCAGCCATTAAAGTAACTGATTCTATCTTAGAGTTGTATTCAGCTGATTTTGCAGAATGAGCCTCTAAAAGATTTTGAAGGTTTACCCTTTCTATATCAGCGGCTTGAGCCAGTCGCTCAAATTCAGCCTGTACTAAAGAGTCTATCTCCTTTTTCTTGAGCTCCTTATATTTCTTTAGGGAGACTTCCAATTCATTCAATATGTGTTCAAGGAGAGTGGCCTGAGCCTCGTCTCCTTGCTCCCTTATGGCTCTTATTAAGAAAGAAGTTGGCTTCCTAACCATAATGAAATCAGCTCCTTCTTTCTCTATCATTTTATGAACAAGAGATCCCAGCGACTCGAAGAAGCATCTGGTGAATGACTGGACAACTTGTTGATTGATGGCCAGAGTTCCATGAGTTGTAGCTACTCCTGTTGAGGATGAGGCGGCAGGTTGCTCGATCCTTTGTGGCTGGATAATAGGCTCTTTGAACAAAGGAGCCAGAGTAGAGCTAGTCGCTCCTCCTGTTTGTTCCTCTACAAAAGTAAATTGTTATTTTACTAATTGTTTGCCAAAGAACAAGAAGATCAATAAGAGCAGTTTTACCTTGGTTCAATCTAGCAACAAGTGTATCCCCTGCTGGAATGGACTCCCGTTGAACAGAAGTAGCTTCAGCTGCGACAGCTTGACTGCTGCCTGCTTCAGAACCGCAGGATAGATGATGACTACTACTAACGACCACCGTTGGTATGGGCACCATTGCCAGGTCTGTTGGAGGTGTTGGCAGAGTCTCAAGATCTGCAAGAATTACAAATGAAGATATTAGTTATCAGTCTATTTTAAAAGAGAAGATTGCTAGATCTCGTTTTATACCTTGAGGGTCGGTGGCGGGATTTTCTTTCAGAATACCTTCATCGGCTGCTTCTTCAGGAGATATTTCTATCTCAACATCATCATCAATATTTAAAGTATCAATAACTTTTTCTGCAGACGCCTCCACTTCAGTATCCTTTTTAGGATCTGAAGTATCATCGGCTGAATCAAGAGATATATGTTCTTCATTATCCCTTTCGGGATCTTGTATATATTCATCAACATTTTCGGATGAAGAGTTCTCCTTGTCTTCTTCTTCTTCTGCATTCCTGCTGTCAGTTGCAGTCTGATCGTCTTGTAGGTTATAACTGCAATCTTCTAAAGCTGCGATCATTTCACGATCTTCTTCTTCATGAAGAGTCCTAGGAGTAAGAGGAGGTTGAGTTGCCTCTGCAACAGGTGAAAGAGGTCGTGCAACAATTTGTTCTTCCTCTGTGATGTTCTCTCTAGACACTTCAATCTCAGTTCTTGGGACAAGGTCTCCCCTCTGTTCAGTTTCTTCAAGAGTTTTGCTCCCAGATTCAGAAACAGGTGTGGGAGATGACATTAAAATTCCTGCTGCAGCATCTACTGAAGTCAGGATTTGTTTGGAAGAAGATTCTTCCAAAACTCTTCTGGTGACTACTCTCTTCTTTCTGTGTAGAGGTCTGACAGGACTCTCTACATTTACTGGCTCTGCTTGTTTTTGTACAGAAGTTGGTGTAGTGGCAGCTTCTTGATGTGTCTCGGCCAATTGTCGAGATTGGGATCTTGTAGTGACCTTTTCAGAAGAATGATCTAGGATCAATTTCTTCTTTGCTGCTGGAGCAGGAGGCTCCTCTCTTCTCCTTTTCTTCGCTGGAGATCTACCCACTCTCAGAGAAATACGCATTGATGCGTTTACTTCTTGAGGGAACATCATATCCCTCGAAACTTCTAAAGGAGCATCGACCCGGCTCGTGCACCTCCTCATTTACAGGGATCGATGAAGCAATTCTTCCTCTCCTCAATCTTGTTGCAGTAGCGAAACTATCTGCGAGATTAAATTCTCGGTAAAAGTATTCGCGGATGTATAAAACACTGAATATGTGAAGAGCATCCGAGGACCCTGGGGAGTATTCTTTGCTGGCATTGAAAAGGTGGCTTTCGTATCACGGGCATTGTAATAAGCCCAAGCTCTGGCCCCGTCTATCAAATAACCTTTGTCTTGGAGGCAAGTAATTGTATTTCCTACATGGAACTGATCATGCCAAAATTGCCGAGCAAATCGGCTGGGAAGATATGGTTCAAGATAGCATTCTTCTTCAAACCGATAAACCAGATGAGATGGTCGAATCGTCTTCAACCATTCAAAGGTTGTACGGGTCAGAGGCTGCATTTTTGAGTCCACCATATTTGTGGGCATCTGATCGTACCCAGCAGGGAAAGGAGCACAACAGAAGTTCCATCCTCTATTCAGATTCAACATATATCTACACTCACTTAAAGAAGTGTATTTCCATTTTCCTTGAGAATATCTTCGGAGAAAACTGCCATCAACCGGTCCTATGCCGGGATCCATTAAGGTTGGATAGTGGAGGAGCAACCATCCAAATAAATATGTATATGGCAATTCCAAGCGAGGGAACTCTTTCTCTCCCTTCGCCTTCAGCATCAAGTTGACGTATAAATGAAGACTGGCATTTAGTTTACAGGTCATTCCTGATAACAAGTCCATCTTATAGCCGAAGACTAACTTGACAGCAGCAAACAGAACACCGCGGTGAAATGATCCACAGCGCTGGATCCGGGAACCACAAACCTCCGAAGCCAGTATGTTAGGAACCCTGCCAGTTGTGCTTCTTCGGACATGGGTCTATAGCCCATTCTTAAATAACTCTCCAAAGTATCCCTTGTCTTCAAAGGAGGATACTCATGATCATCTTTTACTTCTTTATCAAAGTTACCACTCTGTTCCATCAGCTTCATAACCTCTGTGTTGCTCAAAGGTTTGAAGAAGTTAGGGTAGCATTTGTCATTCTCCTTGGTCTTCTTTTCTTCTATATGGTTGAGAAACAGATATGGTAACCACTTTGAAGAGTAACAAGTGTTGGCTGTAGCACTCTTATAAAATAGAGAACATATTTTGTAATGGCATAGTAGTTCTTCGAACACTGCCACCATTACTGCATTCTCTTTTCTAAGCTTGTCCAGTTCATCATTTGTCGGTACAAACTCCTCATACGGAGCATCTGCCATGAGAAGGTACGAGATATACTTCATCTCGTGGAGTGCAAATCCCATCTCTCCACCCGGGGTCATGAAGGTTCCCGTCCTATAGTTGTACCTCTCAGCCAAGGCTAAAAACATATGTGGGTTGGGAGCAAAGCCGTATACAGTGGCGTGCACTGCTTGATACAGGTTGATCTGTTGGAGTCTGTCTTGGAATGTTGTCAGAATCCAATTTGCAATGTAGCTCCATCGTTTGTAGTCTGGATTCACCAATCCAGTCAGTCTGATGTCTTGTTCGGGATATTTTCCTTCAGCCTTCGCAAATTCATTTGCGAATATTGGTGTCCTAACAGGCATCAGCATAGAGGAGTTCTCTGGTGGAATGCAGCCAGGTCTCAAGCCTCTCAACAAGCAGCTATATCTATCAGAGGAGCTATAAAACATATCCCTCTTGTTTGGCCCTTTCTTTACGAAGATTTTCCCTGCACGGGCATCCTGAAACAGAGTGATGTTCCACTCCATCTTCCTTGGGTAGCTCGCATGAGCGTATCGCGACAAAGGGAGGCAGCGAGCAATGTCTGGTATGAAAAATAATCTATCTTTCTGGTGAACTATTCTATCTTCCATCCTCGGCCTAGGCTGAGAGACTTTCTCAAAGGCGTCACTGAACAGGAATAAGGGTTTCTTATGAATTACAGCATCAGCTGATTCTAGAGGCTGTCCATTCATCAAACACATTAAAGTCTCATTATCCTGGGAAATCAGTATAGCCTGACGGGGGGCCGGCAGATCGTACTGAGGATAGTGAACATGAGACAGATCTTCTTTATATTCAGACTCTGAGAGGGTTCCCACAAAATGTTCATAATCTAGATCTTCATTGACCTCAACTGCATCAACAAACAGATAAAAATTAGTACAAGTCAAAGTCTCTGTTTTTGAATACAAAACATTAGAGTGCGCAACTCCTCAGATTGCACTGACATGGCTTGCGCAACATCAGTTTGCGTATCATAATAGGATGCGCAAAGCAATAGTTTGCGCTGACATCCTGCGCAAATCAATCGATTGCGCTGACTTCCTGTCAGCACAATTCAACAAATTGCGCAGGAATGCAGCCTTCATAAAAATGAGGACTGTCAGTTGATGCAACCAAAACCCTAAAAAGGGTGGCGCAATTTGAACTCATCTCTAAAAAGAGATGAGTTTCGAAGATCAAAGGAAGTCGAATCACCCTAAAAAGGGGTTTTCGATCGGTTCAACAACCTCTCAGAGCGGGGTGCACGAATTCGTGTCGAGATGCTCGCCGTACAACTCTGTCAGATGACTCGGCCGAAGCTTTTCCCTTCGCGGTGGCGGTAGCATTGGAAGATCGTCGTGGTGCCATGACAGTCGTCGTCGGAGGAGGACAGTAAGGGTTCGGGGGAGATTTTTCTCAAGAGCTCGAAAAATTGCAAAGTAAGGAAATGAAAATGAAAAGATAGCTATTTATAGCTTTCGAAATATGAAACGGCTGCCTCGGATTGCGCCTAAACTTGGGGGCTCTTCGCTTTGCACAGACAGCTCATCATCATGCGCAATGTGATTCAATATTCAAAAATTCAAAGTATTTCAAAATTTTGAATAAAATCAACTTTCGAAAACTTTGAAGGAGGTCTTGTAGGTCCTAAAAAATCAAGTTGCATCAATCAACAAAGTCAAAAATTCAAGATATACATTATTTTGATGAATTGCGCAGACGACAGATTGCACAGACATCACATTGCGCGGGTTGGTTTGCGCACGTTCCCAACTGCGCAGGCTGACGTGGCAGAAGTCATCATTACCTGAATCAAATCAAATCTTCCTGACAGCTGACAGCACGGATAACGAGGAGACTGTTCGTTTATCGCGCCGTACAGTGCTCGAGGGCGGCTGACAGTTGGCAGCGCAATCCATGATTGCGCAAACCAGTCCTACGCAGTCTGAGTCTGCGCAAACCAAACTCTGCACAGTTCAGGTTGGGCATTCTACCAACATAACTGATAAAGTCCATGTGGCATTCATGCCATCAATTGCTCATTACGTGGCAACTGTTTATGCACGATCATACGCATTTTAATCAAATGATGCCATGTGTCCTAGATAGTTGGCCCACGATCCATTAACTGCCTACACAGTCCAAGGCTGCGCAAACCAGTTGCTGCACAAATCATCTTGTGCAGTCCAGAATAACTGAAAGTTAGTTATTTCTAGAACTCTATAAATAGAGTTTCAAGTCTTCATTTAGGGGATCAAGAGTTCAGAGATCAGAGATCATAAATCAGAGAGTCCAGGAGTTCTTGCCCAAGTGCTGCTGCATTCTTCCGAGGCTTTTGCCTTCAACTTCCGAGGCTTTTGTCTTCAGTTTCCAGAGTTGTTCTCAACTTCAGAGGCTTCGTCTTCAAAGTTCACATCGTCCAAGGGATAAAGTAATCGTCATCTAGATTAGATTCCTATAGTTGTAATTTTCCCAGAATTCTTGTAATCTTTATTACACAGTTTGTATCAATAAAGTTTTATACTTTTGTTTTTGCAAACAACCATATCTCCAACCTAGACACAAAGCAAGACTCAATACCGATCACAAGCAAACATTCACAAGTAAGCACAAACTAAAACTGAAACAAACCTCGAACTCTAACGGTCTCCGATAGCTATCGGCCCAATACCGCTGCCTATCCTGAGCCACCTGAAGTCTATTTCTGATCAGTCTAACCTTCTCCGCTGAATCTACCACCATCTCCGGGCCAAGCAACACCCTCTCGCCAACATCGTCCTATGACAAAGGAGTACGACATCTCCGTCCGTATAGAGCCTCAAACGGTGATATCTCTATACTGGCCTGGTAGCTGTTGTTGATCCAATAGACGTGCTGTGAGATAGGCTCATCGTCCGGCACCAAGTCTGTAAAGAAATCAACATCTCTGTCTGGCGGCATCCCAGGCAACTCCTCGGGAAAGACATCCAAGAACTTTACTATCAATGGATGTGGCAAATCCTGCCCCGCCAATAAGGCTCCACAGAAACCATCTCCCGGTTCAGCTGCTCCCATGGCAAACTCAAACTCTGGCTCTTCGGATGGCCTAAACAAAACTCTTTCTCTACAATCTATACTAGCATGGTGCCTGCTTAACCAATCCATACTGAGTACTATATCGTAGCTCGAAAGTGGCATTACGAGCAAACACGCACTCAATTCCCAGCCTTCCAGTGTAACACTCCGTCCCTTGCAAACATTATTGACTAGGATAATGCCTCCCCCAATCATAATCTTTTAAGTCCTACCTAAGGATTCAGCAATAATGTTTTGCCTAAGAGCAAAAGATACAGACACAAAACTGTACGTAGCACCAGAGTCAAATAAGGCTAAAGCAGGAAAAGAATCGAGTAGAACAGAACCTGCCAGTACATCTGCTACGGGATCAACCTCCTCTGCTGCCAATGCGAACGCTCTATCCTGGGGTGCTCCCCTCTAATGCTGGGCAAAATGCTGCTTCTGCGTCTGAAGTGGCGGGCCCCTTGGCTGAACTACAGGTCCAGCCGGAGCTCTAGCAGGTGGTGCTCTGTCCTGACCTCCCTTAGCTGCACGAATAGAAAAAGTCTTCAGCTGATGTTCGGTCACTCCATAATACTGAAAAGAGCCTAACCTCTTCCGACATACCTCTCGATCGTGTCCCGGCTTTCCACAGAAGCCGCACTGAGGAACCTGCCTCTTTTTCTGCTGCTGATTGGCACATACTGGTGCCTGATGCTGCTGAAACTGAGGCTGCTAAAATAGCCTCTACAGAATATAGGGACGATTGGCCGGCCCCATACTAGAACTAGCCCCCAAAGCATCACTACTCCTCTTGGGCCCCAGACTGTGGTCCTCCTCTGCAATCTGAAAATCCATCAGAATCTGCTCAAATATCGCATCGTGATGCCCAGAAGTACGAGAGCGAATTGCGTAAATCAGGCCCCTTCTGAACTTGCGAGCCTCCTCCCTCTCATCCTGAACCATCCCTGGAGCGAATCGGCTCAGGCAAAAGAACTCTGCCGCATACTCGTCCACAAATGAGTTTCCCTGGACCAGCCCTGCAAACTGGCCCTCCAACGTGCTGAGAGCTACATAAGGATAGAACTTCTCCTTGAATAGCCTTCGGAAGTTCTTCTAGGTCAACCCTCTGACTGATGTACGAGGATCTATATGGTACCATGTCAAGGTGATATCAAAGAACTGACTCACTGCAGCAGACACCCACAGCCTCCTCGAAAGCTCTGCTAGCTCCAAGCTCCGCTCAACATCCTTTAGCCAGTCATCGACGTAAAGGATGCCCTCAGTCCCCTTGAACTCTTGAGGGACCATCTTCTTGAAGTCTAACACTGTACCAGGCCTCGACTGCTGCTGATGTGGCTTCTGGACCGGAGTGCCCTGAACCGGAGCCGCGGCCACCTTCTCGACTGTTGCCATAGCCAACTGATGAGCATTCTCCATGCTCTACCTCAAAGCCTCTGTCTGACGCTGCGATGCCTCAGCCTACGCTCGTTGTACCTCCATCATCTGCTGGAGAAGTACGAACATCTACAAAGCGTCGGTCGATATCGGAGGTGGCGGTGGAAGAGTCTCCGGTATGATAATGGAAGGCCTCCGAACTGGAGGTGAAAGACCTCCCGGAACTGCTGCTGCTGCTCCCACCTGGATGGCAGAAATAGTAGGGACAGCAGGGACATCCGTCTGGACCTCTCCTTCCTCCGAAATAATAGGCTTCCACGGATCGGACCTCGTCGGTACTGTACTAGATCCAGCCGCCTGAGCTCGGGTAATCGTCATCCTGAAGACAGATTCAAGCAAAAGATTAATATGGCACAAGATAAGATATTATTAAAGAAGAATAGTTAAATTCGAATTACAAGAAGAGTTGTCATGATAATCTAAAGATCGAAAATTTTCCTAAAATGTGATTGAGTAACTCCTGTCATATCCTAGAACCTATATCCTAACTGCAGGCTCGTAATTAGTATTCTAAGTCGAGTACCATTACGAGATCGTACTAGTTGCGACAGAGGACCTGCATTGGCCACCACAGTAACATACCCCAGCCCTCGACGAGTACGTTGGTAGTAGTTTTTAGCTTTTTCCTTTGGAGTGTGAATCCATATGGGAAGACGCTGGCTCTTGGTAGCTTGCCAGGATGCCCGCTCTTGCCTGGGGAAACTTTTCCTCCTAAAAAAAGAGTCAGAATGACCCTTGCACCTGCAAAGGGTACAATGACTTGCTATGCTGGGTCTTCCTTCGGGGTAAGTCCTTTTATTCTTCGAACTTGCTCGTCCTTTTCACATATTATGATTGTATGGTTTGAGCAGGTGGGACCTTCTTGGTCAGAGCAGGGATTTTCTGAAGAGCCTGCACATGATCAACCTCGAAACGTGGGGGCCGATGAGGGAGACGATGTCGCTGCTCGTTCTGATTTGGGAGGGATTCCTTCTCCTGCCCTCATGCGGGCCCGTACTGGAGCCGATGCTCTGACTGCCAGGCAAACGACTGATAATACGGCCATCGAAGCAAGGGCCCAAGGAATTGGTGCAAGGCCAGTCTCGATGGTCAAGATGGTTATAAAGATGACTATGCCCCCCGAACCATCGAGCGTCTCATCGATGACTCCTTCTGTGTTCGCTATAGTACAGAAGCAGAGTTCAGCTCTTGCTTCCGCTCCTGGTCCTTGGGTTGCAGCTTCTCCAGTGACTTCAATGAGTCTACTGATAAGGAATATTATGCCTAACTTCTGCTGGAGGCCATCCGCAATGCTTTGACTCGTGGTATAGAGGGCGTCTTACACGGTCAGCCATTGGCCGGATGGATCCAGGACCTAGTGGAAGGTCAGTTGCAGCTCTTGTGCAATTATCCAGAATATGATGCTCATGTTGTGATTGCAAAAGAATTGTTGGCTGACTTAAAAACTGTTGCCTTGGAACTCCACGGTCTCGATCGCACCCTGCCGGTCTTAGTTACAGCAGAACTAGAGAAAATAGTTTCTGAGGAGTCCCGCCAAGAGCAGATGCGCTGAGTTCTTTCTGATCGACTTGTGGAGGTCGAATCAAAGATTGTCGAACTGGCTGACGTCGAAAGGGCTCGAGTCTGCCATCGTGCAGCTAGGGAGGAGCACTGCAGAGACCTTCGAAAATAGATTCAAAAGCTGACGGATGCTCTGGTCCTTGCTGAGGATGGCCTGAAGGAATCAGATGACCAGCGAGAAGTCCTTCGCCAACGCTCGGCGACTCTGACTCGGGAAAATGTGGTTATCAATGCCTGTCAGGCTGAGTTGACTCTTGTGTGTTAGGCTTGGACCTCTGTCGGAGATAAGACTATCAGACGCCAGGAGGCCGAAAGGAGGGCCAGAGCATCGATCGTACAGTGGAAGGCTCATCTGAAGAGCTGGCTGGAAGACCTTCAGGATCAGTCTTCCCAATTTTTACTTCTTTCTTTTTCTTGTCCCTTAGTTTATGAGAGACCATATGTATTTTTGTAATAGAAAATATTGCCTTTTTTGTATCTGAAGTTTTTATTTTCCCTTCTCTGTTCTGTCTCTCTTCATGGTTGTGAACCCTGTACAGAGATGAGAATTCCCTCAGAGGGGATAACTTTATTATGGATGGGGTGTTTACTCAGAGGTTATGTGGACATGGAAAACACGAGAGTTTTTGTAGAGACAGTTTCCTTACTCAGAGGTAATATGGACATGGTAAGGATAGACTCTCCTGGGGTATAGGATGACTCAAAAGTAATATGGACGTAAAGGGTTCTATAGATGACAATTATAGAGAATTGTCAGGGAAAGGGTGCGTTGCTCAGAGGTTATATGGACATGGCAATCATCTTTCTACTAGAATAACAGTTCAGAGGTAATATGGACGTGACTATTTTCTAGGGTGTCATGACAATTTTGGAGTTATCATAACGGGATGACTACTTAGAGGTAATATCGACATGGTAGATACAATATAGAATGACACTTTAGAGATAATATAAACGTAAAATGTTTTCTAAAGATTATGATAGCTTACAGCTATTGTAGAGGAGGTGACTACTCAAAGGTAGAGAGTACATGGTAGACACGTCTTTGGATAATATTTCAGAAGTGAGATCATAAAATGTTTCCCGAGAGATTCACGATGATTACTGGTTCATCGTGTTGGGAGCCTGGTCCGGATGGACCCTCATGACTCCGTCTTAAAGTGTGGAGAACGGGATGAGCCCTTGAGCATTGTCCCGTACTGGCGGAAGGTTGACTACTTCCATCGTCGCCTTTGGAATATGGATGACGCCATCTTGTACCTCTGTGGCTGGAAAACTCCCGAACTGGAGAGTAACCATGTTGTCTATGATGGTCTTCTCCTCGTAATCTAACGATATAACGTTTGTGTTAATGAGGTACTGAATTTGCCCCTTCAATACATAGCAGTCCTGTGTTGAGTAATGGACGTACTGGTGATAATGGCAGTACTTAGGATGGTCCACCTTTCCCACTTTATCAGGACGCCTGGGTGGCGGGATGGACAATTTGCCACTCTTCGTAAGCATCTCGAAGAGTTCCAGTGTATCCTCGTCATTGAAGGAGTAAGTCTCCTTCGGCCTCTGCGCTTTCGCAGACTTGGGGTTCACAGCTGCTGAACCTTTGGATATGTTGACGGTTATGGCTTGCTTGCCTTTTCTGTCTTTAGGGTTGTTACTGTACGGGGGTCTCCCCTTGTCTTTGGGTGCAGAAAAGTGTAGCCCCTGGAGCTGCGCGTCCTGAGCTTTACTTTGTGCAGCATCTGCCTCTGTAATAAAAGGCGTCCACTCCGTACAGGGAGCAATGTGCCACAATTTTATAGCGGGCAGCATGTTCTTATGACAGAAGTCCATGAGCATGGGCTCGGACATGTCGGGTGGTAATCTGAGGGCTGTCTGGCTGAAGCGCTCGATGTATGCGCGGACAGGACCTCTGGACAATTTCCATGAGGGTCGACATGGTTCTATCCATGCCTCCTTCGTAGAACCGTTCCATGAAGCGAGTCTTCAGGTCTTCAAATGACGAGATGCAGTCATCCAGAAGACTGCAGAACCATTCATAGGCTACCCCCTATAGGGCTCCTATGAATATGTTGGACAGGAGGACGTCATCCTTTGGCAGGTGCCCCGTTACTGAGGTAAAGTACCTCAAGTATTATCGGGGAGACCCTTTCCCTTCATAAGGTGTAAGCGTCTGCGGATGGTATTTGGAAGGATAGACGACGTTGTCCCACTCGACAGGGTATGGCTGCCGGATCCCCATCTTCCAGAGCATTGTTTGCTTCTCCTTGGCATCATGACGAGCATACAGCTCCTTGATGGCCTGTTGTATCTCTGCCGGCATCGCGGAGCCTGTAGCCAATGGAGTAGACAAGGATGGTCCTGCCTGGTTGGCAGTAGGCAACCTACTGGATCGTCATTGGTTGGCGAATCACGCGTAGGTGTAGAGGCAGCGGGGGCCATGCTATTCTTGAGGTCGATTATGATCGAAGATAGGGTCCTCATGGTGTCCGTCAGCATATCCAACTTCGTCTCGAGGACTTCGGTACGCCTGAGAGCTTCGTTGTTGTCTTCCTCATTACCGTCGGCCATGAAGACAGACCGAGTGTGAGGGTGACTCGAGGGAGCCGTGGATCCTTCATTTTCTGGCTCAGACGCCTAAGTCTCGCTGTCCTGAAGATATAACGTAAGATTGTGATCTTCTTCGGACTCAGTATGGTTGCTACCTCTGGTCTGGTGACTGGCTGCACCAATGGAGACATCCGTGTCGTATTGCGCTTCGTCAGATTAGAACACAGGGTTGTTGTGTATGGTAGGAGGCTGGCTACCCCCAGTTTTTGATAAGGCACCTAATGTAGATTTAGAACGAATGCCTTGGAACACATCTGCATCGGGTACCTTAGCTTTGCTGTTCTCTGACCTCCTCTTCGGTTTAGCAACCGATATTGAAGGATTCTAGGAGGGCTCCTTGAAAGCTCTGGAATCCTGCACCACGTAGCATGTGGCAATGCGAGGCTCGTCTTCTCTATTTCTTACCGACCCCCTATTAGGCCTCTGGCGTAGAGTCGGCGTGGAGTAGAGTCTTTGAAAGACGGAGCGCCTGCTTGGCGATGGCACAACCATCTACTGACAACGGCAGTTGATAGTAATCTAGGTACAAGAGTGCCTTAATTTTGGCACGTCTTGCCACACAGATTCTTCTTCCGCTTGGGAGAGGGTTGGATATTCTGTCATAGAACTCCTATTGTACATGCAGGGAAGCTGTATGTAAGCATGGTCAGAGCGGGTCTGGTGAGTAAGTCTCCCGTCGCTCCTGCGGGAATGTCGCTTACATGGATCCCTTTCTGTGGGACCCCTAGCTTGGCTTACGCACAGGAGCACCTCTATGGAAGGGGGATTCGACTGGCTGAGGCATCGGAGCATGAGAGCCAATCTTGTATAGCTTTCCGTCGGCTGTGCGTGTTACTCTCAACACGGGCCTTTGGTCTGCCGTTGGTGTCGCACACTTGTTGTACGAAGTGTGAGCCACCTGGGATCTCTTCCTACAACCCCTAGCGGGTGAGTAGTATTCAGAGTCCGCCGAAGGTTTACCTGAAGGAAAAGCAATTCTGTTGAAGACAGATCTACTTTCCGACAATACTCTCATCGTGAGGGGTTGGACCGGTGTGCTCTTCCTTCGGCATCTTTCCTTCGTCAGTTCAACCATGGAACCACCATCTTCTTCGCCATATTTTCTCGGGACGGGAATCAGGCGAGGGAATAAGGTTGTAGCAGCCGAAATCTTCTCTGTGGCCTTGACGTTGAGGGGGTCCTGAGATGCAGTTCCCGCCATCGTGCTGTCGGCTGCAGCCATCTTAGGCCTCCAGACACGTCGAATCTTCTTCGGTTGTACGAACTGCTTCAACGTCTTTGACTTTTTATCAGAGATGAGATCTTTAAAAGCCTGCTGGTCGAAGCGTTCGACCAGCAAGTCTTGAGAAGCTCCTAGCAAGTTGTCATCAGATTGCGTCACCGTCTTCTCATTGGAGGAGAAGGTAGTCTCCAACAGAGTCTCCATTTTGTTCGATGGTACAAAATGTTGAACGAACTTTTTACTTTATCAAACGTATAAGTTATCTATGTACAAAAAAGGAAGTCCTAAACAGAATATTCTAAGTACAGGGAGAATAGCTTTCTGGGAAAGTGTGACGGTGGAGATCGAGCACTACAGTGGCTCCTTTACTCCGTTGATGATCTGACGACGAATCAACCTTGCTATGGCTCTCTGGCACCTTTGATGGGACTCTGGGGTCACCGGTCAAGGGGCTGTCTGGATGAGAAGATTCCTTGAAGATGGTTGGTTCTTTGGTTGATAGGTAGATGAGGGTGGTCGACTCTTCGTGGATGGAGATCGCTGCTCCTTTGAAGATTATCGATTGTCAATGTTCCCTCTCTTTTTTTTCTCTCTTCCTCCCTTTTGGTGGAAGAACTCCTTCTATTTATATAGAACCGAGCACATATGCGATGTGCATTAGGGTTCCTGATATATAAAAGAATCTTCTGTTATTGTACGGTGTAGGCTTCTGCGGCGCTGACACGTGGCGGACATCGAGATTCTCCTCAAACGAGATCTCTGGGGTTTATAAATATAACTGAAGAAGGTGACATGTGGTGCGTGCTGATTTGCTTGCTCGGATACAGTCGAGTAAATCTTAGGATTCCATCCTAGATTTGGAGTCTAATTGATCCTCGTCTAAGATTTAAATTAATCTGATATAATATCAATCATGATTTAACCCCAATCTTCTCTGTAAGAGGCAGTTTAAACAAACCAATTGGTGTGGACCCATGCTTCCTGTACCTCTGGTGAGGACTAAGTGCTGCTGTACTTCTGGGGCGACGAGTAGACCGTACTTCTGGAGACGACGGAACCTCTGTGCTTTCAGGCGACGAGTGGACTTGGCTTCGAATGACGACGAGACTTCTGTGCATATAGAGCAACTTATGAAGCAGTGTTTCGGGCTACCAGAGTCACTGTGCTGTAGGCGACATGTAGGCTTGTGCTTCAGGTTGACGAGGTTACTGTGCTTTTGGAGTGATAGGTTAACTTGCATTGGTTGCGATGGTAGTTCCCAAGTCTCTTGTAGAAAAAGAACTTACGCATCTGATCCGGAGCAGATGACTGCGTCGTAGGAATGGAGATGGTGTAAGCATATTACCATCTTGTGCCTCATGCGGACGCAGGTAAGTAGCTGTGCCTCTAAACAGTAAAGGCGTTGACTGCAAAAGGAAGGGTATGACACCCTTGCGCGTCTGAGATTGGCGCAGGCAGATAGCTGCGCCTCTGGAGTAAAGAAAATGGCTTCTGGAATAAAAGAAGGGGAGGGGGGCCAACCACCATCTTGTTTCTGAGGTTGGTGCAGGGAGGTGGCTATGCATCTGGCTCGAAGGCTCTGGCTTCTTCAAAGTGCCAGGTTTCTGATATGCTTCTGAGAGGCTGCATCCACAAGAATATCAGAACATGCTTTGGTGGAGGTCAATCCTCCAGTGTGTGTATCGAGAAGAAGAAAGGTTGCACTTCAAAGAAGACTGAATCCCTTGTAGATCCTTCTAGGCTTCTGTCGAATCTGTACTAGATCCTTTGTGGAAGAACAAATTAGTCACTTATGTATGGTCTTGATGTGTCCGTACTCGACTTTGGTAGACATGATAATAAAGGGACTTCTCTCCATATCTTCTGTTTTGTCTTTTTAGCACTAAGCCTGAGACTTTTGCCTCTTCTGCGCTTTGGCCAAGGGATGTCTTTAGCTGGGATTTTTCATGCTTCTACACCTAGCTATCTATCCTAGGCAATAGGGATGATGTCCTCAGCTAGAGCTGGATCCTCCCGTGGGTCCAACTCACAAGTGTTATCTAGATGGGCTCCATAGTAAGTAGGGCAGAACTTCTCTTTATTCTCTGTAATATTTTCAACAGGTCCAATCAGGACAGGAACGAGCACACAACTCTCACGTTGTTCATATCAAGAAAGGAAATGTAAAACAAGCAATATAATAGTATACATGAAGTGCTGTAAGAGATGTACATGAGTAGTAACAGAGATATCTGGAAAACAAGATATATATATGGAAAGTAAGAACTGTAAGTGACTATAAGTGATTTAGAGCACAAGATGGTTATGTAATCGGCTTGATGTTGTATACGACTAAGTTACAGAGTTTGTACATGAGTAAACTAAGGAATAATCACATAAGCACTTCTACTCCCCCGTCCCTAATCAATCCACAAGGATCCATTCAAGTTATGTTACGTACACGATGATTATTTTGCACAAGAAGATCATGTGAGCACACGAGAATAAATGAGAGCACATGATTTGTACAAGAATAATACAAATACAAGGAGTACACAATGTACATGATAAAGTGCATAAGCATGAAATATTCGATGTATCCGCTGAGGGGATAATATCGCATGAAAAGATCCATATAGTACTAATCCGTGATAACAAGTGTCAGCATCAAGTAAAGTAGTCTAGAGCAAGAATATAGATCCTGACAAGCATGAAACGATCAGAGAATGTACTTGCCTGATATCCTGAATGACTGTTGAGAACAGATATTCAAACCGGAGTAACTGAGTCCTATTTAGAGCAACACAGGTTACAATGTATCCAAGATGTTATAAATGAAGTTTACAATGCATTCTACATGATTCTAGGTCGTTCTAGGTCAAAGTCAACTCTTGGTCAACTCCGGTCAACCTTTAGTCAAACTAGGTCAACATATAGGGTTTGGTCAAATCTAGACTAGCCAACAAGTTCAATTAGGACTATTTGGGTCAAATCTAGGTCAATCTATAGGTACCTCAAAATCGACTATGTTACCAAGATACCACATCACACTTTACATATACATATATATATATTATATATATATATATATATTATATATTATATTATATATATATATATATATAAAAAAAAAAAAAATATATATATATATATATATATATATATATATATATATATATATATATATATATATATATATATAATAACAATATCTATATAATAACAATATCTATATTATATAGATATTGTTATTTTATATCTATATAATTAATATATATATATATATAATAACAATATCTATATAATATAGATATTATTATTATATAGATATTGTTATTATATATATATATATATATATATATATATATATTTTTTTTATATATATATATATATATATATATATAAAAATATATATATATATATAAAATATATATATATATATTTATATATATATATATATATATATATATATATATATATATATATATATATATATATATATATATATATATATATATATATATATATATATATATATATATATATATATATATACATATATATATATATATATTTTTGTTATTATATATATATATATATATATATATTTTATATATATATATATATATATATATATATATATATATATATATATATATATATATATATATATATATATATATATAACAATATCTATATAACCTACCCTCATATACTTCACATACATAACTTATATATATAGCTATACCTCAATATCATGTATAACTTAGAAATCTCATTCTCATATACATAACCCACAAGACCATCTCTAAATGTATATATTGAAACTCACTCATATGCCCTTAATAGTCTATAGCTAATAGCCTATACATACACTATCCTAACACAGGCACTCACACATATACTTAACACTCTATAGGTTCTACATCCTTTTAGTTAGCAAAAGGATGTATAATAGGTCTATTATGGGGTACCAGAGCAACCCTTAACATCTGTTACTTCCACCCTCACTACATATCAAGCACTCTCACTGACCACTTTTCTAAACTCCTACACCCTCATCACTGCTCATACAAACCTGACCACCAACTTCCCTTTCTTCCTAGTATACACTCAATCAAACTCTCACTCTCTAACACTCATATTCATGTCCCTCCTTAAATTCCTGCAAATACCACTAGCTAAGAACATTCACCTAAACTCCTACATTGCCTCTAGTGGCATTCATTCACTCACTCTCTCCTTACACAGCTACTACTGCCACCTTCATTCACTCACACACACCTATACATCTCGACATGTGCACTCACATATCCTCATGACACTTACATATATGTGACACACAAGCATAGCCCATGAAACCCTTTGGTATCCTAAATGCATAACACACACAAAGTCTGATACTCATATTCAGTATCAGAGCCTCTTCATCTAACACCCTCACTAAGACACTCATCTAATATCTAACCGACCAACACAAGCCCCTCTTCCTGCACATTGGACACTGTCCTAATGGCAAGCACTGTCCATTTCCAAGTGCAGCCTTACCACTATACTGCCTTACCTCCTGTGTAGGTGTTGCATGTTGTTACAAGCAGTGGCAACCCCTTGCACTTATCCTACTGTTACTAGCTACTCACTCTATCCTATAGTAGACTAACTCATAACTGCCCATATATATATATATTACAAATGGGTATCTAACATATCTATTTATATACATTGCATACAAAATGAACCACAAGAGATAATTGGACAATAGGGGGCAGCAACCAAAGGACTGAACCAATCAACCAGGAATTGGACTGAACAAAGGAGTGTAGGTCTTGTAGGTAAATCAGGGTATGTGAGTGTCAAGTGGTCGAGTAGTGTGAGGTGTGCCTCAGAAATGTGTACAGAGTGTGTTACAGATGTGTCCAACAAGTGTCTACCTGTGTCCACAACAATGTGTCCAACACCTAGGTGTCAGTGTCCAGAGTGCAGTCAGTGTCACCACAAGTGTGAAATAGTGAGATATGAGTGTCGAGGGAATGTGAATCAAAATGCAATATGAGAAGTGTGTACATGAATGTGAAGAGTGAGGAGTACAATGTATGTGATGTCAACAAGGTGTCGACCAAGTGCGTCCAACCTATCGTGTCTGAGATGTGTTGACAGGGGGTCAACATATAACAAAAACTGTGCACAGAGAGGGGTCTCGTGCGCGCGTGTCGAAGGAGATTGGACAGTTTGTGTCCAATCAAGTGTCGTGCATGTGTGTCTAGGTGTTGACCAAGTGTCAGGGTGTCCTCTGAGGTGGTTAGCTCGTGTTCACGATGTGTCGTGTCTCGTATCTAAGTACGTATCAGCGAGGATTTCTTGCGTGTGTGTGTGTCAGTGTGACCACTGCATGTTTGATTTCTCTTTGAATACTCCACCAATTCACTTGAAATTTTGTGTGTGCACTGACAGACATGGCCCTCACATGCCCACCAAATCTTGTATCGTCTTGTGTCATGTCCACCTAGTTCTAGGCTCGGGGTAGCAGGACAGTGCACTACACTGTCGTGCTGTGTCCCCGTGTCAAAATACGACACAAAAACTAACCAAAATCAACTCAGAGTTTTAGAAATGAAATCTACATATAATTAGCTTCAAAAATATGTAATTTGTTTTGAAAAATATTAACATTCATTTCTATGTAGCATTTCACCAAACACTTTACATACACTCCGATACGCCTCCGATACGCACCCTAAATGGAATCGATTTCCTACCAAACTTGGCCTACAGCTAGGGGGACCCTAAATGAATGCATCTATGAAGAGAAATCAGAATATTAATGGGTTTAGAGGCCATCATCTATTGAGAGTTGGAATCTCAATGAAGTTGCACTTGAGAGCCAAATCCCTCTACTTCCAATGGTCAACTTGCTCGAAATCCTTGCTAGCTAGTCACTAATAACCTCTTCTACAGTAGGGGAGTGTATTGCAATTGATTTGACTCAATTTGTAGTTGATTTAGAGAAAGGGGTGAATTTGGGGAAGAACTCAATTTAGGGTTTCAAGATGTAATGAAAAGAGGCATGGGGGGTGCTAACATGTGTTTATATAGGCAAGGGGGCTGCCTCTTGGCCGGTCATAATGTTTTTAGGGTTAGGTTTAGGTTCAATTTCATTTAAAAGCCTTCTCAAGGTGTCAATTTAAGCCCTTCTAGTAAAGGCCCAAGCAAATTAGGATTTTTAGCTAAAATATCTAACTTAGACTAATATCTAGATATTACTAACCTTGTCATCTAGTTGGAAGCTACTAATCAAATATCTAGGCTAATGGTTAACATCTAGATTAGGGCAATTCTAGGTTAGGGCCTAACATATCAATTAGCACAATATTAATTAATCAAAGTTCAAATAATAATAATAAATCACAAATGACCAAATACCCCTAACCTAAAAGTGATAATTAGTCAATCTAATCACATGGTTAGGTCTCCATGGTCATGGTTAGTCTCTAAGTTAAGTGACTCTAAGGTTACACTAGTTAAAATGCCAAAATCACAATACACTAAATTAAATAGTATTAAAATAATTAAAATCACCATAAATCATTAACATGATTTAAATTCTATTATTTAATGATAATTTTTACAAAAGTTCAAAATTATCCTCATTTTAGAAAAGTAGTGGTTACAGACCGCAGATTGCATTGCCCATTGGACGAGCACGAGAAGCACCAAGACCTCAGCAGAGGGAACCACCTCTTCAGACTCAGCAGCCGAATGAAGCACTACCGCAAGGACGGGCCTACCTCATGACAGTTGAAGAAGTATAGACTATTCCAATTCTGGACGAATACTGAAGACCAGATGCATTTCTCGCATGGTTGGAGAAGACCATGGATTGCTACTTTCCTTTATATTTTATTTTAGCATCTAGACTTTCCTAAACTTGTTGTTTCCTATTCGAGACTTGTTTCTAGTCTCCTTACCTTACTGTTTGTTTCTTAGTACCTAATAAATTTTTTTGTTTTCTAAAGAGCAGATAACATCAATTTCTATCTTGATTTGGACTATTATAACTCATTTTGAATTTTCATAAAATCCTTTGAAATCCCTATGGATAAAGTTGAGAAAATATTCGGCAACCTGCTATGTAACGTCCCAATCCCAAAATACATGGGACTAGGTACGTAGATATGCCAGCCGTATAATAAATATACGTAAGCTAAAAAATACAGTATGACAACTAATCTTATCCACAAAATATAAAAGTAAAATATATTATAATTAATATGAATTGTCATTAGTATAAGATGTTGGGTGGAGATAAATCCACTACCAACTATTTAAATGAGAAGAAAAATAAAAGAATTTTTTCATGCAAAGCGAAGGACGATCCAAGAGCAAGTCATCTTCGAAGGGATAGAGATCACAGCCTTGGCTAGAATACCTGCAAAAATTATGAAACACTCACACCTGGAGAAATCACCAGGTCTTCAGAGGGACGTAACAAGATACAGGAAAAATATGCCATATGAACTGAATATAAATTGCTCAACAATAATTCGGATCATAACATGGCCCAATATTTCATCCTCAAATTAGTGTACCCCCTCCAAAACTAAACGAGGAAAGGAGGTGATATCGAAATTTGTGACAAAATACTGTTCCGTGTCACGATCAGGCATACGTACATAAATTAAACAGAAAAGTACTTATGCCTAAACAGATAAGGGTCACCTAACCATTCTATGTGAAATAATGCACTTTAGAGACAACATTCTACTCATGGGCTTTATGATCAGTAACACAAATAAAGGAGAACTGGCAGTAAGTATCGCTCATCCGAGTTGTGCTATCGGCCATGGGCAGTAAGTAGCGCTCATCCGAGTCACTATCGGCCCCAAAAATGTGTGTAAAAATAAAATGTAGCCCCTACGCTAATAGCTGTCTCCTCCCTCAATGATACTATACATGCACCGTCTCCACGAGACACAACATGTATCGTTTCCACGACAATGTTTTAGTCTTAATAACTGGTAAGTCTTCTATACAAATCTATTTAGCAGTTCTATCCCAGAGCACGGCCTATACGCACTGATGAACGGTCGGTACGCAAGTCCGAATCTATATGCGACTCGCGACTTCGTGGCACAATGGTGTCGATGCCAATAAATGCGGCACAAACAAAGGATGGTCTCTTCACTCTAGGTCAATGCAGAAAAGAAACATAAAGTATCGAAAAACATATTAATTTGCATCTACAAACAGTTTGGAAGAACAATTTTATATTTGCTAGAAATAAATAATAATAAAAGCATGCATGATAGTGAGTAAGTTAATAAACAGTAATGGCAAGGTATCTTGCCTGGTGTGACGCCTGGTGTGATGCGATAATCTGATAGTCCTGAATAGTCCAATAGCCATATTTGATGTGTAGAGGTCTGAAGTTGCGGGATAATAGGATTATGGAATTAGTTAGGATTAAGGTTGATAGACAGTGAGAATCTGCGAAGAAAAGTATTTATACTATTTTAGAAAAATATTCATACTACTTGAAATTTTTTTATTAGTCAAAATAATTTTAGTACCTTTGAAAATAATTTAGTATATATCACAATTTTGGAAATTTCATTTTATTGATCCAAATATTTTTAAGTTAGATACGAAAATACGATGAAATTAATTTCTTTATGGCTCAAATCACAACTCGGTGTATATATATATCTAGTTACAACAAAATAATATAATAATATTTTGAGAGTTCCTATACTTGGTTGGAAATCAATGTAACCCCAAAAACAATTAAATATATTTCGTTACAAAATAAGTTTTAGGATATAATAGTAATAACCAACAATAATACTACTCTCCTTCACAAATCAGAGATAAGAAAATAATAATAATAATAAAGTTTATAAAGGAAACATAAGAATCTCAAACAAACAAAAATAATAACAAAATATCATAAAAAATAAATGTAGTACATCAGCTGGGGTGTACCATATCAAAGAACAGAAGGCGACTCACTTGGGGTGTACTAAAATAATAATAATGATAATCTATTTACATATATACATATTGATTTAGTGTATATTAAAAAAAACAAATAAAACAATTGGTAAAGTTAAATAATGAAAACAGATAAGAAACCTTTCAAAAAAAAAAAACAGATAAGAAAGGAAGGAGGAAAAGCAAGCAGCTGCTGCTGCTCTTTTTATTTTGGGAGAAGAGGGAGAGAGAGACGGTGAGGGAAGAGAGATGTGAGGAAGAGATGGGGAGAGCGTAGATGATGAGAGAGAGAGCAGAGGGTAACGAAGTCGGAGTAGGGATTCACCATGGGGGTCTCGGCGGAGAGGATTCACGCATGCGACGGCGAGAGAGAGTCTCTAGCGCGGTGGCGGGTGCGTAAGGTTCGACGGAGGGTGATCGGAGGAAATGCGGCACCTGCGACTTGGATCGGGGTCACGAGGCTTCCCAGTCAAGGTGGAAAATTGGCACACACTGGAGAAGGCGTAGCGCACGCGGCTCCGGTTCGCGGTGGCCTTCATTAGAGGAAGGAGGTAAGTGGTTGTGGGATTATTATTGGGGTTTTGGTTTTAGTCTTTGGGGGTTATGATGGACGGAAGAGGAGGAGGTGGTGATGGAGTTTTGGCCGAGATGATAGGGCGGTGGTTGCCAAGGGAGAGGGTGGAGTTGTTGGTGCAACCAAATCAGTGAACGGGGTGGGTCGGTCTGTGACAATGGCCGGGGGATGGTGGCAGAGTGAGGCTGCGGGGTGGTGATGAGGTGGGCGGCCACGACTGTGGAGGATGTCCAGTGGTGGTGGTGACAGGCGATCAGTATATGGGGTCGTGGAGTGGTGACAGACATGGTGGTGGCGTGCGACGTGGAACGGGGAAGATGTTGGACGAACGGATGGCGGCCAGGAGGGTAGGGTGAAGATTTGGGTTTGCTTGGAGTTTGACGTGTCGGGGGTGTCCGACACGATAACTATTATGTAAGTGTAATATCCGAATTAGAAAGACACCCGGGGTCGGTTCCGAGGTGTCACGGCTGACACGGAGATGGTAGACCGGACACGCATGCATGAAACGATAGTTTTGATGGTTTATTTGTGATGGAAAAA
>JANAVB010009590.1:0-28670 GCA_029216955.1 Iris pallida
TTCTGTTATGCATTTTTGGGTTTGCTAATGTAGGAAGTGAAGACCCCCTAGTTCACTGTGAGTTGAGTAGAGGAATG
Source organism: Iris pallida (assembly GCA_029216955.1). Taxonomy (NCBI): domain Eukaryota; kingdom Viridiplantae; phylum Streptophyta; class Magnoliopsida; order Asparagales; family Iridaceae; genus Iris; species Iris pallida. The sequence goes on from JANAVB010009590.1 coordinate 78, forward strand.
CTGATGATACGGCCATTTAGAAAGTTGGTCCTTATCCCTTTGAGTTTTAGTCCAATTTACTGAACTCTTGGTTCAGTTTTCCCTGTTTTATAAGGTATCGGTATGTTAAGTTGAGGCCATCTATCTGTCCATACTTGAGTATCAAATCTATGTGTCAATTGATACATGCTGTCCTATTTGAATTGCTTTCCTATTCAGTCTTGAGTTTGGTTACAGCCATTCTAACCTCCTTCATCTGTCCACATGCATACCTTGTTAACCTCTTTGAATCAGTTTAGCCTCTTGTTCAGTTACAGCTTGGGATATATATGTATATAGTGATATATATATGATATATATATATTTTATATATATATATATATATATTATTTTTTTTTTTTTTTATAGATATATATATATTATATATATATATATAAATATATATATATATATATATATTATATATATACAGATATGGTGGGATCATGCATGATGTACATTACTTTATATTTGGATATTTGAATTGAGGGCTAAGGGTAAGGGGTAAAGTATCCTATATATGATGTGTAGCGTATTTTAAAGTGGGACATTATATCTATATATGGGATATAGGTATATGTGATAGGTTAATATATATATGGATGTGTGATACATCTAGGCATATATTATAGTATTTGGATTAGAGAGTTAGGAGTTAATTCATGGTATGTATGTACATATAGGTAGATGCCCTTGAGTTGTATATACGATATGGTTATGGTTGAGTTAGAGGTTTGAGTTTGGTTTAATGTAGAATTTGGTAAACCTTGTTCCTAGACGTTAGCCTAGCAAATAGAATTGACCAAAACCCTAGATTTGATAATTGACTTGAGTTGACTAGAGAGTTGACTTTGGGTTGACTTTGACCTAAAGAGACCTAGTGGCATATAGACTGCATTGTTTAATTTAAATATTCAATATTAAACATATTGCAACATGTATCTCATTAAATAGGACTGTGTGACTCCAGTTTGGACATCGATACACATCAGTTGCTTAGTGTAGCAGGCGAGTACATTCTCTGTTAGTTTTTATTCAAGATAGTATCTATATTGCCTGCTTGAGACTATTTTACTTGATGTAACACGTTGTTAACACGGATTGGTACTATATGGATCTTTTTATGTGATGTTATCTCCTCATCGGGTGCATCGGGTATTTCATGTTCATGTACTTTACCATGTGCATCATGTACTCCTTGTATTCATATTCTTCATATACACTCATGTGCTCTTATGTACACTTATGTCCTCTTATGTACTCTCATGTGCTCATATGTGCTTCATGTATAACTAACAATTATGTACATTACGTAACTTGACCAGAGCCTTCTGTATTGATTGGGGTAGGGAGAGTAGAAGTGGTTATGTGATTAAATCCCTCTAGTATAAAAATGTGCATGTCGATTATACCCTCACGTATAATGGAGTTACCATAGAATAAACATGTGCAACCTAAGCCAATCACATAACCATCTAGTGCTCTGAAACATATTTATTATAATTCATAGATTCTTTATTATATTTCATGTACTCAGTTTACTTATCCATATCTCCTGTATTTCTGTACTCTTTTACAGTATGTCATGTATTTTATTCTACTGTTAGCTCTATATTTCTACCATGTTTTAGAACTGCTTTCAGAGTTATGTATTCTCTCCAATCCTGACTGAAAATGTTGACAAAATTTTATAGAGAACTTGGAGGATCCAGCTAGCCTAGAGGAGACACCAGTAGTGCTTGGAGTAGACTGCTAGGACTGTTTGAATATATTTTAGCTACTTATTATGTATTAGATTTGTACTCAGTGTGTAGTATTGATATCACTTAAAGTTTTGGATTTGTATTGAACTTTGAGATTCTTTTATCTATTCTATTTCATGCTGATATCCATCTTAGTTGCTTTGTGATTGAGTTGTATCCTTCTGAGATTATCCTTCATTTGGAGTGTATATCTTTATGGTCAGATATTATATTGTGTTAGATGTTGTTGAGACCTAGGACATCATTCTACCGCCGATACTGGCATAGGCTGGACGTACCCACGGTCTCGTGCCCTTATACTGGGTGTGGGTCGTGACACGTTTTAGTGGTGGCCCACGTAGGTCAAGATTCGCTTTAGTGCAATATCGTGGTAGCGCAACGACTTAGTTGTACTACCGCAAGCTTGCGATAGAATATAGGAAATAGAGTATTAGAATTTGAGGATACTCAATCACAGTTAGAATTTCTTGAGAGATTCCTGGGACGACCCTTGAGAATCTTATTTGAACTTCAAATTGAAATCCCTTCCTATTATTTCTGTTTACCCTTGCTCCTTGTTATTGAATTTGATTTTGATGGTTCGTTGTTGATTTTGATCGCAGCCATTTAGTTATGAGATTTGGAATTACTCGCAGCTAATATGGCTTCTGATAAATATGATTGACGAGGACAACAGGGAAGGTAAAATATCTACTTGATTATGGAGCCTGGAGTTTATCGCAACATATTAGCTGGCATGGCAGAAACGTAGAGACCTGACTTCGGATATATATATCTTAGTTATGAGATTTGGAATTACTTGCAGCTATACTAGTTGGTATGGCGAGGATTCTAGACGACATGATTTTAGAGGTGCATACCCCAGTTATGGAATCTACCGTTTATCGCAGCCTTGCTTACTGGCATAGCAAGGATTCTGAGTGTTATAATTTTGGACAAACGCATATGATTATCAGATTATATCTTGAGAAGGTCCTTAACATATCATCTCTATCTTTCACTTCTGTTATTATAGAATTATGTTCCATCATCAATTAACTTAGGAGTAGGGATACTTTCAGTCATTTTAGTCAATTCTTTGTAGAGTTTTATTTCATTTATAGTTCTTTTATAGTGTTATAGTTTGATGGCTTGTATTGGGTCTTTATCCTTGGGATGATAGTTCATCTTTGGTATTAGAATAATAACCCATTATAGATAATTCCTTTGTTATTTATAATACCTACCAGTTTTCATAATATGTAGAATGATAGTTTGCCTTACAGCCCTTGATGACTCCTTGTTTTTCGTCTATCCTTCTAGTATGGGATCCACGACCATATCCCCTCGTCTGAGAGCAGCTGTAACTCCTAATATGATTGAGAGTTTGCTTCCACCTTTTATTGCTCAGGAGGTAGTGACCCCTCCGGCTGACCAGAAGGTAGTGGCACCTCCTGCCGTTGAGGAGGTGGTAGCAGCCTCACCAGAGAGTTTTTCTCCTTCTCCTGTCAATCAGGAGAGAGCTACAATTTTATCTGAGACCGAGAGTCTTCCTCTGCCTCCTCCTCTACTTCCTGGAGTAGTACCTCATACCACATTCTCATGAGGTTTGCTCCATGATGGAGCTCAGATATTTGGACTCCTTCATGATGTGTTGGAGACATAGAGAGTTCAGACTGAGAGACTGAAGGAGCAAAATCAGAGGACTCGACAGTTATGGGACCTAGTGCATTCTCGAGGAGACCTAGCTCCAAGAGAGTGAGGAACAGCAACCACCTAGAGCCCCAAGAGTACCCAGACCTTCAGCCTGTGCCATCCTTTCCAGGTCGGATTTCTGCCCAGCAGAGGCCAGTTGAGCGAGTGCCTACCTGTGCTTATTGTAAGAAGCTTGGGCATGTGTGGTTCGACTGTAGGAGGAGGAAAAATTTATGTCTGTTCTGTGGGTCAGCTGCGCACATGATACGAGACTATTTACTGTACCTATCCTAGTCGAGGCCCCTCCTCTAGGAGGGAGTTCCCGCCACTAGACCTAGGTGGAGGTGAGTATTTGACCTAGATATTAGTATGTCTTTTGAGATGAGTTGTTGTTGCACCCCACCATTGCTTGTGTGTTTTTAGTACCTTGGGAATTGCCTTGTGTTGTAGTATGGTTAGTGTAGCTAGATGAGCCCCAGGTTGATATAGCATGTTATAACCAATAATAGCCTAACGATGTATGTTGTTCTTTCAATATTGTGTGATTTAGATAAGTTTTCTTAGACCATGATTGTTGGGGGCATGACCTTAAGAAGAGCACGACCAACTTAAATTTCGAGGACAAATTTTTTCTAAGGGGGTAGAATTGTAACTACCACTTTTCTAAAATGAGAATATTTTTGAACTTTTGTAAAACTGATTATTTAGTTATTATTTAATAGATTAAATATTGTTAGTGATATAAATTGGTGAATTTTGATTATTTTAATATTATTTAAATATTATATTGTGTTGGTATCATTAGTTAGTGACACCTTAGAGCCACATTGACTGGAGGCTAACCATGATCATAGAGACCTAGCTACTTAAACATATTAGTTAGGCTGTAATCATATTAGAATATCATGTAGAGGCGATAAATTGACCTAGTTAATAAACCACTTTTGGGCCTTTCTCAAAAGGGCTTTTAAATGACATTAGAGAGGCCTTTAGCCAAATGCACCTAAACAAACCCTAACCTACACTACTATGGCCAGCCACAACTAGCTCCCTCTTGCTATTTATAGCATCATTTACCCCTCTTTTTCCCCTTTTATCAAGAAACATAACCTAATTTGGTGTTCTTCCCCAAATTGCTTCCAACATCCAATTTGAGCCTAAATTCCTCCAAACAAGTTTCAATCTCTTCCCCTTGGAGGGAGGAAGCTTCTATTTTCTAGGAGGGAGCCTATTGGGACAATTTGGGCCATTGGAAGTAAAGAAAATCTTGATCTAGAGGTTGTTTCTTGAGAATCCATCTCTCAAGTGGTAAGAGCTTCTAATCACCTTCAAATTTCACATTTCTTTCCATAGATGAATTTATTTAGGGTCCCCATAGCATTAGAAAGAATTTGGGTTGATTTCGGATTCATTTGAGGTGTGTAACGTAAGAGTATAGGATACGTACGTCAAGTGTTTGGTGAAATGTCTCTTAGGACTTTTGTCTCTCTAATTTCAGTTGTAATTTAGTATATATATGGTACTAATGTTGCGTTAATGGTGTGTGATGTTAATTTTGATTTGGGGTTTGTTTGGCCAATATATTGGACATAGGGAGGCTCAGGTCCATGTTATGGTTCCCTTTGTATTACTATTTTATTTCCTAGATGTTCTGCCATGAGGAAGGGCTGTGCAGAGTATGTGCAGTCTTGAATTTGGGTTTATATATGTCCTAATTCACCTCTAAATCTTTATTGTTCAGTCTAGCCTCACATCTTTTTACTGCACATGCAATCTTAGCTTAGATGTCCAGAACTTGTTTAAGGTCTTACCAGCCTCATTTAGAGTTCTAGTCTATGACCAATGGAGCATGTGTTCTGTCCTTCTAGTAGTATGTAACTGTCCATGTCTGGACAGTTTGGCCTCTTAAGTCAATGGTTAGTATCAGTTGAGATCTTTGAGTAATAGGCTACTAATTACCTTATTTCTAGACCATAACAGGCGGTGTGCCCGATCCCCATTCTTGTAGCATGACCTACACTTTCCTTGTAATCACTTATCTTCTTCTTGTATAAGCCTTGCATACACTCATCCATAGCAGCATACTCATTCATATGCTTCATTCAACTGCATATCCCTCACCCATATTAGCCTGCACATTAGATACATTACAATATATCATTTCATTTCATCCATATTCATCTACTGCCTTTTTACTTCACATAATCACTATATTACCTGAATGCCCTACATACATCAAAATGCATTACTGCATATTAGAAGAGTATCAGACCAAATGTGCTCTGTGTACTCTGATAGCAACATGTATCAGATTGTGTAGGCATTCATTTTATTATTCCCTTCATGTCCTGCACTACTTGTACTGCATCCCAAATTAATACACTGCTGTAGACACTTACAAAAAAGAGAAGTATCACTGTCTTTTTTATTAGTGCAAAGCACTACAAATCGAGTACACCTGAGAGATCCTGTGCTAAGAATCCCCGAGTACAAAAAGAATTCTAGGGAATAGAACGATGGAGGTCGAGCGGCAATTGCTCCTCCGATTTACAAAAGTGGAAGAAAACCTAAGAAAATTACTAACTCTCGGCTCACTGGCAAGAAGGACAGCAATTTGGCTCTGAAATGCTCTCTGTTCTCTCATTTTGAAGTGGTATATGTCCTCTATTTATAGTCGTTTTGTACTGAAAAGACTAGTATGCACACACAGGTGAAAAAAATACTGATTTCCATATGGGTGCATAGTCTTCCTTTGGGCGCATAGGGTGTAGGTGCACAAAGACTAGATAATCATGGGTAAATCATGGGGTTGACGTGGCCGTATGCTTCGGTGCACGACTGATCATGAATGTTGACCGAGTCGTTGAGCTATCCTGACTTGGACGTATAGTACAGGAATAGGGCTATGCGCCCCTTCTGGCGGAGCCATGTGGGCGCATAGGCATTGCTGCATATGGGCGCATAGGGATTTTACATATGGGCGCATAGGATTTGCATTGTGGGTGTCTGCCACTCTCTGACTTGGGCACATAGAATTTTTTGACTTGGGCGCATAGCTAGTTCCTGACTTGGGCGTATAGTGTTTGATATTTTCATGTTTCTACAAGACCCCCTTCAAAGTTTTTGATACTCGAACGAGTTCAATATACTTTGAAAGAAGCATGGGAGACTGTCTTCTTGTGGCTCTGTGCGTACATAGAAGACTCTCTCTTTTGGCACATAGATGCGCCCAGGCTGTCAAACGATGGCTGTTAACATCTTCCTCAAAAATCTGAACTGACAGATTCATCGAAGCAGAATTTGAAGAGGTACATCCTTCGTGCGATGTCTATACATAGTCTACATCAGCAAATAACAGGCGCATAATATGCAAAAGACCAAGTCTCTATATGGGCGCATAGACCATATGGACGCATAGGTCGTGTGGGCACATAGACCATGTGGGCACATAACTTCTTGTTCGTGCCTATAAATAGGCCTTGAAGAGGGAGAAAATTCATTCTCCTTTTTTTTAAAAACATTCAAGAGACTCTTCATTTCTTCTCTACAAGAACCATGCCTCCCAAGGCTGCCGAAAAAATCTGCAAAGGGCAAGGAAGCTGCACCGAGCGGTTCTCCTCCTTTGGCAGCGTCTCCGCTAGTCCAAGACCCCATTCTGGGCGAGGCCATGCTTTAAAACAAAGTCTTGAGCGTTAATTTGTGACGCTCGGACTTCTCTGTACTTGGGCGCATAATCATTAATATGCGTCCAAAGCAACATACTTCTGTGCCCACAGAAGTATGCGCCCACACACTTGTTGTGTAACATGCGCCCACACAGAATATTTCTGAGTTTGAACATTCTTTTGCGCCAGCATAATTATGCGCCCACACGCTTGTTGCGTGTTATGTGCCCACACAGAACATATGTGTTTGATGTTTCTTATGCGCCCACAAGCCGTTTTGGGTGCATAGCAATTGGTAGGACGATGATATGACTGAGACTCGAAACAAGAAGAGACCCATATTATCATTCAGAAACAATTACAGTTAGAGGAATGTTTCGAAGAAGGACTATTTTTGAAAGAAGTATGAGGATTACGAGTAAGAATGACAGTATAACATACATTAATGGTGAGAACTGCAATATTTTGTAGTTAAACTATTAGAACTGATAAAGATATTCGAGGGCGTTGATTCCTGAGAATTTAGATGCTTGTTGTTACAAATTCTGGAGATATTACCTTAGGGAATTAAGACAAGACACAAAAAAATTTGGAATTCAAATATATGGAAGGAAGCTTATGACTATATATGGTAACGACACGAAATTGAACAAAAATTGGTAGGAATGATTAGGAATCAGAGGAACAGAAAAAATTTGAGTTATAGAAAACTCCTAGAGGTTTTGTGAGGATTCTAAATTTAGTAAGGATAATATTGAAGGTGTGAGTGGAAGAAAATATGAAGGTTGATTTTATAATGAAAAATTAGTTTTTGTATGGAATAGTGGTATTAGATTTGAGTAATACGAGGAGTATGATTTAAACAAGTTCAAGGATTTCATAAACATTGATTTAGTGATTTCGTATCCAATTTAGGACACGGTGGAGGAATTTGGATTTAAAGATGATTTAGTGGATAGTATTGAGCTCTAACAAAGAATATACTTGCTGGGTTAGTAACCTTGGAATAAAGGTCGAGCCTATGGTATTATAACAAGGTCCAATCTTCATGACTGAAGGTTATAATTTTTGGTAGTAGTCATATAAGGGTTGATTTTTATATTTGGACTTGTGAGATAAAGGTATGATTGGCAAATGATGATCAGATAAACTTGATAGTAGCAGAGTGAGATGATTAACTTGACTTCCTTTTGAAATCTTGCCTTTTGATTTCCCTATCATAGTAAAAGGGATTCGAATTATTTCATATCCTTGAATTATCTTTTAAGATTTAAATATCGCTGAATTCTAAATTCCCTTGATCGCGACCAATCGACTTTGGTCATCTCCTTTACCATACCGATATCCTTGATCGTACTCGGTTGATTTAAACTCAATCATGACCTGAATCTCTATCAATATGATTGTTCATGCTCAAAAACTTTAATTTTGTTCTTATCGAACCTAAACCCTATTTTTTTATCAAGAATTGATTAGTTCTATTCTTCATCAGGTCAATATTTTAATTTTGATTGTGGTTAAACTTCGACCAATATCACTCATGTGTTAACACTAATTTATTCTTAAAAATGACTAAATTCTGTTCCAATCACGATTAAGCTTCATACTGTCCTTGATTATACCAAAAATTTCATATTTGGTCCTACCAAGGCTACTATCATACACTTCATCATATCTAAATACTGTTTGACCAAGGTTAGACTAGTCTTATCTTTGATCGTGTCGAAATAATGATTTTGATCATGTTCGAATTTTAACACTTATACCCAAAATCTTTTATGGCCATGATTTGATTTCCTGATTATATCTGAATTCCTTGTGATTAGTCATGCCTAGATGACCTGGCATGACTAGACGACTATAAATCCCATGATCGTGATTTTAACGACCATGACTATACATATTAGTTTTACCTCTGAATCGTGCCTGAAATTTTGGTCCTTGACCGCAACTATCCGATTTGATTATGAAACTTGTCATGTCATAACATAAGTTGATCATATCGGAATAAATATTTCCTTCATGCCTAGATGTCGATTCTCTAGTCAATTGTGCTCAGATTTCATTCCTAATCCTGATTAGATATTAAACTTTTTCGTCGCTCTATCATAAATCATGCCAGGTGAACTTAGATCACTTCTAAATTTTAAATCACGTCCAAACTCAGATTGTATTTCATGACTTAATTAATCATACTCATTAAATTTTCGATCTTGCCTGTGAGACCTTGACTTCAAATTTTGATTGTTCCTAAAACTCTATCCTGATTATGACTAGGTTTTGATTGTTCCTAAAACTCTATCCTGATTATGACTAGGTTTTGATTTTTATCGTACCTATGCGATTTGAAACTAATTTTATTTATTTCAAGCCAGACTCTACTAAATTATTCCATACTTGAATTTCGAATTCTACCTTCGATTCCCTTGACCATGACTGAGGCCGTGCCTGGATGACTTAAGTTTTTTTTTTCTAATTCACGCCTATATAATTTCGTTCATATTTCGATTCTATCGTGCCGAAATTACTAGTCGTGCCTAAGTGGTTTGAATTGATTGTCTTGATCATGCCAAAGTCGTCGTTCTTCGACCGTGCCTAAGTTATTGACTGAACTCTCTATCGTGTTTGATCCCTCTGCCTACCTTAAATTTTGAGGAAGAAATTTCTTTAAGGAGGATAGATTTGTAACCACCGTTAACCGAAATTTGGGATTTTTTTGAATTTTGTATTTTCCTATTGTTTTTCAAAAAAATTCTAATTCTTGAAACGTGACTTTTAAATATGAAACTTAATTTTCGATCGTATGAACGTTTTCGATATTTTGCTAGGCTATTGGTTTTATAAAACTATTTTATATGCGACTTTCCTAATTGATTTCATGCTCTTTCCCTTAAATCTATATAAGTTATAAAAACATTTGACGTTGAGTAAAGAAAGGATTTAGAAAATATGTTTTGTAAATGAATATATATATATATATATATATACATGTAGTAGCTATTTAAACTAATAAAATTAGCAGTTAGTGTTAGTATTAGATGTTAGCGTTTTCTACTATTTTTCACTAATAATATTTTACAATCATGCCATTAGAGTTTCTACCTCACCCTATCAATATTAGACGTTCCCCAATATTTCTTTACAATAACTATTTCCTAAAATCTACAATGTAGCCGCTAGCCATATGTTTCCCCAACAGCTCCCCTTTCATGAGCCAGCGCCGACCCCCATTGCTGCCAGCCACCCTTGCCTCGGCTCCTGGCCAGCCCCATTACCCCCTATCTCGACAAACACCACTACCACCTCCATCGACATCACCTCTATCCCGGCCAGTAGGCGACGAACCTCCCCTACCACCAGTACCATCGTCATGACCATCACCACCACCGACTTCCTTCTGACATTCCCTGGTACCTTCCCCAAGACCGCCCCATTGCCACCACCGTCGCCATACATCGACAGTTACCACCACGCCATCACCCTCTGTCACCACTACCGAAAACACACACACAACAACCCCCACCAATCGCCACCGTCACCATTTTCTATTCACCATCGCCGCACCACTCCGACAATCCCACACGGCCAACTCCAGCCCCGACACTCGTAGATAACCACCATAGAAAGCACCACCACACCATTGCCACCACAATAGAGAAGGAAAGAAAGAGAGGGAGCCTCATCCGAGCTGCTGCAGTCGATGCTGAAGTCGAGCCGCCTCAAGCGTATCTCCGACGGTGGTGAAAACTGCGCCGTGCTACAGATCCCCTTCGCCAGTCGTGCCTCTCGTACCACCGGACAACCTCCAAACGAGCGGCCGTGTCGAGTCCCGACGAACCCAGACGCCGTCTCCGACCATGTCGCTCTGGTAGCGACCCCCCCTCTCTGTCGCCGTCGACGTCGCCGCCGTCCCGTCTCCTCTTGTACAGCCCGACCTCCCGACGCGGCAACCCGACCAGATCCCCCTTTGTAAGCCCCCTTCACTCGACTCCCCGACCGACTTTTCTCCTTTGGTTCTCTTTCCTTCGTCTCTCTCTCCCTCTTCGTTTCTTTCCAGCCTATTTGCTTTCTCTCTTATCGAGAGTACTGAAGGGGAAAACTGTTAGCGGGTCAGGTCCACTGATAATGGGCGGACCCGACTAAGGGGTTCTTTCTTTTAAAAACAAATGGTTTTTTTAGGTTGAGGCTGTTTCGGGCTTCGGCTGATACGGCCTTGGGTTTTATTTATTATTTATTTATTCTGTTGATTAATTAGTAAGGGCTGAGCCTAGTTAAAGTTTATGTGTTTATGGTAGTAGGTATTTAGAGTATATATAATATTTATATATATATTATATATATATATATATATATATATATATATATATATATATATTTTTATATTTTTTTATATATATAATATATACTCTAAAAATATATATACTCTAAAATAATATATATATATATATATAATATATATATATATAAATATATATATAATATATAAAAAAATATATATATAAATATAATATATATATTATATTATAATATTTATATATTATATATATATTATATATATTATTATAATATATATATATATATATATATATATATATATATATATATATATATATATATATATAAAGCATATATATAAGTGAATATAATTCAGGACGAAAGTTAATGTAAATGGGCTTTTGGTATTGTTGGGCTATAATATCTTATATATGATATTAGATTACATACATGCATATTTAGTTATTTTATTTTGAGCTAAAACAGTTTGGGGTTAATTACTGGGTTTCTGAATATAACATTTATATAAGATTTGTATATGTAATTTTGACATACTGTATATTTTAGGGATTTGTATAAATTACGTATATATTTTGCTAGGTGCTCACATTGTATATAAGTATATTGCATTTGAGTTATTATTTAGTAGTATCATTTATTTTGGAAATTACATAAAAAGTATATAATTGTATTTCTAAAATATAATTATCAAGTTTCGACCAAAAATATTATTTGACATATAGGAGTTTTAGTCTAAATGAGTTTTCTATGTTTTCAGAATATTATCTAAAAGTAGTTGATTTGCGAATTATAGTTTTAAGGAATTATAAATGAATTTCGAACTTGATATATGTATTTAGTGACACTTTTCCCTTAAAATCATAATCGTGACTTTATAGTCGTTTTCTTATTTCTTGAATCGATTATTGTGCCGTACTTTGATTTTGGGCTTCTATATACCAAACTAGGCTATTTGGAATATTCTGGACTAAATGGGACCATTTGTACCGTTAATTAAGACCGTCTTGTAGAGCATAGCATTGTACCTAGCCGTGTCGACACGTTCGTGTCGTGCACGTCGACTCCAACCAAATTCAGGCGAGTATATTTTCTGATAGTTTTTCTTGCTTTGATATCTACTATATTCGATTCAGTTGTAGTGTTTTACTTGATTCTCAGCACGAGGATACACGGACTAGTATACGTTGGATCCCGTCATAAGATGTTATTCCTGGTTTACCTGGTATATGGGTACATTGTTCGATCTTGTTTCATGTACTTGTATAGACACCTATTTGGGAGTGGACTGGTCCCCTGCTCTTTGAATCCCGTGTCATGACGTGTCATGGTTGGATCCATTATGCTATTCGGGGATGGGGAGTTATTAGAGGTTATGTGATCAATATCCCCTCTTGTTACTACTTGTGCATAGCTCCACCCTCACCACACATAGGGTGTAGCCTAACCTGATACTACTTGTGCATAGCTTTCCATTTTGGTCGGCTTGATCCTCTATACTACTTGTGCATAGCCGGTCAAATAGAACAGCCTGATCTGGATCCAAGCCAATTACATAACACTCTAATATCTCAAGACAACGTGTATATTTATATTGTACATCAAATTTTCCTGTACTGCTTATATTCCAGTATTTCATACCATGACATGATATTTAGTATACCTTGTACTGTTTGACTTCCAGTCTTGATATTCTGTCTTGTATTTTATTATAACTGTTTCTTATAGTATTTGTCAATTCATTGAAACTGCTATTAGTTTATGTACTTCGCTCCAATCCTGACTAAATACGTTGACAAATTTTAGGAATTGTTATGCCCCACACTATTGGGCCACGGGACGATGCTAGCTGAGACGGATCTCGATATTCATTCACCGTGAGTTGTCTCCTGGGAGTTCTATGCCCTGGTAGTTTGATTTAGTTTTGTAATTATTTTGCCTTTGATACATTCTGGTCTTGTATATTCATTAGTAGACTCTGCATGTTTCAGTATTGTTTATATCTTTCTATTTTGTATCTTCCTTAGTCGCTTGTTGTGTGATTTGAGTACATTTATTATCATGGATCATTTAGATGTTGTAGATATTTATTGGATACTTGACATCGTTCTACAGCCAATACTACGGCATAGGCTGGGCGTGGCCCATGTACTCGTGCCCGACTATTCGGGTGCGGGTCGTGACACATTTTTATGGTGGCCCATACAGGTCAGTCTTTGCAACTATTACGAAGTCGTGGTAGTACTTAGGCTTAGCCGTACTACCGTGAGCCTGTCCTAGGATTAAGATTTGAGTCATGGAATATTTTAGGAATTTGGTACTCAGTCACATATTAGGAACTCTTGATAGATTCTATGGGATGACCCCTGGAAGTCTTATTTCTAAACTCTTTCGAGCCTATTCCTACTTGCTTTTATTCATTCTAATTTCGAAACATCTATCCGTTATTGTATCTTATTCTTATATTAGGATGAGTTTATGGACCCCAGAGAGAACTATAAGGTAGAAGTTGAACTTATATATCATTTAGATTGAGAAGGGAAACATTGGCCAATCTTATATATAAAGGTTGAGATTTGTTTAGATTATATTCAAAGAATTTTGAATTTTGACCAATATAGTACCTTTAGAACAACCCCTGAGAACCTCTCTCTAAAACCCTATCTCGGAATCGGTTTTTGCTTGTTTTTATTTATTTATCCTTGATTCGTTGTTTTATTTTAAATCTTGATGTTCGTTGTTGACTTTGATTTTTGTATTTAGATAAATTTTTATGGATTGCATTAAGGTATATTCTGATAACATATTTGATGAGGACAGTGAGAAAGGTAAATATTTGCTTTATTTATGGAGTTTAGAATTTATCACAGTCATACTAGCTAGCATGACAAGGACATAGAGCCTGATTTGGATATACTTATCCTAGTTATGGAATTTAGAATTTCTTGCAGCCATACCGGTTGGCGTGGTAAGAATTCTAGATAACATGATTATAGGGTGTATAACTTAGTTATGGACTTAATCATTTATTGCAGCTATCCTTACTGGCATGGCAAAAATTCTGACAGCATGATTTCAGAGAAGACGTGTATGGTTATCAGATCCTATCTTAAATTGGTTCAATCCTTTATGACCAAATGAGCAAGAACAGATTTTATCATTATTTTCTTGTTTTACCGTTATTTTTTATCTTACCATTACTTCTTCGTCTTAATTAACTTTGTCCTAATTACATCGATCAACTATCTTGTATCTATTTCTATCAGCTACGCTTGAAATCATTTAGAGTTCTAGTATCTCTTTACCTTGGGAAGGCAGAAGAAGCATCATAATCATCTGGCTCGGAAAAGGATGTAATTGTCATCAATGGTGATCTTGGTAGGAATATAAAATATTGGACATTGAGATATTATTGGTAGGACGATGATATGACTGAGACTCAAAACAAAAAGAGACCTATATTATCATTCAGAAACAATTACACTTAGAGGAATGTTTCGAAGAAGGACTATTTTTGAAAGAAGTATGAGGATTACGAGTAAGAATGATAGTAGAACATACATTAATGGTGAGAACTACAATATTTTGTAGTTAAACTATTAGAACTAATAAAGATATTTGAGGGCGTTGATTACTGAGAATTTAGATGATTGTTGTTACAAATTCTAGGGATATTACCTTCAGGAATTAAGACAAGACAAAAAAATTTGGAATTCAAATATATGGACGGAAGCTTATGACTATATATGGTAACGACATGAAATTGAACAAAAATTGGTAAGAATGATTAGGAATCAGTGGAACACAAAAAATTTGAGTTATAGAAAACTCCTAGAGGTTTTGTGAGGATTCTAAATTTAGTAAGGATAATGTTGAAGATGTGAGTGGAAGAAAATGTGAAGGTTGATTTTATAATGGAGAATGAGTTTCTGTATGGCATAGTGGTATTAGATTTGAGTAATACGAGGAGTGTGATTTGAGCAAGTTCAAGGATTTCATAAACTTTAATTTAGTGATTTCGAATCCAATTTAGGACAAGGTGGAGGAATTTGGATTTAAAGATGTTTAAGTGGATAGTATTGAGCTCTAACAAAGAATAAACTCCCTGGGTTAGTAACCTTGGAATAAAGGTCAAGCCTACAGTATTGTGACAAGGTCCAATCTTCATGACTGAAGGTTATAATTTTTGTTAGTAGTCACATAAGGGTTGATTTTCACATTTGGACTTGTGAGATAAAGATATGATTGGCAAATGATGATCAGATAAATTTGGTAGTAGCAGAGTGAGATGATTAACTTGACTTTCCTATGAAATCTTGCCTTTTGATTTCCCTATCATAGTAAAATGGATTTGAATTATTCCATATCCTTGAATTATCTTTTATGATTTAATTATCACTGAATTCTAAATTCCTTTGATCGCGACCAATTGACTTTGGTCATCTCATTTACCATACCGATATCCTTGATTGTACTCGGTTGATTTAAACTCATTCGTGACCTGAATCTCTATCAATATGATTATTCATGCTCAAATACTTCAATTTTGTTCTTATCAAACCTAAACCCCATTTTTATCAAGAATTGATTAGCCCTATTCTTCATCGTGTCAATATTTTAATTTTGATCGTGATTAAACTTCGATACCAATATCACTCGTGCGTTAACCTCCGCTTTATTCTTGAAAATGACTAAATTTTGTTCCAATCACGATTAAGCTTCATACTATCCTTGATCATACCAAAATTTCATGTTTGGTCGGGCCTAGGCTACTATCATACACTTCATCATATCTAAGTACTGTTTGACCAAGGTTAGACTAGTCTTATCTTTGATCGTGTCGAAACAACGATTATGATCATGTTCGGATTTATCACTTATACCTAAAATCTTTTATGACCATGATTTGATTTTCTGATTATATCTGAATTCCTTGTGATTAGTCATGCCTAGATGATCTGACATGACTTGACGACCATAAATCCCAACTATCCGATTTGATTATGAAACTTATCATGTTATAACATGAGTTGATTATGTCGGAAAAAATATTTCCATCATGCCTAGATGTCGATTCTTTAGTCACGCGTGCTCAGATTTCATTCCTAATCATGATTAGATTTTAAAAATTTTCGTCGCTCTATCATAAATTGTGCCAGGTGAACTTAGATCACTTCCAAATTTTAAATCACGTCCGAACTCAGATTGTATTTCATGACTTAATTAATCATACTTATTAAATTTTCGATTGTGCCTGTGACACCTTGACTTCAAATTTTGATTGTGCCTAAAACTCTATCCTGATTATGACTAGGTTTTGATTTTTATCGTACCTATGCGATTTGAATCTAATTTTATTTATTTCAAGCCAGACTCTACTAAATCATTCCATACTTGAATTTTGAATTCTACCTTCGATTCTCCTGACCATGACTGAGGTTGTGCCTAGATGACTTAAGTTTATTTTCTAATTCACGCATATATAATTTCGTTTATATTTTGATTCTATCGTTCCAAAATCACTAGTCGTACCTAAGTGGTTTGAATTGATTGTTTGGATCGTGCCAAAGTCGTCGTTCTTCGACCGTGCCTAAGTTATTGACTGAACTCTCTATTTTGTTTGATCCCTCTACCTACCTTAAATTTTGAGGACAATTTTTTTTAAGGAGGGTAGATTTGTAACCTCCGTTAACCGAATTTTGGGAATTTTTCAAATTTTTGTATTTTCCTATTGTTTTCCAAAAAAATTATAATTCTTGAAAACGTGAATTTTAAATATGAAACTTAATTTTCAATCGTATGAAAGTTTTCGATATTTTGCTAGGCTATTGGTTTTGTAAAACAATTTTATGTGCGAATGTCCTAATTGATTTCTTGCTCTTTCCCTTAAACCTATATAAGTTTAAAAACATTTGACGTTGAGTAAAGACGGGATTTAGAAAATATGTTTTGTAAATGAATATGTATATATATATATATATATATATTATATATATATATATATATATATATATATATATATAATATAATATATATAATATATATTAGATGTTTAAACTAAGCAGTTAGTGTTAGTATTAGATGTTATTGTTTTCCCCTATTTTTCACTTATAATATTTTATAATCATGCCATTAGGGTTTCTCCCACGCCCTATAAATATTGGACATTCCCCAATAATTTTTTACAAAAACTATTTCCTAAAATCTACATTGTAGCGCTAGCCATATGTTCCCCCAACAGCTCCCCTTTCATGAGCCAGCCCCGACCCCCATTGCTACCAGCCACCCTTGCCTCGGCTCCTGGCCAGCCCCGACACCCCCTATCTCGAAAAATACCACCACCACCTCCATCGACATCACCCCTGTCACGGCCAGTAGGCGCCAGACCTCCTCTACCACCAGTACCATCGACGTGACCATCACCACCACCGACTTCCTTCCGACCACCCATGGTACCTTCCCCAAGACCGCCCCATTACTACCACCGTCGCCATACATTGACAGTTACCACCACACCATCACCCTCTATCAACACCACAGAAAACACACACACACAACAACCCCCACCAATCGCCACCGTCACCATTTTCACCATCATCGTACCACTCTCGCAATCCCACACGGCCAACTACAGCCCCGACACTCGTCGACAAGTACCGTAGAAAGCACCACCACACCGTTGCCACAACAATAAAGAATGAGAGAAAAAGAGGAAGCCTCACCCGAGCTGCTGCCGTCGATGCCAACGTCGAGCCGCCTCCGGCGTATCTCGGGCGGTGGTGAAAACTGCGTCGTACTCCAAATCCCCTTTGCCGGTCGTGCCTCTCGCACCGTCGCACGACTCCAAACGAGCGGCCGCGTCGAGTCCCAGCAAACCTAGATGCCATCTCCGACTATGCCGCTCTGGTAACGACCTCCCCTCTCTGCTGCCATCGACGTCGCCACCGCGTCCCGTCTCCTCCAGCACAGCCTGACCTCCCGACTCCGGCACCCCGACCAGATCCCCCTCTGTAAGCCCCTTCACTCGACCCCGACCCCCTTTTCTCCTTTGATTCTCTTCCCTTCATCTCTCTCTCTCTCTCCCTCTCCGTTTCTTTCCAGCCTATTTTTTCTCTCTCATCGAGAGTATTAATGGGAGGGAGTAAACTGTTAGCGGATCGGGTCCACGGATAATGGGCCGGACCCGACTAAGGGGTTCTTTCTTTTAAATAAAATGGTTTTTTTTTATGTTGAGGCTGTTTCGGGCTTCGGCTGAGCTGGCCTTGGGTCTTTTATTTATTTATTTATTCTGTTGATTAATTAGTAAGGGCTAAAACAAGTTTTAAAGTTTATGTATGGCAGTCGGTATTTAGAGTATAATATATATATTATATATATATATATATATACTCTAAAATATATATATATATATATATATATAATATATATATATATATATATATATATATATAAATTTTTTTTGCGACTGGATCTTCCCACACATCATCGATTGCCACTAGATCTCCTTCATATTCCAAAGGAGTTCCAGTAGTCACCTTCTCGGAGGAGGATGAACAAATCCTAGCAGATCCTTTCAAGTTTGCCCTGATTGGTAAATTCTCACATCATCGCCATCTATAGATGCGATCCGTAAAGCTTTTGAGGACTTCAAGTTTGTGGGTACGATCAATGTGGGTCTTATTGACTCGAAGCATGTGCTGATCCGTCCTTCATTGGAGGTTGATTTTATAAGACTTCGTTCTCGAGATATATGGTACGTCGTTCGAGCCACGATGAGATTGTTTAAATGGACTAAAGATTTCTTTGCCTCTAAGGAATCTCCTCTTTCTCCTGTTTGGGTATCCTTTCCTGGCCTTCCGATTCAACTCTTTGCTAAGAATGCGCTATTTTCCATTGCTCTTGGCATTGAACACCTTTACGTCTTGACAATGCTACGGAGAACCTGTCTTGTCCAAGCATGGCTAAAGTTTTTGTAGAAGTCGACTCTAGTAAAAAAATTGCCAAAAGTTGTTCATATTTGCATGCCACAAGGAAGAACTCTATCCCAACAGATTAAATATGAGCATATTCCTAAGTATTGCTCCACATGCTTTCATCAAGGTCATACTAAGGAGGAGTGTAAAGCTCAGAGAGTTAATGAGAATTCAGCTGCTCAAATTAAAAGTGTGGGCCCCTATCGATCCGCAAAGCAAAGGTAAAGTACCATTAATTGAAGAGGATAATGTACCTACTGACATTAATGATGCTCATAATCACGAAAACCAAAACTTGGTTACGAGTGCTAATATATTGGAGACTGTGGTTCTTGATGAGGGGGAAGCTGACGGTGCTCCTCTTCCCGACGACGAAGCTAATCCTGTGGTCACATCAAGATTGATAGCCACTCAGTCTAATTTAGATGAACTACCAATCCAGCCTCCGACGGGGGCTATTACTGCTAATGATGGAGACATGGAGAAGGAAAAGACTGCGGATGACATTCCTTAATCGACTAGAGAGCCAGAGGAGGACACACTGTCGGAACATTCTATTCCAGAAGAAGGGAAGCTGCCAAAAGACTGGGCTGATATTGTTGATGAGGAGGAGAACCATGGCGACTCACAAGAAGCTCCGCCTACAAAAGCAAGAAAATCACGCGGGAAGAAGAAAGTGTACATTGCACCAAGTGAACCGAGACATACCCGATCCTCTTCGAAAGGTCCACCAACTCTCCCAACCTCCTTGTAGCACCCAGTTTCTAAAATAAGGGTAATTTTAAACTTTTGTATATTTTAATTTTAATAATGATATTTAAACCATGTTATGATTTTGGTGATTTTTAATTAATTTAAAACTATTTAAAACCATGACTTGTGATTTTGATGGTTAACTAGTTAAACCCTAGTTTTGCTAAGCCTAGAGACTAACCATGACCATGGGGACCTAACCATGTGATTAGGATGACTAATTGTGACTTTTTAGCCTAAAGGTATTTTTGTTATTTTTGACTTATTAATGAAAATGAATTTTGATTAATTAATATTGTGCTAATTGAATTGTTAGAGACTAACCTAGTTTTGACTAAACCTAGATGTTAATGATGCTCATGGAGGTTTAGTTATAAGGTTGGAGACTTAATGGTTAAGTTAGATTAACAATATCTAGATATTTCATAGTAGGATATTTACCTATTGGGATATTTGTGAAAAAGAAAGCCTTATGACTAATTGAACCAATAGGAAGGCTTAGAATTGGGTGGACAAGCCCTAGCCATCATCTACATGTAAAACTAACCCTAATTCATCTAATGACCTGCCATCAAGTGTCCCCCCCTCCTATAAAGAATCCTTAAGAAAACCCTTGCCTCTTTTTACCTCTATATAGAACCCTAATTTGTTCTTCCCCAAACTTGAGAGCTTTTCTCTTGATTTTGATCTCCAAATCCCTCTATTCTTCTTTCAATCTTCCATCATTTTTTCTCATTCGACCAAGGAGGAGGTGCTAGCAAGGATTGGGAGCAAGGAGCAAGGAAGGGTGTCCATTTTGGAGGAGCTTACGTGTCGGAACCGTGTCCTTTGAGTGTATCATTGGGATCCCACTTCCAATAGGTATAACAATCTCTCTATTTCAATTTCCCTTGCATTTTAGTTAGATTTGAATCCATAGGATCCACCCCATGCATATACAACCATTAGATTTTAAATTGAGGCCATTTGGAGCTCTCTTGAGGATTTTAGATTTGTGTCTTGTGTCCTACTTGATAGATCCTAAATTAGGAAACCCCATGTATGTATGTATGATAATAGTTTAAATAGATATTTAAATTTAGTTTTAGAATGGTTAGAAGTGGATTGATCTTAGTTAGGATGGTTAGAATGAGTTTCATTTGGATACCTATGATGGTATCCAAGTATCTTGGCCTACATGTGTTTCTTTTGTCCAAAACAACTCAAATTCGTCATAATATTCATCCACGTTTTTATTAACCAAAGCAACTTAGAAATGTCATAACTTTTAGCTTAGAACTCCGATTTATCTTCCATTTTTTTAAAAAGAACCGTATCGAAGTTAGCTTTCCAAATAATATTTTAATAAGCCAAATTCGTTCTGAAACTTCCTGTAAAATTATTTGAGTGTCAGCTGTATGAAAGACGAACGCGTTTCGGTATTTTTGCGATTTTGGGAGCTTCCAGGCACGAAAATGCGATCCGTTTAAAGTTTGGAAAGCTAACACAAAGGGCTACGACATACTTTAATCTTAGATTTTAGTGAAGGCCCAATTGGTACAGTATTGGTTTTAAGTAGAAGAGTGACTGTACGATATAGACATTTTGTGTAACCTAAGAGCCTATGTAGTATGGATATTAAATAAATGTAGAGTATGTAATGCATGATATGTTAGATGAATGAAATAATATATATATATATATATATATATATATATATAATATATATATATATATATATATATATATATCTATATATAGATATATTTTTTATATATATAATATGATATGTCTCTCTTTACTTAATATATATATGGTTGAATGCAAGCATGTAGGAATGCAATCAATATATGTATGTAAGCAATGCATAAATGCATGAATGAAAGAATGATCTACAATGTATGCATGAAAGTATATAATGAATGCTAGATATGAATGCAAGGTATACGTGTAATGATAGATATGAATGCATAATGTATACATAATGTAATACAATATAATGATAGCATGTATGGTAATGTAGAATATATGATGCAAGCATGTATATGTCCACTATTTTTCTTTTTCCTTACATTTTTTTTCCTTTCCATTTCAGTTTTCCCCCTTTTTTCCTCTTATTTTTCTATATTGTATACAATATATAATGTATAGATGCATGTATTTATGTAATATGCAGGAATGACATGTATGTAATGAAATAAGTATATGTATGCAACTTAATGATATGTGAATGTAATATAATGTAGAGTATACATATAGAAATATAATGTATGCAAGTATATAATGTTCAAATATGTATGTATGCATCTATATATGTATGTATAGGTGCATGAATGAATGCAAGTATGCATATGTGATATGTATGCAATGTATGTATGTATATATGATATGTAAGTATACATGTATAATATAAGTATGTATGTATTTCTATAAACTGAGTTAACCTAACCTTTTACACACATGCATTCATACATCCTTTGACACCATGTATCCCATGTCACATACACCTACCTATCACTAAATTTGAGAACATTAAACATATCCTTTCATACACATGTCACACACACACTCACTTACTCTTTACCTCTCCTTCGCTCTCTCTATGTATAAATATGTATGTGCCTATATATAGCTTTCCTATATATCCATGTATATGAATATGTGAATGTGAATAATATATATACATTATATGACTAAGTTTGTGTGCCCTGTTAGCTTATGGCTTAGTTTTGTGCTTGGTTTAGCAAGTGACTTAGGCTATGAGTATTAGCTATCTTGGATACTGTTTTCATATACTAGTTTATTTAGACCTAGAATGACTAACCTAGACTAGTTGACCATTGTTGACACAACCTAGCTAGTTTGACCACAGTTGACTAGAGTTGACCTAGTTTGACTTTATAGTGACCAGAGTTGACAAGAGTTGACTTTGACTAGATTGACTTAGACTCATGTAGATTGCATTATAATTTCAATTACCATAAAAACTCTTATAACCTGTGTTGCTTTAACTAGGACTCTGTGACTCAAGTTGGCCATCTTTTCATATCAGTTGTTCAGGTATCAGACGAGTACATTCTCTGATAATTTTATACTTGTTAGGATTTATATTCTTACTTAGATTATTTACATGATGATGTCACGTTATTATCACGAAGAGTACTATATGGATCTTGACATGCGATGTTATCTTCTTCGGGGTGCATCAGATACAGTTGTCGTGTTTCATGAACATCTTGTATTTCATGTACACCACTTTCATGTATACTCTTGTGCAATCTTGTACTCTCATGATCACGTGAACAAACATGATAAAACCTCTTGTAAGGTAATGTAACTTAACTAGATCCTTGTGTATTGATTGGGAAGGGTGAGTAGGAAATGGTTATGTGATCAAATCCCATCTTGTACAATCTTACGATACTCTTGTGAAATCTTGTACAATCTTGTGAAATCTTATACATGTCCTAAACCGTTTATATAACCATCTCATGCTCTAAATCACAAGTTACTTACAGTTCTTACTTATCATGTATATAGATATTTCCAGTTATCAAATCTCTCTTGTTTTCATCTATATTCTTTACAGTCCATGTATCTTACTATTTTGCATGCTTTATAGTTTCCCAACTTGATATGAACTGCGTGAGAAGTATTGTGCTCGTTCCTGTCCTGACTGGACCTGTTAAAAATATTACAGGTAACCTGGAGATTCACAGCTAGCCTAGAGGACCACTAGAGCTTGGAGTAGATTACTAGTTATGATTTAGTTTCACTTTTAGAACTTGTTTGTAATAAGTGGAACTTGAGTTGTATTTGAGATTGTTTGAGATGTTGTTTAGAAGTTTATTTAAGTTGCTTGAGTTTCATATAGTTGTTAGACTCATGTGTCATCTTATCGTGCTTAGATTGTGATTGAGTATTATCTCTATACTTGTCCTCCATTCGAAGTTGAGATTGTGACAGGTATATTATATAATTGCGTGAGTTGATTAGATAATGACCTAGAACAACGTTCTACCGCCGACATTGCGGCGTAGGCTGGACGTACCCACTTCTCGTACCCCTACACTGGGTGCGGGTCGTGAACTCCTCTTCCTATTGTTTAATATTCTTATGTGGAATGTTAGAGGAATTGCGGATAAAATGACTTGTAAAAGACTCAAATCATTGTGTCAAATTCACAAAGTGAAGGTGTTGGCTATCATTGAGCCTAAAGTTTCTGTTCAACAATTGTATTCTTTTTAACTCAAATTGGGTTTTCAAACCTCGGTCTCTAACAGTAAGGGAAACATTTGGATTTGGCAAGGCAGGAGGTTATCATGGAGGTGGTCGATTCACACAACCAAGTCCTTAGTTTTATTTTATCAGGGTCGTTGTTTCCTTTTCGATCTCTATTACGGTGGTGCATGGTCACAATAAGAAGGAAGGAAGATGTGAGCTTTGGGATCGGCTTACTCATTTACAATCGTAATTCAGAATACCTTAGATGGTAGGGGGAGATTTCAATGTGATTGCTGCTGTCGATGAAAAATTTGGTGGGGCTCCAGTTTGTTTGGTTGGTGTCATTGATTTCCTCAATTTCTAACTGAGAACATGTTTTCAATCATTGTCGTACTCTGGTAGTTGCTACACTTGGGCGAAGACTGATACAGGTCCACACAGACAAGGATCGAGATTAGATAGATGGCTCATGGACTCTGAATGGAAGGCTTGGGCTCCCCTATCTACTTCTGCTCACCTCAGCAGTACAGAGTCTGATCATTGTCTTATTCTGGTTATTATTAAAAGCAATTGTGATTCGGATAGGAAGCTATTCAGGTTCTTAAATTTTGGATCACTCATGAGGAGTTCCTCGACATTGTTAAGCAGGCATGGCTATCAGTTAATCATGGAATAGAATGGTACGTGTGGGGATTCGATTATCAGCTGTGAGGAAAGCTCTGTCAGCTTCGAGTCATGAAACTTTAGGGGATATTTCCAGGAGGTAAAAAATGCAGAAGATAAGGCTTTGGCTGCGAAGATAGCTTATTAGGAGGATGAAACTCGTAGGGAGGATTGGATGAAGGCTAAGGCTCATTTGAAGCAAAGAGTTAGCTATGAGGACTCCTACTGGCGACAGAAAGCTAGAGCTAAATGGGATGGCGAAGGAGATAAAAACACTAAGTTCTTTCATTCCTTTGTTTCAGCTAAGAGGAACAAATTATTGATCCATGGGCTCAACTCCGCAGATGGTCGGCACCTCAACAATTTGAAAGACATTCAGGATAAGGCTAATGCTTTTTACAGTAAGCTTTTTCTCCCTCACATATCATTAATCATCCTGAATTTTTAGACTCGATACATCCTTCTATTATAAATGATGATAACATCCAACTTATGGAGAAGCCGTCGATGGAGAAACTGATTGCCACTCTCAAGAGTCTTGATCAGGATAGTGCGCCAGGGCCTGATGGCTTCACTGGACGATTCTACAGGGCTGCACGGGATAATTGGTAAGGATCTTTTGGAGGCAGTTCATCTTTTCTTTGATGGTTTTGCATCTCCTAGATCTATTACGAGCACTCATTTGCTTTCCATTCCAAAGATGATAGATCCAAAATCTATGACTGATTAAAGGCCTATAAGTTTATGCAATTTATGAACAAGTTATTTTCTAAGCTCCTTGCGAGGCATTTAGCCCCTTTCCTTTGTTGACTTATCTCCCCTGAGCTGAGTGGGTTCATAAAAGGCCGAGAGATTGTTGACAATGTGATTCTGGCACAAGAAATGATCAGCATGATTAATCATAAATACTGGAGAGGGAATGCTGATTTGAAGCTGGACATGAGTAAGGCATATGATAGAGTTCATTGGGGATTTCCTTTGAAGGTGCTTCGACAGATGGGGTTCTGCAATAAGTGGCTGAACATGATTTCATCTCCTGGACAATGTTGGGTTCTCTACTTTGATCAATGGTAATGCTTCGGGGTTTTTGAAGAGCCTATGTGGTTTGAGATGGGTGATCCAATATCACCATTACTCTTTGTTCTTGCGGCGGAGGGTCACAGTTCTAAATTGAATGATCTCCGATTTATCTCGGCTTTTACTCCATTCTATTCTCCAAGTGGATGTCCTATTATTACTAATCTTGCTTATGCAGATGATGTATTTCTATTTTCCGGAGGGGATAAGAGATCCATTCAAAGAGTGATGCATATTGTTCGACAATATGAGGAAGTCTCTAGACAGAAGGTAAACATAAAAAATCAGGTATTTACTTATCTCAAAACATTGCTTCTAATAGAGTAGAGAAGAGATCAAATCCACATTTGGCTTTAAAGTTAGTAATCTCCCAATGACATATCTTGGAGCCCTATGACGGCGGGTATTAGAAATGCGGCCATGTTTGAGTTAGTGATGAAGATTAGAAACAAAATCAGTGGATGGTATAATAAATCATTATCAATGGATGGTAGACTGATATTGCTCAAGTCAGTTCTCACATCGATTCTTGTTTACACACTTGCGGCTTGTAATCCTCCTGTGAGTGTTATCAAGCGGATTGAAGATATGTTCCAAAGTTTCCTTTGGGGTTAATCTAATGGTCAGGATAAGAGATCATGGGTATCTTAGTCGAAAGTGGCTAATCCTAAGGAGGAAGGCGGGCTTGGACTTCGTCGACTTCAAGCCGTTATGGATGCACTCACTGTCAAACTCTGGTGGAGGCTCAGATCCTCCAACCCCTATGGGTTACATTCATGAGATCTAAGTATTTTCCTAACTCTCACCCCTCTCAAGCTATTATACCCCTGACTGCGTCGTATATCTGGAAACGTATTATCAAGGGTAGAGATATGGGGGATCAGTACATTAATATAGTTACATCACAGGATGGTTTAGAGAATTATATTTGGAGTCCAGGCAGAGTAGGTGTGTTTTCAATCACGTTGGCTTGGGATTGTATCAGGGCTCATCAGGATCCTGATGGCAGATTCAAACACATATGGGGCTCTTGTATACCAGCTAAATGGTCGGTGCTATTATGGCACATATTATGGCAGAGACTCCCTGCAGATGATGTTATTCAAAAGCTTGGATTTTAACTTGCTTCAGCATGTCATTGATGTTCAGTTCCTGATTTGGAGTCTACGAGCCATGTTCTTGCTGAAGGAACATTAGCGGATGCGGTCTGGAATCATTTTATGCTCTTGCTTAATATCCAGTGGCTACTACCCATATTGAACAGAGATTAAGGAGGATGTGGACTAGAGGTAACAAACACATTAAGAAGGTTACTGCGGGGGCTATAGTATGGGTATTATGGAAGAATATAAATAATTGGAGATATGAAGGATATGTGTATGGAGTTCAACAACTGATATTTGAAGTTAAAAGACAGATCAAGAAGGCTATGGTGCGCTGCTCCCATGCTACAATTCCTTCCACTTTCGAATAGGGCTATGATTTTGTAATATGAGTTATGGCTCTAATTTCTGTAACCTAAGTTGGGACTCATGAAAATTAATAAAATCTTAGTGTTCTGAAATATATATATATATATATATATATATATATATATATATATATATATATATATATATTTATATATATATTTATATATATATTATTATTGTATATTTTCAATACATCATTTATTCATACGTAAAGAAGTGTTACAAAACGAAAACATGAAAAAAGAGAAATTAGAGAGTAGGCATCTCCACATGATAACACCGAATCATAGCCTTCTTCACTTGACGACGAACTTCTGCAATAAGCTGCACCGAGGTGAAAGTGTAAGCTTCATACCGCCACTTATTGCAGTTTTTCCAAAGCACCCAGCAGATAGCTCCTACCATAATTTGCTTGACATGCTTCTGTCTTCTTCGCCACCACATTTGTAGCCTCTGCAGCATATCAGTCCTATTAGGCCGAACTCCAACCGCCAATTGAAAGTATTTCCACACGAAGAAGCCATATCTCCCTCATCGAAGACATTAAAAATAGTCTCACTAGCCCGGTTGGAACAACAGTGACAGGCCGAAGCCATAGAGAAGCCCAGCTTTTGAATAATATCATCTGTTGGTAGCTTGTTGAAGATGATCCTCCACAACAATATGGACCATTTAGTCGGCATACATTTGCATATATATTTTATATAAGCATTTATATTTATATTATATATATATATAATATAAAATATATATAAAATATATACATATATATATATATATAAATATATATATATATGATATAATATATATATCTATTATAATATATAATATATATATATAATATAGGAAGGATAGGCATCCCCATATTTTGCATCCCATGCATCCCCATGTTCACATGTTGGTGTGCTTTAAGTTATCTAATCTTAACCATTGGTAAATCAACGGTTAAGATTAGATGACTTAAAGCACCTCTAACGGTGCAAATAGGGGGATGCAAAAAGTGTGAGATCTTGATCCTCTATATATATATATATATATA
>JANAVB010009591.1:20000-27500 GCA_029216955.1 Iris pallida
TACAACTTGTTTCTTCCTAGGCCGAGACGGTCCCGTGGCCGCGGGTCGCCGCTCGAAGAAACCACCCCTTGTCGACAAGTGTCCAAGTTCATAAGGGTTACATGGAGTGTTTTAGAATACAGTTTGGGCTTGTTATGTGATCAATTCTTTTACTTGGTTGTTTTACTCTTTCCATTTTTCATACTTCCTTTGCAGAGCCCCTAACCAGGGTTGCCTCGGCGACTAACCATCGCTTAGACTTAACGTTCTTTGAACTCAGGGAACGGCTACTGCATAGCCTTCCAACTTAACTTGAACATAACATGTTTTCTTGAGTATCGACCGACCGTGGCTAACTTTCCACTGAACCAACCGTGGCTCGTGCCTCTAAAATCGACTCGTGTTCGACGCAACGCTGTCGCCTAAGTCATACTCCATATGACGGGCCTTAGGATCGTGGGACTACTTATCTTGACAACCGCAGAATGAGCGGGACAGCACGTAGAATAACTTAGGTCGACCGGCATAACATTTGCCTAACTCACTCAAGCCTACAACTTAACCCAAGAGACGAGCAAAGGCTATGCCAAGCCTTGCGGGACAGGACCGTGCATGCTTTAGCAAGCACTTGTGCGGGCGACGCCTATGACTTAGGCTAACTCTCAACTTTTGCACCGAGACCAACTTTCCTTCTCCCAAGCCACGGGACGAAGGACCGAGTGTCATTTTCAAAGCACGCCGTGCACCAACTCTAGGCCGACCGTGGGACGTTTTCCATGTTCTAACTCATTTTGACCCGTCGGGATTATTCCCTTAGCTATGTGGATGCGTAGCTTTTATTATCAAGCCTAACTTGTGCAAGTTGAAAACACGATTTATTATGTGAAGGCAAAGATGAGGAGAGTTCACCGAAACTACCCCACCTGAGCGATGTCTCCGAGCAAGCCGTTGCAAGGCTAAGACCGAACGCCGTCGGCGTTTCGATTCCTCCGATTGACTTTGCGGGACGGGGCACTACAACATACACCACTCAGAACAAGTCTCGTCCTCGAGACTTTCCTGAGGACAAGTCATCCTACCATTTCTATGGCCAAGACTTAATCGTACACATTTCGCCTACGCGTTCCTTCGATTCCGAGCCACGCTCGCACTATTATCAATCTTTACTTCAACACGATTTCAAGATCTCGACACACTCCCATCTTTCAAGCCTTGCTTGAACCCGTCGTATCACTTGGCTGGATCGTGCACGTATTCCAAGCGTCCCCAAAATACATGTATTCAACCAAGCCGCATGATAAAGAATTTGTCATTCTCACTCGAGTCGCATCGTGCACATACCC
Organism: Iris pallida; assembly: GCA_029216955.1. NCBI lineage: Eukaryota > Viridiplantae > Streptophyta > Magnoliopsida > Asparagales > Iridaceae > Iris > Iris pallida. The sequence continues at coordinate 21,323 of JANAVB010009591.1, forward strand.
AGGCGTCCCTAAAATATATGCATGTCAGCCGAGTCTCGTGAGCAGGGTTTCCTATATTCGTGATCCATGCCATCCATCCATGCCAATCCTCAGATCAATCATTCCGATTGCTAACACTTGAAACAGGGCGTCTCGCCTAACCGCTAGGCTAATCTTTACGAGGCTAAGTCAATGTCAGGATTGGAATCATAGTTCCCCAACAATAATGCCAACACTGACCCCAATCCTAGGGTCAAACCAAAGTCGGTAGTACGGGTCTTCTACCCAAGCTCGCATCACTCAGATTTCTAAACATCGAGCACGATCACCTATTCGCATCAATGCGTTCGTTGCGCAGAATTCAAATCCGTTCAATCACCAATTCCAACCAATTCATGTATTCGATCACGAGGTCATCTAGCTCGACAATACGTTGTGTCCCAATCTCACGCGAGTCCGATTATCCACGGCGGTTCATGAATTACCACGCAACGCTCCCGCGGAATAATCATTCTCATCGGGGCATAACTCTTGTTTGAGTTTAGACTAACTCATTTTCGATACGCGGATTGGACCTACTCAATCCTCAAGTTCAATCGACAAGCACACCAATTCAATTCACGAGTCACCTTCGCGTCAAACCACAAATCGAGGCACAAATTGTCGCACCGTGCAAGTTCGACCACTCCCGCTGTATGAATCACCATACCAGCGCTCACGCAGAGTGATTGCCCTAATCGGTGTGACGCATGTGCGAGGCTGGAGTAGCGGTCGCATAAGACAAGAACATCAACATTGTGGTTGTCGACGAAGCAAATCCAAACATTCCAGTTTTTTCATCCAAGCCAAGTTCGATAGTTCAATCGTCATTCGTTCAACTTAGAAGGTCCTCGAGCCAAGTCTATCCTTTCCTCGACACATTTTAATATCCCGAATATAGCATCCATCGGAACCAAGACATCTGCACGATCGTTATTCGTCGAGTCAGAGTACCCCCGAGTTATCGCATATCGATCTTTGATACGCCTCAATACCATCGACGATATGCGTAACCTGACGATCTTCCTTTGCAACCAATCTTCGAGTCGTGCGACCGATGTTATTGTTCGGACTGGATATCCTATAATTTCCTCGATATTCAAGATCAAGTCCGATCGTAATTCCTCAAGTTCGTTTCAAGATCATTGTTCAAAACTCAAGTCACATTTTTATTTGCATCAATCCGGTATCGCACGCGCGATCCTCTAAGTTTCCTCAATCAAGACCATTCAATTTCATCCATCATTCCGAATCATTTTCTAACTCGCGTTGCTCATTCACAAGTTGTTCGAACGAGATGCTCGTTCGGGGTATTCGAAGTCACGACCAACTAAGCGTGACGCATTCTAAGGCTTTGCGCGATCGCATCGCCTCGCCGACGTACTCGTTATAATTTCTAATCCTCAATCTTCGCTCGAATCATTTCCAAGAAAATCCATACACCACTCGGATTCGAGCCACTCGACTAGTCGTCGACACTCATTCTTATTCTTCTCCGAACCTATCACATACACCACTCGGATTCAAGCCATACAATCTAGTCCTCAATCACATTCGCATCATTCGCTAAGACATCCTTCGGATTCGTTCGACGAATCGCTAGCGTAGTCGCTCGCGTCGCAACGACGCACTAAGTCGTTCGTACTATTTCCTCAAAATCCAAATCAATCTTACGTGTACGCCTAAGCGTTAGTCCGATAGCGTTCCTATCGATAGACACTCTAAGTGCATCTCCATTCCCGACCGAACGATACTTGATATCGCTCGCGACTCATTTGCACCAAGGGTCAAGGTGCGCGACGCGAAACACAACTTAGCCAAAAGGCCGTATGCATAGCCATCCTGTGCGGACTATATCCCGAGTTTGCACGCTCAATTGCTAGGGTCGACGTTGGACCAATTAGGCATGCACGCAACTTGCTAAGGTCAACGTAGGACTATTCGGGCACACGTGCGACTTGCTAACATTAACACACATTTTCTATCGAGTCAAGTTTGCAACGTTCGGCACAAAGGCCCTATCGATCCCGTTCAACCGAGTACTTGTACGAGCTTTCGAAAATATTTAGACTTATTGTATGGACATGCCGAGGGACATTCGAGAGAGAGCGCACCAACAATAACAACTTGCGGAAGCAACAGAGTTTTGCGGAAACATCGAAGTTAAAGAATTCAATCGACGGTCCAAGGACGTAAAGCCGTGCTCTGATACCACTATGTCACGCCCCGCTCCCGTAGGAGCGATCGTCCTCGCTAAGGCGTGATGCCGCACGAGCCTAGATTGCTCTCGTGCAAGGCGGGTTCCATAACGGCCGATTTCAGCGGCTACGACGGGGTCGTCGCACAGAAGTCCTGTGCAGAGACATTGAATATATTGCAGCGGAATTTAAATAACACATGAACACAAGTATTTCAAAGAAAGCTCTTTTATTGATATTGAATTCAAGGATTACATTGTGGGCGCAAGGCCAATTACAAGTCTCTCAAGTCTCACTTTTCTCTCATTTTACAAGTCACTCTGCTCTCTCTCATCTCTCGATACAATACTTGATTCCAGCGGAAGCTTCGGAAGGCGATGTCCATACATTACGTCCTGTATAAGTCTTCAGATCACGCGACCGCACGCTTCGACTCGCCAAGGAACTCCGTGCCTCGACGCATCCAAGCGAGCTCCGCGCCACGAGCTTCTACCTGTGCCTGCACATGAAACACTGTGTGGGTGTCAGTACCACTGTACTGGTGGAGTGAGCTTCTCGCCCACCCATACAAAACCTACACGTTCATTTACTTTGTGCAGCTTAAATCCCTTTCGATTGTCTTTCTAGTCTTGCCTTAGGATCAGTTTTAGGACCGGCGCCTTAGCGCAACTTGTGTATCAGAACCATCCCGTACTTGTAATGTCAACGTTAACTCATACCTTGTCGCTAGACCACTTCTCGTACCGACAACGTTAACCTATCAGGTCGTGTTTGCCTTACGGCCATAATCAGAGACGCAACTACACGAAGGACTCCATTTCCTTGCCTCTAGACCTTTCTCGTGCTTGCATTGTCGACGCACCGACTTATACTTATCTTTCGTGCCAAACTCTGGGACGTAACGACTCGGTCGTGCCATAACTCGATCCGTGCTTCAATATATCCGAGGCAGTGCCTCCTTGCTTAGTCTCGCCTATACTTGTGTTGTGACAACGCGGCCGTGCCTCGTATTTCGAGGCCGAGCCCAATAACTCGACATAACTTCATACAACTAGCCCTACGGCCCTTTTTGACTTAACTCGCAACTTAACACTCGACGCCACATCTCGTGCCGAAGCACGTCGCCTTCGCTGTAGCCAAATCTTAGGCTCCGACATTGTGTCTATTTAACTCATACATATTCAACTCAATCCACCGTCACACACACGGATTGCCGCTCGTGCCGACACCAAACTTACCATGTTAGTTGAAAACAATTATTATTAAGTGTTTGTTATGGGATTGGCCTAACCAGCCGCCTTGGACGTAGCCTGGTACTCGGGACCCTTTCAACGCAAGTAGCGAGCCCCGATGAAAGTCCCCGACATACCGATCGCCTAACCAGCGTTGCCTATTACCCAGCTCGGCTACAACTTGTTTCTTCCTAGGCCGAGACGGTCCCGTGGCCGCGGGTCGCCGCTCGAAGAAACCACCCCTTGTCGACAAGTGTCCAAGTTCATAAGGGTTACATGGAGTGTTTTAGAATACAGTTTGGGCTTGTTATGTGATCAATTCTTTTACTTGGTTGTTTTACTCTTTCCATTTTTCATACTTCCTTTGCAGAGCCCCTAACCAGGGTTGCCTCGGCGACTAACCATCGCTTAGACTTAACGTTCTTTGAACTCAGGGAACGGCTACTGCATAGCCTTCCAACTTAACTTGAACATAACATGTTTTCTTGAGTATCGACCGACCGTGGCTAACTTTCCACTGAACCAACCGTGGCTCGTGCCTCTAAAATCGACTCGTGTTCGACGCAACGCTGTCGCCTAAGTCATACTCCATATGACGGGCCTTAGGATCGTGGGACTACTTATCTTGACAACCGCAGAATGAGCGGGACAGCACGTAGAATAACTTAGGTCGACCGGCATAACATTTGCCTAACTCACTCAAGCCTACAACTTAACCCAAGAGACGAGCAAAGGCTATGCCAAGCCTTGCGGGACAGGACCGTGCATGCTTTAGCAAGCACTTGTGCGGGCGACGCCTATGACTTAGGCTAACTCTCAACTTTTGCACCGAGACCAACTTTCCTTCTCCCAAGCCACGGGACGAAGGACCGAGTGTCATTTTCAAAGCACGCCGTGCACCAACTCTAGGCCGACCGTGGGACGTTTTCCATGTTCTAACTCATTTTGACCCGTCGGGATTATTCCCTTAGCTATGTGGATGCGTAGCTTTTATTATCAAGCCTAACTTGTGCAAGTTGAAAACACGATTTATTATGTGAAGGCAAAGATGAGGAGAGTTCACCGAAACTACCCCACCTGAGCGATGTCTCCGAGCAAGCCGTTGCAAGGCTAAGACCGAACGCCGTCGGCGTTTCGATTCCTCCGATTGACTTTGCGGGACGGGGCACTACACCCCCCCTACCCATTCCTCCCAACATAACGGGGCCCAAAAGGTTGGTCGCCCATACTTGGCCCCATTCATACTCACGACGGGAAATACTACCAAGTACAGTATGCTGCACCGCACTCACTACTCTACTCTGGCGCACGTGGCTCGTACAAATTGCCCATCTATTAAAGCGTCCTTGCGGCACCAAGCGCTCCCACGGCGGGAGACGCATAATTAACTTGCGTCGACGAAGGGCCCTATCGGTGCGCCCGGCCGGCTCAGTACCTCCTCCTACTTGCATCCTCCCGTCGGATCCGAGAAGGAAGGAAGGAAGGGTCCTTTCTTTCTATCTTTCTTTCCCATAAAACACTAACTAAAGTGGCGGCCGGGGTGCGAGAACCCACGAACAAGATCGGGAGAGAATACGCATCTCTCATAGAAAAGACAAACACGCGAGTACGCACGTGACGGACAAGAGAATGCATTTACATCTCCCCGGACGGAGGACCCTACTAATACTACTAGCGTGTGTCCGGGGACAACGAGAAACCGACGGTGTGGCTTTACGTACTACGTACTAATCTAGTACGTGCAGCAGGAGACACAACATTTCTGCGCACGGCGTGGGCCTGACGGGCCCTATCGGCCGCACGGGACAAACAGAGGAACCTATAGCTGCCGCAGCAATTTCTGCGCACGCAAACAGCTTCTGTGCACGGCGTGGGCCTGACAGGCCCTATCGGCCGCACGGGACGGAGGAACCCACGAGTTGCTGCAGTTTCTGCGCACGCAAACAATTTTCGTGCACGGCGTGGGCCTGACAGGCCCGATCGGCCGCACGGGACGGAGGAACCCACGAGTTGCTGCAGTTTCTGCGCACGCAAACAGTTTCCGTGCACGGCGTGGGCCTGACAGGCCCTATCGGCCGCACGGGACGGAGGAACCCACGAGTTGCTGCAGTTTCTGCGCACGCAAACAGTTTCTGCGCACGGCGTGGGCGTGACAGGCCCTATCGGCCGCACGGGACGGAGGAACCCACGAGTTGCTGCAGTTTCTGCGCACGCAAACAGTTTCTGTGCACGGCGTGGGCGTGACAGGCACTATCGGCCGCACGGGACGCAGAAACGCATGCGTTGCAGCAGTTTCTGCGCGCGCGAAGAATTTCTGCGCACGGCGTGGGCGTGACAGGCCCTATCGGCACCACGGGACACAGAAATACAAGCGTTGCAGCAGTTTCTGCGCACACGAAGAATTCCTGTGCACTGCGTGGGCCTGACAGGCCCTATCGGCACCACGGGACACAGAAATGCAAGCGGTGCAGCAGTTTCTGCGCATGCGAAGAATTCCTGTGCACGGCGTGGGCCTGACAGGCCCTATCGGCCGCACGGGACACAGAAACGCAAGCATTGCAGCAGTTTCTGCGCGCACGAACAATTTCTGTGCACGACGTGGGCCTGACAGCCCCTATCGGCCGCACGGGACAGAGGAATGCAAGTGGTGCAGCAGTTTCTGCGCACACGAACAATTCCTGTGCACGGCGTGGGCTTGACAGGCCCTATCGGCCGCACGGGACACAGAAA
>JANAVB010009592.1:62500-67500 GCA_029216955.1 Iris pallida
ATGTACCCGAATAGTCCTACGTCGACCTTAGCAATTGAGCGTGCAAACTCGGAATATACTCTGCACGAGATGGCTATACACACGGCCTTTTTGGCTAAGTTGTGTTTTCGCGTTGCGCACCTCGACCTTTGGTGCAAACAAATTGCGAGCGATAACAAGTATCGCTCGGCCGGGAACGAAGATATACTTAGAGTGTCTATCGATAGGAAATGCTATCGGACTAACGCTTAGGCGTACATGAAGATTGATTTGGATTTCGAGGAAATAGTGCAAACGACTTAGTGTGTGCGTCGATACGACGCGAGCGACTACGCTAGCGATTCGTCGAACGAATCTGAAGGATGTCTTAGCGAATGACGCGAATGTGATTGAGGACTAGATCGTATGGCTTAAATCTGAGTGGTGTATGTGATAGGTTCGGAGAAGAATAAGAATGAGTGTCGACGACTAGTCGAGTGGCTCGAATCCGAGTGGTGTATGGTTCATCTTGGAAATTGTTCGAGTGAATATTGAGGATTACGAGTATGTCGGCGAGGCGATACGATCGCACAAAGCTTAGAACGCGTCACGCTTAGTTGGTCGTGACTTCGAATGTCCCGAACGAGCATCTCGTTCGGACAACTTGTGAATGGGTAACGCGTGTTAGAAATGATTCGGAACGATGGATGAAAATAAATGGTCTTGATCGAGAAAACTTAGAGGAACGTGCGTGCGATGTCGAATTGATGCAAATGAAATGTGACTTGAGTTTTGAATAATGATCTTGAAACGAGCTTGAGGAAAAGCGACTGAACTTGATCGTGAGTATTGAGAAAATTGAGGAATATCCAACTCGGACAACAGCATCAACGCACGACTCGAAATTGGTTGCAAAGGAAGATCGTCAGGTTACGCATATCGTCGATGGTATTGAGGCGTATCAAAGATCGATATGCGATAACTCGGGGGCACTCTGACTCGGCCAATGACGGTCGTGCAAATGTCATGGTTCCGATGGATGTTGTAATCGGGATATTGAAATGTATCGAGGAAAAGATAAACTTGGCTCGAGGATTTTCTGGTTGAACAAATGACGGGTAGACTGTCGAAATCGAAATCTGTCTCGGATGAAAATGAAAATGCTTGGATTTACTTCGACGATAACCCCAACGTCGACATTCTTGTCTTATGCGAGCGCAATTCCAGCCTCGCACATACGTCGCGCCGATTAGGGCGATCACTCCGCGTGAGCGCTGGTATGGTGATTCATACAGCGGGAGTGATCAAACTGCTTGGCGTGGCAATTTGTATGCTTCGACTTGTGGTTTGACACGAAGATAGACTCGAGATTGAATTGGTGTGCTTGTCGATTAAACTTGAGGATTGAATAGGCCCAATCCACGTATCGAGAATGAATGAGTCTAAACTCAAACAAGAGTTACGCCCCGATGAGAATGATTATTCCGCGGAAGCGTTGCGTGGTGATTCATGAACCGCCGTGGATAATCGGACTCGCGTGAGATTGGGGCGCAACGTATTGTCGAGCGAGACGACCTCGTAATCGAATACATGAATTGGTTAGAATTGGTGAATTGAAGGAATTTGAATATACACAATGCGTGCCATAATACGAATTAGGTGATCGTGCTTGATGTTTAGAAATTTGAGTGACGCGAGCTTGGGTAGAAGACCCCATATGATCGACTCTGGTTTGACCCTAGGATAGGGGTCAGTGTTGGCATTATTGTTGGGGAACTATGATTCCAATCCTGACATTTGACTTAGCCTCGTAAAGAAATGGCCTAGCGGTTAGGCGAGACACCCTGTTTCATGAGTTATCAATCGAAGGATTGATCATGAGGATTGGCATGGATGGATAACGTGAATTACGAATGTAGGAAACCCTGCTCACGAGATTCGGCTGACATGCATATATTTCAGGGACGCCTGGGTATGTGCACGATGCGACTCGAGTGAGAATGACAATTCTCTATCATGCGGCTTGGCTGAATGCATGTATTTTGGGGACGCTTGGAATGCGTGCACGATCCAGCCAAGTGATGCGACGAGTTCAAGCAAGGCTTGAAAGATGGGAGTGTGTCGAGATATTGAAATCGTGTTAAAGGAACGTTTGGTAATAGTGCGAGCGTGGCTCGGAATCGAGGGAACGCGTAGGCGAAATGTGTACGATTAAGTCTTGGCCATAGAAATGGTAGGATGACTTGTCCTCAGGAAAGTCTCGAGGACGAGACTTGTTCTGAGTGGTGTATGTTGTAGTGCCCCGTCCCGCAAAGTCAATCGGAGGAATCGAAACGCCGACGGCGTTCGGTCTTAGCCTTGCAACGGCTTGCTCGGAGACATCGCTCAGGTGGGGTAGTTTCGGTGAACTCTTCTCATCTTTGCCTTCACATAATAAATCGTGTTTTCAACTTGCACAAGTTAGGCTTGATATATAAAAGCTACGCATCCACATAGCTAAGGGAATAATCCCGACGGTTTGAATCGAGTTAGAACATGGAAAACGTCCCACGGTCGGCTTAGAGTTGGTGCACGGCGTGCTTTGAAAATGACACTCGGTCCTTCGTTCCGTGGCTTGGGAGAAGGAAAGTTGGTATTCGGTGCAAAAGCTGAGAGTTAGCCTAAGTCATAGGCGTCGCCCGCACAAATGCTTGCTAAAGCATGCACGGTCCTATCCCGCAAGGCTTGGCATAGCCTTTGCTCGTCCCTTGGGTTATGTTGTAGGCTTGAGTGAGTTAGGCAAAGTTATGCCGGTCGACCTAAGTTATTCTACGTGCTGTCCCGCTCATTCTGCGGTTGTCAAGATAAATAGTCCCACGACCCCAAGGCCCATCATATGAAGTATGACTTGGGCGATAGCGTTGCGTAGAACATGAGTCGGTTTAGAGGCACGAGCCACGGTTGGTTCAGTGTAATGTTAGCCACGGTCTATGGCATTTAAGGAACACGTTTGGTTTAAGTTAAGTTGGAAGGCTACGTAGTAGTCGTTCCCCCGAGTTCAAAGGTGTTTCGAGGCGGTCCCTCGGTTGGGAGTCTCGCGTTCCTATCCACGTTAAGGTGTATTCGAGGCGGTCCCTCGGTTGGGAGTCTCGCGTTCCTATCCACGTTAAGGTGTATTCGAGGCGGTCCCTCGGTTGGGAGTCTCGCGTTCCTATCCACGTTAAGTATTCGAGGCGGTCCCTCGGTTGGGAGTCTCGCGTTCCTATCCACGTTAAGGTGTATTCGAGGCGGTCCCTCGGTTGGGAGTCTCGCGTTCCTATCCAAATTAAGTATTCGAGGCGGTCCCTCGGTTGGGAGTCTCGCGTTCCTATCCACGTTGAGAAGTATGAAACGGTCCAGAAATGAGGAAGTGGGTCGAGTCTGCATGGTCATTGGACAACTTGTGTACCGGTGCACAAGGGTTTTGATTTTGTTCCTCAGACAGTTGCCGCCGCCATGGGACTGATCTGGCCTAGGAGGAACACGTGCTTACGGGACCCTTGGAAGGGGTGCGACCTACCCAAGGGGTGCGCCGTAGAGCGGGTATTAGGGGAAATTCGGCGAGTTCGCGCCTCGTTATTTACGAACGTACCCTAACATCCAATGGAGGTCCAATATAGCTTGTCGTGCTAGTGACCAAGTTCATATAGATGTCGGCATGGCGGCGACAATCCGCGAATGTGCCTTTGGATTTAGTCGAGTATTGAGTGTGCTATATCAAGGAGTCGAGTTGAAGGCATGTGTACAAAGTTAAAAGCATAATATTGGGCCTAAGATTGGGTATCAACGTAGGCGTTGTGCTTCGGCACGAGTTGTGGCGTCGAGTGTAAAGTCGAGAAGGGCCGTAGGGCAAGTTGGTTGAAAGTTATGTCGAGTAGCTGGGCACGACCTCAAAATGCGAGGCACGGCCGCGTTGTCACAAGACAAGTCTGAGTCGATATGTTGACATTGTAAGAAAACGACAAGGTTTCGAGACTTAAAGAAGGATGTTATCAGTATGATAGCACGGTCACACGGAAATGAAGTCTATCGTGTAGTTGCGTCCCTGATTTCGGCCGTAAGGCAAACACGACTTGATAGGTTAACGTTGTTGGCACGAGGAGTGGTCTAGATACAAAGTATGAGTTAACGTTGACATTGCAAGCACGGGATGGTTCTGACACACAAGTTGCGCTAAGGCGCCGGTCCTAAAACTGATCCTAAGGCAAGAATAGAAAGACAATCGAACAAGGGTTTATGTTGCACAAAGTAAATGAACGTGTAGGTTTTGTATGGGTGGGCGAGGAGCTCACTCCACCAGTACAGTGGTACTGACACCCACACAGTGTTTCATGTGCAGGCACAGGTAGAAGCTCGTGGTGCGGAGCTCGCTTGGATGCGTCGAGGCACGGAGTTCCTTGGCGAGTCGAAGCGTGCGGCCGCGTGATCTGAAGACTTATACAGGACATAATGTATGGACATCGCCTTCCGAAGCTTCCGCTGGAATCAAGTATTGTATCGAGAGATGAGAGAGAGCAGAGTGACTTGTAAAATGAGAGAAAAGTGAGACTTGAGAGACTTGTAATTGGCCTTGCGCCCACAATGTAATCCTTGAATTCAATATCAATAAAAGAGCTTTCTTTGAAATACTTGTGTTCATGTGTTCTTTAAATTCCGCTGCAATATATTCAATGTCTCTGCACGGGACTTCTGTGCGACGACCCCGTCGTAGCCGCTGTAATCGGCCGTTATGGAACCCGCCTTGCACGAGCGCAATCTAGGCTCGTGCGGCATCACGCCTTAGCGAGGACGATCGCTCCTACGGGAGCGGGGCGTGACACCCGCTCAGGCATAGTTCACCATCTTTCGGGTCCCGACAGGCATGCTCCCACTCGAACCCTTCACAGAAGATCGGGGTCGGTCGGCGGTGCACCCCGCGAGGGGGATCCCGCCCATCAGCTTCCTTGCGCCTTCCGGGTTTAGGAACCCGTCGGCTCGCACGCATGTCAGACTCCTTGGTCCGTGTTTCAAGACGGGTCGGATGG
>JANAVB010009592.1:194694-217194 GCA_029216955.1 Iris pallida
ATACAATCCTAAAATTAACCAATATCTGCACATGTATCTAACTGTAACGATAAATCTCCAATTGTCTCTAGAATGTTTGACTCTCTAAACTAACTTTCTAACCCGATACTAATATCTAATATCAGATATCCCCAAATCTTCATTGATACCACTATGTCCTAACTCACACATCCACTTTTTAGATGTACACACCCTCACATACAATCTCTGAACACTCAAAGATGCACTAAGACAGTCCAACCTACTGCAGTGGCCAAGGCTCATTGCATGTATATGTTGCTACTCCTGAGCCATTTCGAAGCAAGGCAAGGCAATACCTTGCCTAAGCGGCTGCATAAATGCAAGCAAAAGCAAGTGCCTGCCAAAGGCAATTCATTGACAAGTGCCCCTTGGCCAACCCATCATATGTCCTTAGCCTTTACTGATACTCTAACTGAACACTAAATCAAGACTAACATCTGCTACTTGATATACTAATATCCTAACTAGACTAACATATCTCTGATACTACAAATTTTGATATCCTAATACTAACACCATCATTACTAATACAACAAACCAAGACACTAACAGATCTCTTAACTCCCTAGGTTACTAAGGCAAGGATCCTAAGACAGGTACTAACTCTAATCACTCAAACCCCCAACTCAGATACCGACCTTACTTAGGATACCGACTCTCATCTTAGACACAACCCAACTGATACATTCTTCTAACTTCTGACATTCACATAAACATGCAGACACTCTAACTGTCCATACTTAGAAAATCTAATTCCCTCTAACTCTCTGTTACACAAACTAACATCTGCGTTGACAGGTCGTGAGATCCCCTGCTGTTATCCCAGGGTCAACCATGCCATCTGCAGTAGCCAAATGGCACTGCCCAAGTGTCCCTACACTACCTATGGCTTGTCCCAATATGGCATACCCAAGCTGCCAAACCCGAGCCCACTGCCTAACACTTCACTTGGTCTATAGGCCTATGGCCAATGGCTAAGATGCACTGGCCAAAGAACAGCCAAGGCCATACCAGATATTGGCCAATAGAGCTTCCTTTTCGCTCACTGTCAGAGGCAGTGTCTCTTCATATCTGATACTAAGAGTAGGGGAGTAAATCCAAACACTGCATGCTAAGGGTTGCTAAGGATTGTAACTTCTTAGCTTGTAAGTAGGCAATAGATGATGCATGTCATTAAGAACAGAGCACTGTGACTGGTTACATAGGTAAATGCAAGCACTTCAATTCTGCTCACTGATGGTGTCACGACCCCACCCTGAGTTAGGGCACGAGACGTGGGTACGTCCAGCCTACGCTGCAGTACGGCGGTAGAACGCTGTCCTAGGTCTCATGCATTTAACAGTATAAGGCTAACAGTTTATACTCCCCGAATGGGGTGACATAGCAGATACAGTCTCAATCACAACTAAGGTAGAGCAAGATAAAAGATAGATAAAACATGAAATCCAAAAGAGATACAGCAGATAGAAGTCTAAGTGTCTATACCAAACCCAGAATACATCTCAAAGCTCAAACAGTAATCCATAAAATAAATACACTCCAGACAACTGAAAATAGCTAACTAAACAACCTTTAATGTGTCTCCTCTAGGCTAGCAGCAACCTCCAGGCTATATGTAAAATTTATCAACAGTCCAGTCAGGACAGAGTGAGCACAATACATCTCAACAAGTCATAACAGGAAAGGAAATGTAATCATGCTAGAGAATAAATATAGGATCTGAAGAAATAGCATAATATAAAAAGAGACTGTAAGTAAATATCTATGATATATATAAAGAGAGACAGTGCTAGTGATTCAGAGTACTGGATAAACATGTGAATGGCTAAGGACTGATTCATGATTATACTACTTGGAATTGATTCATGATTACACTACTTATTTATTCACATGTTCATTTATACTCCCCCATCCTCAATCAATACACAAGGATCCATTCAAGTTACGTTAAGATTCATGATTATACTACGTTGCCCATAAAGGGTGATTCATGAATTGATTCGTGAAGGCTCGGTGATCATGAGGGTACATGAGTCACTAGCTGATTCCCGAAGATTCATGGTGATAGAAGCATATGATACGTGATGTAAGTGAAACACACATGACAAAAGTATCTGATGCTCCCGAGAAGGATAACATCTCATAAGGGATCCATATAGTACCAATCCGTGTTACCAACGTGTCAGCATCAAGTAAGATAGTCTAAAGCAGGAAATATAATCCTAAACATGATATGAAATGATCAGAGAATGTACTCGCCTGATAATCTGAACAGCTGATAAGTATAGGGGTCCAACTGAAGCCACAGAGTCCTATTTAAAGCACACAGGTTACAAGGTGTTCAAGTTGTAATAAATAAATCTCTACAAGCAATCTATTTTATCCTAGGTTCTTCTAAGTCAAAACAACTCTAGGTCAACTCCGGTCAATAATCTAGTCAAACTAGGTCAAGTGTTGGCTTACAGTTGACTTTGGGTCAACTGGTCAACTCTTGTCAAACAGGGTCAATTCTAGTCTAATTATTAAATATAACGTGTATGTCGTTATTCGTACGTCGAAACTTACGACACGCAAATCGAGATAAGAAGATCAACGGTAAAGTTGATAATCTTATTATAGTGATCCACGTGTCCATCTTGTCAATTTCAGTGATGTGACATCACTGGAATTGACTGAGCTCAGTTTCGTTGTACTAATCCCGAAATACGAACATTATAAAATTAATTATTAATTAATTATAAAAAGGTTAACTCAGAGAAATTATCAACATATTGTCGGACGATAAAATAAATATCGCCAACGTGTCCAGAATGGTCAAATTAGCTAGGATAGCCTCCCCATCGGTCAATTTGGACACAAGGGTAAAAGGTAATTTCGGGTCAAAACGGTATCCGTGTCGGACCGTTTTGCACAAAATACGTGCAAGAAAACAAGTCTATAAAATATAATAAATTATATGTCCACGAAACCAGAATGACGATACGAACCCAACGGTATCTCCAAATTGGATTCCGTTGACCCGATCTCAATTTGGTCCGTTGACCAGAACTTGGAATTCGGTTTGCACGAAATGCGTGTCGAAGCCAATGTTCTCAAAACTCAGCAAACTACATGTCAACGAGTCCAGAATGACGATACGAACTCAACGGTATCCGGAATTGGATTCCGATGAGCCGATCTCAAAATGACCCGATCCGGATATTGGTATCCGACTTGCACCGAAATGCGTGCCGATCCAATATACACCAAAACCTAGCAAATTATATGTCAATGAGTCCAGAATGACGATATGAACTCAACGGTATATCCGGAATTGGATTCCGATGAGCCGACGTCAAAAAGTCCCGTTGACCGGACTGTGGACCCACTTTACACCGAAAAATGTGCGGCCCACGTCCTCCAAATCTAACAAATTTTATATGAAAACATGCCAGAACGATGCCACAAATCTACTGGTGGTGTCAGAAATGAAATGTGGAGTCCCGTGTTCAAAAATAAATTTTACAAGTTGGAAATTACGAATTCGACGGCCAATTTTGTCGTCGAATTCAAATCAAACAAGCTCACAATGAAACGAAACTGGAGGGTAGCAAGAGGGTTATACCAGCTTCGCACAGGAACAGGTAGCACGCTAAACGGAGCTGCGGTGGAGGAGGTACAAGCTGACGAAGTTGACCCGCAAAATGTCCAAAATTAATACAATTTAAACGGTCAACTTGGTGGCCGGTTTTGAGGCATCAAACGATAAAATCAACGATGAAAATTGACAGGAGTGAAGGTGGATATACCGAGATTGCGGCGAAGCAAGAAATTGCCAATCCAACGGTCGGATTCCTGGAAAACGTGTGCAAGTTGTTGCACGGGGCACCAAAATGAACTTGATTCCGCGCGCGTCACGACGGAACTTCGTGCGAAACGTACGAATCGTCTCGAAGGCGCGTCCCGAGACGGTGGCCGCCAGGGAAGAGTTTGCCGGAGGCGCACGCGCGTAGGGGTGGAGTTGCCGGAGGCACGGCGGCCGACGGCGGTGCTGCACCGCCCGTGCGCGCGGCCACAGGCCATTCCGGCCGCTCAAGCGGCAATGCAGCTGCTGCTGCTGTAGCCGCGTGGCTTGTACGGCCTGGCCCGGCCTAGCTCGACGACGGCGGGGGCGGTCACACGAGGGTGGTGGTCATGGTGGTGATGGAGGTGGTGGAACGGCGATCGGATGGAGGTGATGTTGGTGATGGAGGAAGAGTGAAGGAAGGAGGCTGGTGGTCAGCGCCGGGAGTGGTGGCCGGCGACGCTCGGCCGCGGCGGGGCTGAGCTCGGGGACGAAGTAGAGTCGGCCATGGACTGGGCTCGACAACTGCTGTGTGGGTGTAGAGTAATGAAAAAAAATATTAGAAGAGAGAGAAGGAGATGATAATAAATATTGTAACAAAAGGGAGAAGAGTGAATACTATTCCTAAGAGTTAGGGCCGGCCAATGTGGCTAAAAGTGTTGGGGAGTTTGCTGCTATATGAGAATGGGGGTTGTATGAGTTGGGGTAGATCAAGGGCTAGGATTAAATGGAGAAGTAGATTATTATAGGGATTAAAATCAATAATTTTATACTCAATATTGGAAATAGAAAACTAGGTATTTAATATTATTTTTGGGCAGGAAAAATGAGGGCGTCATGAAGAGTAACGAGTTTGGACTGGGTTCGGTCAAGCCGGGTTGGATCAAAACCGGACATTGCGAAATAATCGAATAAAAATGGGTGTTGATGATCATGAGTAAATAAGTAGCACATGGGGATTCCAATAAATGGGACACAAGTGTCATGCGGTAGTAGACTCAATGTGGGCTATGTCCATAATTGGGGCTGACAGGTTTCGGTCGACAGGGTACCCACAAATCAAGTTGGAAAATGAATGTGACACCGTGGGGTGAAATAAAATCGGGTCACGTGTCAGAAAAGTTGTACGAAGCAAATGGAGCACAAAATGGCGTGTCTGAGTGGGACACAAGGTCATGGGTGAAGAGCATCTCGAGTAGATCATGCATGATGAGTTGGTTTCAAGAAAATGACTGTCTTGTGCTCCCAAATTAAAAGTCACGGTAACGTGCTAATAATGATCAAGGAAAAGAGTGGAAAAATAATTAATAATCAAATGGCCTAAATCGACCCGAAGTTGTGCGAAGCAAAAAGTGTACAAGAGAATAAGTTTGAGTGGGACACTATATACCATCATGAAGGTAATCCGGTCCACTACAAAACTCGTGAAGAAGATTTCCAGAGTTGAACATCCCTGACACTCCAAATATCAAAGGCACGGGAAAGTACACTTAAAGATAAATAAACAGAATAATTATTTATCGAAACTAATCAATCAGAAAATAAAAAAAATCAACCCAAAATTCAGGGTGCTCACATCCTACCCTTATAAAAATTTTGTCCTCGAAATTAAAATGTTCGTACTCCTTCTAGGTCAAACCCCCACAATCAAGTCCCAGAACTTAAATAAAACATATGACTAAAAGGACGACATACAGGGTCATGGCATACGGTGGTAGTGAAAGTCTCATCTAGGTATACTAGTCATGCTAAACCAAAACAGTCATAGGGTATCAAAATACACAAGCAATCTAGGGTGCTAAACTAGAAAATTACAGAAATAACATATCATCAAAACTGTAAGGCAGTCTACCATCCTACATGAAAACTGGTATCATCAAAAAAAAATAAAGAAAGGTAACTACCAATTATCTATAAAGGGTTCAGAAAAATCAAAATCAAAAGTTAAGGAATGAGAGTCACTTACATGGAAATCCAATCACAATATGTATATATAGAGAGGGTGTGTTAGAGAGGGAAAAGCTAGCATTATGTAAAGGTTATGTGGTTCGTGTGTGTGTATGGGTATATATGGACATGTTCATATGGTTAGATAGTAGGCATGGGTGTATGTGAAATATACATGAAGAGTATAGGAGGATTTGGGTTTCAAACAATAGTTATCCAGTTATACTACTCATGGCATATTGGTTAAACAATCTACAACACACAACCTATTTACTCATAACATGCATGGCTAACCATATACATATATATATAAAGGGGTAGAGATTTAGTTATGTATCTATATACATTATAACATGTATGGCTAAGCTCTATATGTATCTATATAGATATATGAACATAACATAGAGAGGAAAAGTTAGGTTTACATGGCAGTGTATACTAAGTTAGGGTGTGTGTGTCCTTGTACAGGATATAGCTTAGTATTGAAAGGTTAAATCCGATTTTAGCTCAACATTTACATACAAAATCTGAAAATAAGCTAACATTTAAACCAGTGCAATATTAACATAATACAGTTTTATAATTTAGGGTTTGAACATCACAACTAACTCAATGCTTCCAATACATCCTAACATGATAGAGAAGAAACCCTAACACACTATCCATACATTTATCTATGCATACAGTTCAATATTACATATTAAATCTGAAAGTGAACTAAACATGGAAATCAATGTAAAAATGTTAACATGTATTCAGTTTTAGGATATTAGAGAAATTTGAACATCAACCAACCCAATGTTTATCACAACCTAACATGTAAGAATACGAAACCTAAATTTATATCCCTACATACCACAATGTATATATCTCAAAACATTACATTTAAAACAACAATTTGACCTAATATTTAAAATCCAATATGAAGGGTTAATATGCACACAGTCTTAAATTTGACAAATTCAAACACAAAACTCAACTAATTTTTTTTTGAATTGAAACCCTACGTATAACATACATGTGCAGTGATGTAAACATAACTAATAACATGAAATCTTTATTTGAATTACGAATTTAAACTGGAAAAGCAGAAAACCAGAAATATTGGGATTTTGACAATTTAAACATCAACAACATATTAATATGTATTTAGGCGGGTGGGAAATCAAGTGTAGCATGCATACGTGTCAGGCAAAGAGTTTGTGTCCACTATATATATATTCTCATGTCCCAATATAAAATCAAATTCTACGTTAAGACTAACATTTAGATTCCTACCAAGATTGCAAGTAGGTGATTGGTGAAATCAAGATAGTTTTATTATTATTATCATTATTTAATACAATAATAATAGCAAGAAGAAATAACAATGAAATCTATTCTGCTTATCTGTTTAAAGGAAGAACCATTTGAAACCATAGCTATAATATCAAATCCAAGATAAGGTCTAGCAAAATCGTCGATTCATTGTATTAAGAAGAAATTCATAATAAGAAGTTGTACAAGGTTCATAAAAATAGCTAAAGCTACTCCTAAGTTAAATAATGAGAAGCAAAACAAAACAAATAATAACTCCTTTTTTTTGAAGGATTGAAACAAAAGTAGAGAAAACATGTTCGAAAATATTTAAGGTACAATCTGATAATCATATGCGTCTATCCACAATTATGGTACTCTAAATCCTCGTCATACTAGTAAGCAAGGCTACGATAATCACAGAGTCCTCGACTTAGGCACATACCTCTAGAATCATGGTATTTAACATTTTTGCGATGCCGCTAGCTTGGCTGCAAAAACCTTAAATTCCCACACCTGAGAAATATATCCAAAATCAGACTATATGTCCTCACCATGCTGGCTAATGTGACTATGGAAGACTAGATTCCATAACTTAGATGACCTAGCCCATATAATTTTATCTTGACAAAAATTAAATTAAATCAACAATGAATACCCAAAAATCAAATTTATCAACGAACATCAAGATTCAAAAATGAACAAAAATCTATCAAATCATATAAATACAAACTCGGATGCAACAGCTATCATCAAGATTCAAAATTCAGCAATCATCTATCAAAATCAATAAGTACAAACTCAAATTCAACAATAATCCATCAAAATCAAATTCAACAACAGAAAGTAAAGATAAATCAAATCAAGAGAAAAGAATTTTCAAATCGAAGTTAAAATAAGATTCTCAAGGGTCGTCCCAGGAATCTCTCAAGGGATCCTAGCTGTGATTGAGTACCTTCAAAATATATCATAATCCTACTACAGGCTGTAGTGGTACTCTAGTTCGAATACCACTACACTTCTAGTCTTGACCTGCATGGGCCACCACTAAAAACGTGTCACGATCCGCACCCTAGAGTTAGGGCACGAGAGGTGGGTACGTCCAGCCTACGCCACAGTGTCGGCGGTAGAACGCTGTCCTAGGTCTCATACATTTAACAGTATAAGGCTAAGCAGTTTATACTCCCCGAATGGGGGTGACATAGCAGATACAGTCTCAATCACAACTAAGGTAGAGCAAGATAAAAGATAGGTAAAACATGAAATCCAAAAAAGATACAGCAGATAGAAGCCTAAGTGTCTAAGATACACAAATCCAGAAATACATTTCAAAGCTCAAATACAATAATCCATAAAATAATACAACTCCAAACAACTGAAAATAGCTAACTAAACAATCTCTAATGTGTCTCCTCTAGGCTAGCAGGCAACCTCCAGGCTATCTGTAAAATTTATCAACAGGTCCAGTCAGGACAAGAGCGAGCACAATACATCTCTAACAGGAAAGGAAATGTAATCATGCTAGAGAATAAAATACAGGATCTGAAGAAATAGCATAATGTAAAAGAGAGACTGTAAGTAAATATCTATGATATATATAAAGAGAGACAGTGCTAGTGATTCAGAGTACTGGATAAACATGTGAATGGCTAAGGACTGATTCATGATTACACTACTTGGAATTGATTCATGATTACACTACTTGGATTTATTCACATGTTCAGTTATACTCCTCCATCCCCAATCAATACACAAGAATCCATTTAAGTTACGTTAAGATTCATGATTATACTACGTTGCCCATAAAGTGTGATTCATGAATTGATTCGTGAAGGCTCGGTGATCATGAGGGTACATGAGTCACTAGCTGATTCCCGAAGATTCATGATGATAGAAGCATATGATACGTAATGTAAGTGAAACACACATAAAAAAAGTATCTGATGCTCCCGAGAGGGATAACATCTCATGAAGGGATCCATATAGTACCAATCCGTGTTACCAACGTGTCAGCATCAAGTAAGATAGTCTAAAGCAGAAAATATAATCCTAAACATGATATGAAATGATCAGAGAATGTACTCGCCTGATAACCTGAATAGCTGATAAGTATAGGGGGTCCAACTGAAGCCACAAAGTCCTATTTAAAGCAACACATGTTACAAGGTGTTCAAGTTGTAATAAATAAATCTCTACAAGCAATCTATTTTATCCTAGGTTCTTCTAAGTCAAAACAACTCTAGGTCAACTCCGGTCAATAATCTAGTCAAATTAGGTCAAGTGTTGGCTTACAGTTGACTTTGGGTCAACTGGTCAACTCTGGTCAAACAGGGTCAATTCTAGTCTAATTATTAAAGATATAACGTGTACATCGTTATTCGTACGTCGAAACTTACGACACGCAAATCGAGATAAGAAGATCAACGATAAAGTTGACAATCTTGTTATAGTGATCCACGTGTCCATCTTGTCAATTTCAGCGATATGAGATCACTGGAATTGACTGAGCTCAGTTTCGTTGTACTAATCCCGAAATACGAACATTATAAGAATTAATTATTAATTAATTATAAAAAGGTTAACTCAGAGAAATTATCAACAAACATTGTCGGATGATAAAATAAATATTGCCAACGTGTCCAGAATGGTCAAATTAGCTACGATAGCCTCCCCATCGGTCCAATTTGGACACAAGGGCAAAAAGGTAATTTCGGGTCAAAATGGTATCCGTGTCGGAGCCGTTTTGCACAGAAATACGTGCAAGAAAACAAGTCTATAAAATATAATAAATTATATGTCCACGAAACCAGAATGACGATACGAACCCAACGGTATCTCCAGAATTGGATTCCGTTGACTCGATCTCAATTTGGTCCGTTGACCAGAACTTGGAATTCCGGTTTGCACAGAAATGCGTGTCGGAGCCAATGTTCTCAAAACTCAGCAAACTACATGTCAACGAGTCCAAAATGATGATACGAACTCAACGGTATATCCGAAATTGGATTTCGATGAGCCGATCTCAAAATGACCCGTTGATCCGGATATTGGTATCCGACTTGCCCCGAAATGCGTGCCAGATCCAATGTCCACCAATACCTAGCAAATTTATGTCAACGAGTTCAGAATGACGATACGAACTCAACGGTATATCCGGAATTGGATTCCGATGAGCCGGCGTCAAAAAGTCCAGTTGACCCGGACTGTAGGACCCACTTTGCACCGAAAAACGTGCCGGGGCCCACGTCCTCCAAATCTAACAAATTTTATATGTAAACATGCCAGAACGACGCCACGAATCTACTGGTGGTGTCAGAAATGAAATCTGGAGTCCCGTGTTCAAAAATAGAATTTTATAAGTTGGAAATTACGAATTCGGACGGCCAATTTTGGTGTCGAATTCAACCAATCAAACAAGCTCGCAATGAAACGAAACTGGAGGGGTAGCAAGAGGGTTATACCAGCTTCGTACAGGAACTAGTAGCATGCCAAACGGAGCTGCGGTGGAGGAGGTACAAGCTGACGAAGTTGACCCCGCAAAAATGTCCAAAATTAATACAATTTAAACGGTCAACTTGGTGGCCGGTTTTGAGGCATCAAACGATAAAATCAACGGATAAAAATTGACAGGAGTGAAGGTGGAAATACCGAGATTATGACGGAGCGAAGAAATCGCTGATCCAACGGTCGAATTCTCGGAAAAACGTGCGCGAAGTCGCTGCGACGGGGCGCCAAAATGAACTTGATTTCGCGCGCGTCACGACGGAACTTCGTGCGAAACGCACGAATCGTCTCGACGGCGCGTCCCGGAGGACGGTGGCTGCCAGGGGAGAGTTTGCTGGAGGCGCACGCGCGTGGGGGGGAGTTGCCGGAGGCACGGCGGCCGGCGGTGGCGCTGCACCTCCCGTGCGCACGGCCACATGCCATTCCGGCCGCTCAAGCGGCAATGCAGCTGCTGCTGCTGCTGTAGCCGCGGTGGCTTGTGCAGCCTGTCCCGGCCTAGCTCGGCGACAGCGGGGGCGGTCACGACGAGGGTGGTGCTCATGGTGGTGATGAAGGTGGTGGAATGGCGATCGGATGGAGGTGATGTTGGTGATGGAGGGAAGAGTGAATGGAGGAGGCTGGTGGTCAGCGGCCGGGGAGTGGTGGCCGGCGGCACTCGGCCACGGCGGGGCTGAGCTCGAGGACAAAGTGGAGTCGGCCATGGGCTGGGTTCGACAACTGCTGTGTGGGTGTTGAGTTATGAAAAAAAAATATTAGAAGAGAGAGAGAGAAGGAGATGATAATAAATGTTGTGCAACAAAAGGGAGGAGAGAGAATACTATTCCTAAGAGTTAGGGCCGGCCAATGTGGCTAAAAGTGTTTGGGAGTTTGCTGCTATGTGAGAATGGGGGTTGTGATGAGTTGGGGTAGATCAAGGGCTAGGATTAAATGGAGAAGTAGATTATTATAGGGATTAAAATCAATAAAATTTTACACTCAATATTGGAAATAGAAAACTAGGTATTTAATATTATTTTTGGGCAAGAAAAAATGAGGGCTTCATGATGGAGAGTAACATGGAGTTTGGACTGGGTTCGGTCAGGCCGGGTTGGATCAAAACCGGACATGGCAAAATAATCGAATAAAAATGGGTGTTGATGATCATGAGTAAATAAGTAGCACATGGGGATTCCAATAAATGGGACACAAGTGTCATGCGGGTAGTAGGCTCAATGTGGGCCATGTCCATAATTGGGGCTGACAGGTTTTGGTCGACAGGGTACCCACAAATCAAGTTGGAAAATAAATGTGACACCGTGGGGTGAAATGAAATTGGGTCACGTGTCAGAAAAGTTGTGCGAAGCAAATGGAGCACAAAATGGCGTGTCTGAGTGGGACACGAAGGTCATGGGTGAAGAGCGTCTCGAGTAGATCATGCATGATGAGTTGGTTTCTAGAAAATGACTGGTCTTGTGCTCCCAAATTAAAAGTCATGGTAACATGCTAATAATGATCAAGAAAAAGAGTGGGAAAAATAATTAATAATCAAATGGCCTAAATCGACCCGAAGTTATGCGAAGCAAAAAGGGTACAAGAGAACAAGTTTGAGTGGGACACTATATACCATCATGAAGGTAATCCGGTCCACTACAAAACTCGTGAAGAAGATTTCCATAGTTGAACTTCCCTGACACTCCAAATATCAAAGGCACGAAAAAGTACACTTAAAGATAAATAAACAGAATAATTATTTATCGAAACTAATCAATCAGAAAATAAAAAAAATCAACCCGAAATTCAGGGTGCTCACAGATGGCCACATTAGTCCCTCCCTCCCTCTATCTGCCAAGCCCACTCCTCACTAATCCCTGGTCATTGGCCTGCACAGAAAGGGTAGGTCCCTCACTAAGATGCTGCCAAGAGCAGCCAACTCTTCCCTCAAATGCCCAATACCCCTGCACACCCTTTGTACAAACCCTCAATTGGCCTACTTTCCAATCTGTGGCACCCCCAACTCTCATTTCATGTTCTGTAGCTTCTTTCCCGACCCTGAAATACGCAGTACACTGCTGCTTGTATAGGATCAAGCCTCTCCTCTCTCACTACTTGCAGCTAATCCCTTACCCGAGCCCCATGCCACTGCTACAACTAATTCCTTATTCAAAACTCTCCCCATATCTTAACCTTGATGCTACTGCTCTTCCTATCTAAAGTTGCTGTCATGCTCTTCCTAATCTATGGCTAGTACTCTCTCTATCCTTTACTACATGTCTTAACTTTGAAAGACTAGTGTATAGGCAATGCAACACCACTGATACATTAACATCTCATTTTCCTTTTAGAGGCTGAAATCCTATTTTCTCTACTCATATTTGAATATGGTTACATATGCACACACATACATATATATCTATATAAGATACCAACATTCAGTCCAAACAGTATATACAACACCAAACACATAGATATATATACATATATATGTATATCTAATACTCTAGAGATCAATATACACCTATCAAAAGATTAACCTAGCTATATCCAAGCAAGAAAACTGAAAAAACAGGACCTATACATCCACTTGGTCATTCTAGCAAACACTTGAGGGGGCACAATTCGTAGCCTCCCTAGAACATACCTTAAATTCTATGAAATCATCTCAATAGGACTCATCAGGACCTTAATATGCTTCATATTAGTCATGGGAGGGGTCTCCTATATGAATGCGTGAATTTGAACCATAAATTGGAAGTTTAGGGGATTATACCTATGTAGAATGTAGCCTACACCAAGTTCCACAAATTTGGGAAAGATGGGTGGAGAAAGAGTCCTCAAATCCTTGCTAAAGCCTTCTCTAAGCCTCCTTGAGCTTCCCCAAGCCTTTGCCCAACAAATGGGGGAAAGAGGAGACAATTTGGAAGAGTTTTGGACAGAGAAAATATGGAAACCCTAAAAGAGATGGTGGCTGCCATTGGGATTAAATGGGGGTTAAATAGGCTCTAGACTAGCCCTAATCTCTTCATTACACTTAGTATTAGGTAGGTCCTTAAGTGAGCTAAGTGGTTTAGCTCTAATTAAGGCTTGTATCCAACTTGGTCATGACTAGAGTCTAATTAATCAAACTAATTGGTCAAGTCAATCTAAATGGTGTCTATCATGACTATTGAATAGCTAGACTACTAATAAATACAACCATCATATTAAAAGAAAAAAATATACACTAATTATGAAATAACAAAAATATCCTTGTTCTAGAAAAGTGGTAGTGACACCTCCGGTCGACGAGTCGCCTCCGGTCGAGGAGTGGCGCCACCATGTTCAGATCTCCCTGCCATTTTATGCGGTACAGGCTTTCCACCAGGCGCCCCCTGTCTGACTATGGGCGACAGTCGTCCCTACCCCGGCGAAGCTCGTCCCCTTCTCTGTACTGCGTTCCACGACTAAAGAAGGTCGCTGGCTCGCTCTTCTTCCTGATCCTTCTCCGCCTCGACTGCTTCTTCTCTGGCACCGCGCAACAGTCGTCCAACCCCCGCCCTCATTGTACTGATCGAATCCATCATCTGCCGCAGCATCCGCTCGTCCGTCTCGCGAAGACGAAGCCCTGGATCCCATGATCTGCTGTTGCCGAGATCCGAGTCCCCTTCACCCGGGAACCCTAGCACGCCACTCATAGCAAAAGTTTTTTTTGGTTATATATATATATATATATATATATATATATATATATATATATATATATATATATATATATATATATATAGAAGCGGATCAAAGGCCCCGTCCACGGAGCTCCGTCGAAGCCCCGCCCCCCCTGCACCATCGGATCGCGCGGGGCCCGCGTGGGGCCCGCCCCCGCCCGCGCGATCCAACGGCTAAGGGAGGGCGGGGCCTTCGGCGGGGCTCCGCGGGCGGGGCTCCCGATCCGCTCCCTATATATATATATATATATATATATATATATATATATATATATATATATATATATATAATATATATATATATATATATATATATATATATATATATATATATATATTAGGGGCTACTAAAAAAATATTCATGTCACTCTCTGTCTCAAAACAGGGGATTTAAGAACTTCATAAAAGAAATAGGCTAATTAGTGTTTAGACCTAAATTTTATATCAGTTTAGAGTTTAAGTCCTTACATGTCCAATTAGACAGTTCAGATCATGAATTTTTTTTTTCTATTATACCCTCCCTAACCTATATATGAAATTTTTATTATCAAACATTCAGGGAGGATATAATAGGAAAGAAGAAACAAAAAAAATGGTCTAAATTGTCCAATTGGACATGTTAGTCATTAAACTCTAAACTGGTATAAATCTTTGGATCCACTAATTAGCCCTATAAGAAACAACTTGAATTAATTTTTAGGGCTAATTAGAGTTTAGTCCCTGGATTTTATACCGGCTTAGAGTTTAGGCCCTAACATGTCCAATTAGAAAGTTTAGGCCCTGGAATTTATTTATTTTTTCAATCTTTTCCATTATACCCTCCATTTTATATTTAAAAAAAGAGTTATTTGTATTTATCCTCCAATTGCTAATCATATCTCCACTTCCTCCATTTTTATTTAATTAGTGTTACCCTCCAATCTTTCGCATAAAGTGCAAACAAACCCTCCTTATATTTGAGTTTTTGCATTTAAAGATCCCTTATTTGAAAGAAAAAAACCCTCACATTTTCATTTTTGTTCAGTTTGCACCCTTGCCGTTAGAAATGGCCGTTAATGACTTTTTTTAAAAAAATAAAAATAAAAATATCCCAAATGCCCTCCATTTTCTACCAGTGGTGGCCAGCCCCCTCCTCCCTCCGTTGGCCGGCCCCCTCGACCCGTCCCCTCCTCCCTCCGCTGGCCAGCCCCCTGACCCCCCTCCTCCCTCCGCTGGCTGGCCGTGCTCGACCCGCCCCATCCTCCCTCCGCTGGCCGACCATCCTCCCCTCTCCTCTGGTCGACCCCACTTGATCCGCCATCACCACCGGAGAGAGAGAGAGAGAGAAGAAAGAGAGTGGAGGAGGGATAAAATCATATTTTTAGACGTATTTTAACGGCTGTTAACGACAGGGTGCAAACTGAGCAAAAATAAAAATATGTGGATTTTTTTTAAAACAATGGGCCTTTAAATGCAAAAAAAACAAATCTAAAGAGGATTTGTTTGCACTTTATCCGAAGGATTGAGAGGTAACACTAATTAAAATAAAAATGGAAAAAAGTAGAGATATGATTAGCAATTGGGGGAGGGTAATACAAATAACTCTAAAAAAAAATTATTCTCGTGCATTGGGAGGAAGGGTATAATGGAAAATAAAATAGAAATATTTAGGGTCCAAACTCTCCAATTGAACATGTTATGGCTTAAACTCTAAGTTGGTATAAAACCCAGGGTCTAAACACTAATTAGCCCTAATTTTTAGGACTAATTAGTGTTTAGACCCTGAGTTTTATACCAACTTAATGTTTAAGCCCTACATGTCCAATTGAAGAGTTTGGACTCTAAATATTTCTTTTTTTCGTTATGTCCTTCTTCCAATGCATGAGAATAAATTTTTTTATATAAAATAGAAGGTATAATAAAAAAGATTGTAAAAAAATTCAGGACCTAAATTTTTTAAAATGGACATAATATGGCTTAAATTCTAAGCTGTATAAAATCCAGTGTCTAAACTCTAATTACCTCTGATTTTTGCATAGAAAAAGTTTTGCTAAAGAGATCATTAGATCAGCATATGCTGCTAGCAACTATTTATGAGGAAATAAATAATCATCATTTTTTATGCTCCTGAAACTTGTTGTCAGCATGCCAATCGTTAAGTACATATTTATTTATTCAAGCAGTTACTCCCATTCCTTAAATAAAAGAAAGAAGAAGAAGAAAAAGAAAGAAACATAAAACATGTGTTAAAAATACCAAAACAATCACGGGCAAAATATAACTTTGGACCACTAGTAAGAGCCGTTTGGCAAGTTCAGTCAGCCAGATGGTCAAAATCGGACAAGATTCTAAAATCCAAGTAAGAGAGGGACCTCAACCACATTTTCGCACCACCCCCTTTCCGAAGAATTTCCATTTCATGAAAATTGCTAAAAATATGCAGCTGGATTTTCCGGGTGGGCCCCACGCAAAAGAGTGTGTGTCTTTGTTTTCTTTTCATTTTATTTATGGGTTATTTGGAGCCGCCCCTTTTTGTCGTCTCTCTCTCTGTTCCATCACTGCTCTCTCTCTCTCTCTTCCCCTTCTAAATTGCGTGCTCTCTCTCTCTCCATAACACTACTTCTTCTTCCTCTCTGTTCATTTCTCTTGTGTTGAGTTTGAGTGGTTTCGGTGGAGAAAGCTTCGATCTTGAGTGGGTTTGTGGGGAGAAAGCTTCGGTTTTAGTGGTTTTCTGGGAAGGAAGCTTTGTTTTTTTAGTTGGTTTCTGTGAAGAAAGCCTTGATCTTTAGTGGGTTTCTGGAAGGAAACCTTTGATTTTTACTGGATTTTCTGGGAAGAAAGCTACGATTTTGACTGGGCTACTGGGTTTCTGTTGCTGATGAAGAAAGGAGGGAACTTTATTGATTTTGTTTGATATTTTCCTTCCCATTCCGTCTTCTCCTTCTTCTTGTTTTTCTTCTCCTTCTCCTTCTCTGTGAGCAAAAGCAAAGGGTTTCTTATTTCCTCTGCCCCCATGGCTGGAAGCAACGAGGTTAACGCTAACGAATCGAAGGTACTTTATTTTTCTTTTTATTTTTTGAAGAAATTTGAGTTTAATTTTGGTATTGGGGTTTTGTGATTTTTTTTTGTTATCTTGTGGGTTTGGGAAGTATTGGGTGGGATTTGAATCTGACCTCCCCAATTTGTAATTTAGGGTTTTGTTTACTTCAATTGATAGTTTGGTTTTAAAGAGGAAAATAATGGAAGAAAATGGCAAGAAATCCTAATTAAAGATTTTTTTTTTTGTCATTTTCCTGTCACTTAATCTCCAATAGTACAGAAAAAAGCAACCCAAATAAAAATTTCAATAGCATTTGATGAAAAATTGCAAAAGTTGCAATCTTTATTGAAATCCCTAACAAATATCAATAGAAATCCAGCTATTTCTGCTCTAATTAATATTTTCTTTTTGTCCATTTCCTCTGTTCATTAATCTCCAATATGGCATGAAAAACAAAAACAAAAACAAAATTGTAATGGCATTTGGTGGGAAATTGTAAAAAGTTGCAATCTTCCTCACAAATAGCCATAGAAATTGTAAAAGGTTAATTTTTATTGAAATCCCTCACAAATAGCCATAGAAATTGTAAAAAAGTTGCAATCTCTATTAAAGCACTAATATTTTCCTTGTATAGATGGTGGTTCCCCTCAACACATGGGTCTTGATCTCCAACTTCAAGGTGGCCTACAACATGCTCCGCCGCCCTGATGGCACCTTCGACCGCCACCTGGCAGAGTTCCTCGACCGCAAGGTTCCTGCCAATGCCTCCCCCGTCAATGGGGTTCTCTCCTACGACATCCTCCTCGACCGCCCCACCAACCTCCTCGCCCGCATCTACCGCCCCTCCCCGGAGTCCCCGTCCTTCGTGGACCTCCGCGTACCCCCTTTGTCATCGTCCCCGTTCCCCGTGATCATCTTCTTCCATGGCGGCAGCTTCGCCCACTCCTCCTCCAACAGCGCCATCTACGACTCCCTTTGTCGCCGCCTTGTCGGCCTCTTTGGCCCATCGGTCGTGGTCTCCGTCAACTATCGTCGGTCCCCCGAGCACCGGTATCCGTCCGCTTACGAGGACGGCTGGGCGGCGCTGAAATGGGCCTCCAACGAATCCTGGCTCCGATGCAACAAGGATTCTGTCCCGCGCATATTTCTAGTCGGAGACAGTTCAGGCGGGAACATTGCGCACAATGTCGCATTGAGGGCAGTCGAGGAAGGAATCGAGATATCAGGGAACATTCTTCTCAACCCGATGTTTGGTGGGAACGAGAGGACGGAGTCGGAAAGGAAGTTTGATGGGAAGTACTTTGTGACAATTCAGGACCGGGATTGGTACTGGAAGGCTTTCCTACCGGAAGGGGCAGATAGGGACCATGCGGCTTGTAACCCGTTTGGACCGAACGGGGTTAAGCTCGAAGGTATGAAGTTCCCAAAGAGTCTCGTCGTGGTGGCAGGCTTGGATTTGCTGTCAGATTGGCAGTTGGCTTACGCAGAAGGGTTAAAGAAGGCCGGGCAGGACGTGAAGCTCGTGTATCGGGAGAAGGCGACAGTTGGATTCTACTTCTTGCCAAACACTGAACACTTCTATGAGGTCATGGAGGAAATCAAAGGCTTTGTTATCTCCCATTGCTAGCAGTTGTTACAGTTAAAACTTTATTAACTTCTATATATATATATAAAGCTTTACATTTTGCTCAGAGTTGGTACAACCGAGTTATTGTTGCTACTTCCTAAGGACTTGGGTTCTCGACAACTCTGGGGAATGATTTTGATTCATGAGGAGGAGCTCAAGGATTATATGGTGATATTGGGTTTCTGGAAGAAGAAACAAGATTTTCTTCTTCTTCTGCATGCTGACTGTTGTTCAGTCTTAATATGATGCAGCAGTTTGCATCCAGTTCAGGTGTGGACCATAGGTAACTTGGTTTTATGGAAGATGGGTTGTGCTCCTTCCTTCTACTACTGACTGCTCTCAGTAATATAGCAGGCGAGGCTCGGATTTGCTGGCAAAATTACAGTATCTGATCACTTTGTTTGGTTGGGGAATGAATGTATTGGTGATTCCTGGCTAATGTTGTAATAGTTATAGTCATAGGAACATGGTATGAAGCTATATATGTAATACTTGGGATTCTAGTACAAAAGAAGATGTAATGTTTTTTTTTTTTTTTTTTTTTTTCCTTTCAAGTTTCTGTTCTCCATGTTTCTAATGACCTAAAGTTAACTGATAATACTGTTGTGTGCAATATCATATTGTTTGGGTTCTTCTTATGTGATTCTCTCTTGTTTGCATCTTCAGACATTCATCTTTGTTTCTCAATAACCTGTTCTGTGCCATGGTCAAGATACTTGAGTAGCAGAGCATCTGAGCCAAATAATTTCAGAGTTACAAAACTCGAGACATGAAATTATGTTGATTATGCATCTTGCATTTGGTCTCATATTAGTACATAAACTATCAGGGATCCTCCAAATTATTCGGGTTGATGCAGCAACAGATATCTCACACTGCTGCCGAGCAAAAAAAAAAAAAAAACCTTTTCACTTTCATCCTACTTATTAATATGAATTTTTACTTATATTCCGTTTTGTGTTTATTAGATTTATATTCCAATTTTTTGACACGAAAAATATTCGTTTTCTCACGAAAAAAAAATTTTGTGACAAAAAAATTGGATGCAAGTTTAATAAACACAAAAAGTGAAATGTAAGTACGAATACATATTAATAAGTCGGATGAAAGTCGAAGAATAAAAAAAGGAAAAGAAAAGAGAGAACTAGTTTTGGCAAGAGAACAAGAGCAAACAAAAGACCAGTCATGTTAATCTTGTTTAAAGCTACAAGAGAATCTAATCGGCAATTGTCACCCCTCTTTATCCCTTTTTTTTTTCCATTACATCATTGTACAATGACTCGAGAATATGGTAGTTACTGGTCAATCCTAACTAGATCCTTGTATTTATTATGGAAGCTTGTTTACGAAATCGACATCGACAACAGATGGCACTCTTCCAAAAATGTCGAGGTAGGCTATAACAGAGTTTCTTCCATTTTAACTCTATGAGAACTACTATAGGTAACGATATATAGATAAGACATTTAGAACAAGCATAGTCATACAAGGAAGTATATATCTAGACTCGATCGAGACTGGATGACAAGATAAAGACATTAAGCATACAAGATATATACATGCAAGAACTAATAGATATTTTATTACATCCAATATTAATTTTATAGTTATGGAATAAATTTACTAAGCAATGGACAAAGAAATTACAATTATCCAAGGCTACTTGGAAAAAGCAGAAGACAATCCTTTAAAAAAAAATTCTATATATAATTACATAAATGTTATGATAAATTTAATGAATAATTTTAATTAGTATAGATATGTGTTTGAATTACAACTAACAAATAAAAGAATGAAATTATCTCCACCCAACACCTCTCCCACCCCGTGACTATGGGCTCTGATATCACTAGTTGGGAATGCGGTGTGACCCGAATTGGTTGGCCCATGAGGTGGGGTATTGAATGGGCTCGAGCGTAACGACGGCTTATATTCGTCGGTATACTTCATTACTGACGGAATTACTGCATTAGCGACGAATATATCCGTCGGTAATTACATGTATATTTGTAGTGCTCATATGTCTTAAAAGAGAATTTTCATATAAGGTCTGAACCAAACTCAATTATCTACACCTCATGATTCCACCTCCTACCAAATATCTGACGGAATTACTGAATCACATTAACAGTCTAGTTATAACTCAAATGCCACAGCATTGTGGAATATATTTTTGGCTATTTTCTTTGCACTACTTTCATTTGGAAAATTTGTTAATCTCATTGCAGTCTCCATGTGAAGAAGCATTTTCATATTATTAGCTGTGTGATCTAGCACCTTGTTCTGAATCTTCTGCTATAAAATGGCATATTATTAGATGTCAATTTGAAAGCCTTGGAAAAGAACTTTATCAAATCAATTATGAAACTTTTTTAGGTCCACAAATTTTGTTCAGAAGAACCGAGTATGTAATGATTTCAAGAGACCCGACACGGCCCAGCTCGGCCCAGCCCAATCCGACCCGAAGCCCACTGTGCCATGAGTCACGTTCCGAACTGGGCCGAGATTTTTAACCCTTGGCCCAGCCCGGCCCGCTACCGTTCATAGGCCCAAGAGGCCCGGGCCGGTCCGGCCCACCCAAATCTTGTATCGGGCCGGCCCGACCCGGCCCACTTGACAGCTCTAGAAGGGAAGGGGGGGAGGGGGCAGTAGGGGCGGGGTAGGGGGTATGGGGGTGGGAGTGTGGGGGTATGGGGGGTGGGAGTGTGCAGCTAGCGGAGATGGATGAATGTGTGTGTGTGTGTGTGTATCTTGATGTACATCAAAGTTTAGTGTATCATATTAAAAATTTTAATAGTTGAGGGTAGCAAGTTAAAATTAAACATAAATATAAAACATATAAAGACATATTCATAATATTTTTTTACATAAAATTTTAAACTTTCCTTATTACATAGTAGTATAGCTATACCACAAACAGTTCTTAGTAGAAAAAGGAAGAAGAAGAATAGGTCAGACTAATGAAAGAAGCCCATGGGACTAGCTTGTTGTCTTTTGATTTTGGACATATTCTAATGGAGGAGTGGGGGCACCTGGCCACTCCTCCAGCCATTCCAGTTCAGTTCTTGGCAGCTTCTCAGGAGCAGTTGGTCTCATGTGGAAGATTATATATATATGATATCTATAGCTCTCCTTTCTTTGTATTCTTTTGGATGATTCAAACAACACATGGGCTTCCTTCCTACTTTGATGAGGAATCCACCAACCCTTTGGAATTTTTTGGCATGGGACAATTGCTAACTTAATCTTATTCTTTGTCGCCAGCGAAAGCAAATTAAAGAAATTAGTTTAAACCTTTGAAATGGACATTGAGCCATTGTCTTGGCTCTTCGTTTGGCTTTTGAGCTAATTACACTCTTAATTAGTGTATATATATATATATATATATATATATACAGAAAAAAAAAAAAAAAAAAAAAAAAAAAAAAAAAAAAAAAAAAAAATATATATATATATATATATATATATATATATATATATATATATATATATATATATATATATATTCTACTATATAATAGGAAAAATTTTGATGGTGAAACTTTTGAATTCCGAAAATATCCTTACATACTTATACTAATTAAAA
>JANAVB010009592.1:222194-528813 GCA_029216955.1 Iris pallida
ATGACACCATTCTTAGAGTAGGGTCAATTTGCACATAACACGAAGGTCCAATAGTAATTTGGTCAAGCCTTCAGAGTTGATTCAGAATTGGGAACATAACACGAAGGTCCATAGATACCTATGACACCATTCTTAGAGTATGCACAATTTACTTTTGATTCTTGTATTTAATTAATACTATTTAAATATATATGGTACGTATGTGCATAATTGGTTTAAAAAAAGTTAATACTTAGTTGACTGTTCATGGATGTACAATTGGCAACATGAGAGCATGATTGGTTTAATGGATGATTTCAATGCGGACGTCAAGGAATTTCTTAGATATGCCAGTAGCCAACCATATTTCATGGATGGGAGGCTCATAAAGTGCCCTTGTGTCAAATGTAATAACATACCATTCAAAGGTGGATTTCATGATAAAACACCTCTACAAGAAGGGTTTCGTACCGAATTACAAAAAGTGGAAAGTGGACGGCTAAAGGAGAACATTTGGTTTCGCAATATTAGTCCGCCTTTAATACGGAGGTGGAAGAGTCCACTCTTGGAGATCACTTCGAATATCGACAACAAAACTTGGCAAGTGAATTGGTATTTGATGCGACAGGTCCAAATTTTGATCCGTAGGATCCTTATCCTGATGCAATGGAGTTCTATGATATGTTCAAGCTTGCCAATGCTCCATTATACCTGGGTTGTGATTTTCATTCTGTCATGTCGGTGGTGATATGGCTGTTGAACCTCAAGTCAAATTTTGCCTTACCACAAGAATGCTATGACCGAATAATTCAGTTTGTTAGAGAGTTATTGCCAAAAGTACCGAAGGACATGCCAGAAACTTTTACAAGTTGAAGACGATGATGCGAAAACTTAGATTAGGCTACAAAAAATAGATTATTGTCAAAACGGTTGCATGTTGTACTACAAGGAGAACAATGATAAATACATATGCATTTTCTGTCACGAAGACCGGTACAAGCCGATTCGGGACAAAGAAAAATCAAGTGCCCAAGCAAGATTGCGTCTCTACAAGTACATACAATTTTTGCCGATCACAAAGAACCTGTAGAGGATGTATATGTCCGCAAATACAACACAACACATGGCATGGCAAAGCAAGAAACAGAAGATGGATGAAGAAGAATTATCTCATCTTTCTAATAGAGAGGCATGGAAGCATTTTGATCGGTATCATCCTGAATTTGCTGCGAAGCCTAGGAATGTTCGGTTGGCTTTATGTTCTGATGGATTCACACCTTTCAGATAGTCATGATTTCAGTACTATTGCTGGCCAATGATTTTGACCCCTTACAATCTACCACTAGGGATGTGCATGACGACTCCTTACATGTTCTTGACACTTATCATACCCGGTCCAAAAAATTCAAAGAAGAACATCGATTTCTACTTGCAGCAGTTGAGGGATGAATTGAAATAATTATGATAGTTCGACATTCAGATGTATGATATATCGATGGAGGAGAACTTTCAGATGAGAGTGTCACTAATGTGGACCATCAATGATTTTCTAGCATATAGGATATCATTGGGGTAGAGTAATCATTGTACTATCTTGTCCGATATATATGGAAAGAGTATGGCATTCCGTCTTTAGAACGGAGAAAAAGTATGTTTTTTGATTGTCACCGTCAGTTCTTTCCTGCGTTGCATCCGTGGAGAAGGAACATAGATTCCTTTAAAGCTGGTAAATAGAAACTATCTTTTCGACGTTGAGATTAACATGAGACAAAGTTTGAAAGCGGTAGAGGATTTGCCATCTGTGATAGAAGATCTAAGATCGGGCCTTCACTTTGAAGGATTCAGACACAGCCATAATTGGACGAAGCAAATTATCTTTTTGGACTTACCTTATTGGAAGGACAATCTCATAAGATACAATCTTGATGTCATGCATATCGAAAAAGAACTTATTTGACGATATCTTCAATACGAAGATGGATATCAAGGAAAAAATGAAAGATAATCCCAAAGCGAGAATGGACTTGAAAATTATTTATAGGCGTCCATATTTGCACCTAAACAAAGTGCCAACGGTAATTTGAGCAAGCCTCCAGCGCTATTTACATTAAGCAAGGATGATAAACTGATAATATGCCACTGGATTTCAAAGTTGAGGTTTTTTGACGGCTACGTGTCGAATCTGGCTAGATGTGTTGATCTCAACGAACGCAAGCTGACATTGATGAAGAGTCGTGATTGCCACGTATTCATGGAGCGGTTATTTCAATCGCTCTAAAAGAGATGCTGTCTTCTCAATTGTGGACTCTCCTGGCCGAGTTATCTATATTCTTTACATATTTCTGTTCAAGCAAGTTGATGGTGCAATATATGTTAGAACTTGAAAAGAAGATGTATTGATGTGCAAGTTAGAAATGGTATTCCCCTTAGCTTTTTTGATTGTATGGAACAGTTGTCGATTCATCTTACATACGGAGCACATATCGGTGCTCTCGTCTGTTATCGATGGATGTATCCATTTGAGAGGTATAAAATAATTATCTTGTACTAGTAGTTTCTTTATTCAAATAATTCTAATACTTAGTATCTTATTTATAGATATCTAAATCACCTAAAGAAGAAGGTGGGCAATAAGGCTCATGTAGAAGCTTCGATATGCAAAATATATATCATTAAGGTGGTTTCAAACTTATGCTCCATCTACTTCGATAATCATGTCAGAACAAATCAGAATAG
This sequence comes from Iris pallida, assembly GCA_029216955.1. NCBI lineage: Eukaryota > Viridiplantae > Streptophyta > Magnoliopsida > Asparagales > Iridaceae > Iris > Iris pallida. The sequence continues at coordinate 224,910 of JANAVB010009592.1, forward strand.
AGCCCTAAGGAATGATGAAGGTGGGGTTATTGCACCGAATAGTGGCATCCACACTATTCAATGTTGAAGGCAAGCCTACAAGTGCTACCAAAGTATGGTGGTTGAAAAATGATGAGTTTGAAGCTATCCATCGTTACATATTGTTAAATAGTGGTATAAAGGAGATGGAAGATATCAAAAAGTAAGCGACACAATTTTGTTATATATTTAAATTTTGTTTATAATTAGAAAAAAAGTGCTCTAACTTTTCTTCTTAATATCACGATATTTTTAGAGCTGAGGTAAAAATGGAGAGATCTAATATTGATGACAATGATCTAGCTAGAGAGGTTGACAAAAAATTTCTATCATGGTTCCAAAATTATGTAAGATTCCTAAAGTTTAAACATTCTAAATTTAGCAATCGGACAAAGTTGTCTAATGATACGTGGTGTTTCCGTTTTTTCATCCTGGCACACAGTTACAGAATGAAGGACTTCGAGCACTACTATTGGGCCAAGTAACAGGGAAAAATGTTGGGATGGGTACGCCATCAATGACTTCAAATTTAGAATCACTATAAAGCCTATCAATCACTCATTCATTGATAAGGAGGCTAATTTTACAAAGAATTCTGGAGTATGTGTTAGAGGTTCAATCTATGACATTGATCTAGAATTCGACTACTACGGGGTATTAAAGATGTAGAGTTGGATACTCTTTTGACACAATAATTATATTGTTTAAATGTGACTGGTTCGACACAATACGTAAGCAAGGATGTAAAAGTGACAAACAATTTGGATTTGTTGATATAAAACATGTAAAAAGATATGTAGGTTTTGAACCATTTGTGTTGGTTAGTCAAACGGTTCAAGTGTATTATTCGAGTTATCCTAGTCGATGACGTAATACTCGAAAATGGCGGGCTGTATGAAAAACCAAAGCTAGAAACACATATAATATTGGGGATCTAGCCTACAAGGAGGATGGGGGTGCTCATGCCTTTTACTTCTATATATAAGTTTGGCAGGTATTGATGATATAGAGGTTGGCGTTAATACAAACGATGATATAGTTGACGAAGAGCTTGACATAGAAGATTTGCCTCATATAGAGGAGGACTTTAATATGGTGGTATCGGATGAGAAAGAAAAATTAAAAGATGAAGGTAAAAGTGATAGTGAAAATGAAAAAGAAAAAGTAGAAGGTGAAGATGATTTGAAAGATGAAGGCGAATCATAAGATGAAGAAGATTAGTACGTAGTTATATATGCATTATATTAGACTATTTATTTGTTTTATCACACCATCATTATTTGTTAATCACCTTTATTGATTATTTATTTTATCACACCATTTTTTCTTTCAGATTTGCCTATGGCAGGACGAGGCCGTGGACGACGTCGAAGATCTTCATCGCTCCCTCCTCCACCCACTACTCCAGATGCAGATGGCAGAGGAGTTAGCGAGGACGACTTCATATATACTAATGATGGTTTATCTCCACCTATACTCGTTCATCAGTAGGTGTACCTACTCCATCTCCTAGTGTTCCTCAGTATCTACTACTGGTTCTACCCCTCGTTCGACTGTTGCTACTACTATACCGAAGACTACATATAAGCCCTCTATTCCTAAATAAATAAGATTTGGAATTTTTCTCAAAATTTATTATTTTCTAATCATTTTCGGAATATTTTATTCAAATTTATTTAATAATTTTTAATTTAATTATAATTTTCCATTAGAATATTTGATTGGCTTAATTAATTATGTTTTTCTATTATATAATGGCAGGTTTGTAAGTATCTTCAACTAGGTTGGCTATTGTAAGAAATCCATTGTGGAATTTTTAGCCACATGACTTGGTGGAAATATTTTGGAATCATCATTAACTAAGCAGGATTAATCATGATTAGTCTGGAACATTCAAGGAATATTTTTTTAGTCCATGTGCCTAGAGATTCTAGGACTTTACTAATGAGGCTATAAATAGCTCCATTAATTAATTAATTATTATTTTAAACATCAGGTCCTAATGACCGTGTCCCTACCGTGTCCATTTCATTAATTATATATTTTTTACATTTGCTTTCTCTAAGTCTGACACAGACATTTTCCATGTCCACGCAGAGTATCCACCCCCAAATCTCCTATGTTTCGTGTCCCTCGACACTGACACGACACTAGATCCATCCAAAACTCTAGCTCTAGTCATAACCCTAATTTGGTTTGCCATGTCACTGTGTCCGGCTGTGAAACTCGCATCCAGCACGTGATCGTGTCAGTCACCACCGCTGGAGCACCCTGACCCGCTGTGTCGTGTCTGGCCAGATCTTGCCGGAGTAGCCGCTACCATCTGCCATATCCAGATCGGATACCGACGAACTCATCGTCGCACTTTGCCGCAGATCTGGAGCCCCGCTATCCGTCACCTTGGGTCATCGCCTACATGAACAGTTACTGGACGTGTCGCTGTTGCCACTCGCCGGTGTTTGAGCCACTGCGATTGGATTGATCTAGATCCGGTTGATCTTTACCGTAGTCCACTAGAGTCAACCGTCTTCGACCGCTGCCACGTCTCGGGACCAACCACCGCACAGGACCTACACCACGACAGCTTCAAACCGGAGTTGTCCTCGCCGATCTCCTCCGATGTACGCTTGGACTGCCATTGCGTTAAGTCACCTCGAACGCTGATCCACCATGGGTGCCAACGTGTTGTAGGACGCGAGCTGACTCCTTCCTCCTCGAAGCATCACCTGAGATCGACATCCTTATCGTCGAGGAGCCATGATGAACACTGCTGCTCTTTTTTTTGACCTCCCCCTTCTTGATATCCTTTTTCTTATTCTTGTTTTTCTTTTTCATGTCTCTATGAATCTTAGGGTTTCAATGTGGAATGGAAGCTATATAAGAATGAAGAGATTAGGATTTTTTGTTTGGCTGCTGTGAGTGAGAATGAGAGTTGAAGGACTGACTCCAACGTATGGGCTACTATTGGACCACGATGATGGTTGATGCCGTTGAATACACAAAGAGTGTAGAGCATGTCATCTTTGTAGTGCCCTGATCCCGTTGCGGAGCACGGGTCAGGCTAGCGGCCGAATGGGCGAGTCGGATGAGATTGGAGAAACTTTACTTGGAAAAACTTTACCAGGATCGCGGGATAATGAATTAAGATCCTTTCATCGTTATGGATTGGACTCTTTTAAAATGATGCCCAAGATGCAATAGCATGCATCTTGGGGGAAGAATTCTATATAAGAGTCGCTTGCCCCAAGATCATAGCCCTACTGGTTTTTGATGTCGCTTTTGCTGTTGGCTTTGTGTGCATTTTCATGATTGTTTTCGATGAATATTTTCATGGATTTACTTTCACTGTCTGTACATTCATATTGAATTACTGAGAGAAAAAGAAGGTATGCTGACCAGATGTTGGTGCCAATGCAGGTGCTTATTGGCCCATTCAGCCATGGTCAAACCGATTTCGATAATTGACTTAAAACTCTGAGCTCGATATGAAAAGAAATAGAAGATCGCAAATTTTGTCTTAACTGTATTTTTATACTTTATTCTGTAATTTTCTTTTATTGAGTATAGAAAATTATGCGTCGGGATCACTGCTATTTAGAAGTACTATCATGAACCAAAAATAAATCTATCTTTTGATCCCTAGCCAAACCAATATCCAAAAGCCAAACCAAATCAAATGACCCTCAAACCTTAGCAACCGAACACGGCCAAAGTTCTGCTCGAACTCGGACCAAACTCAGACCAAACTCGGTCCCCTAGGATCACTCATGGTCAGTTGTATTTTCCCATTCTTTTGGATTTGCAACGTTCAAATTTATGAACGTTAGCCTACCGAGTTCTGCCCGAACTCTATACTAGAAAATCCTAATAAAGAGAAGAATTTCCTATTTCTACTTACTCATTCAATCTTCATATTCTCTATCTATTCCTAAGCTTTCTATCTACTTTACAAAGCTTAAATCTTATAAAAGCTTTTTTCAGAAAGGTATTTTGAAGTTTGATCGTGGGCTTCAGATAAAAACATGACGGTGTTAAAGTTGACGTGTTCTTCGGAGTAAAGCACGCGGTGTAATCTCTATTCAAAATAGTAGATTATAACGAGCAAAAGTTCTCGCGAACTGGACTAGTCCTCTCAGAGGAAAACCAGTATAAACCTTGGTGTTTGCGTATTGCTTTCTTGCCTTCACTTACTTATTGCTTTACTTCATTACATTTAAGTTTATTTATATATTTGCTCACCTACTTAGTTTTTAAATTAGTAATTATATTTCCACTGCACTCTATTCACCCCTCTAGAGATGCCATCGATCGTACAATTGGTATTAGAGCACATTTTATCTGTAGTTGGACTAAAACTCCTTGAGATATGGCATCCTTATATCCAAACAATGGTAAAGGCCAATCAACAAATAGGTCACCCCTATTTGAGGGCAAAAACTACACGTACTGGAAGACACGTATGAGCTTCTACCTTAAGTCTCTTGATTTTGATTTATGGTCGATTGTCATGAATGGTTATAAGAAACCACTACCTATTGTGGTAGAGGGTGAATTAGTGAAAAAACCATCCGGCAGATATACCGACAATGAAAAGAAACAAGCTAGTCGTGATGCGAAAGCTATTAATGCTTTATTCTGTGCTATATATAGAACTGAGTTCAATAGAGTTTCTACATGTGTCACGTTTTACGAGGTTTGGAAACTTCTTGAGGTCACTCATGAAGGCACTTCATAAGTGAAGGAGTCTAAAATCTTATGGCTAACACAAGAGTATGAGGCCTTCAAAATGAAGCCTAATGAGACTATCACAAATATATTTACTCAATTTTTAGATATTGTTAATCCTCTATCTTTCTTTTAAAAATAATACAACAATCATGAGAAGATTCGGAAGGTACTTCACAGGCTAACCAAGAACTTGAATCCTAAAGTGACGGCCATTATTGAAGGAAATGATCTCACAACAATGACTCTTGAAGTCCTTATAGGAAAGCCTATGACGCATGAGCTATACCTTAAAGATTTCGAAGAGTCAGCTCCAAAAGAGAATGCGATAGCATTTAAAGCTAACCACAATACAGCCTCCGACTATGAAAGTGAGACAGACAGCTCAGACAATGAGAAGATGGCCCTCATGACAAGGAACTTCAGAAGATTCCTTAGATATGAGAAGTCAAGTCGAAAAAAGAAAGATTCTAGAGACAATGAAGAATCGATCTGCTTCAACTGTAAAAAAATATGTCACATCAAGAAGGATTATCCTGTTATAAGAAAGAAAAGCATGCATGATCAGACGAGCAAGAGAAGGACTTTGACTAGAAACTATGCTAACACTAGTATCTGGTGTGAAAGCGTAGCCAATGACTCTGAAGAAGAAGAGAAGCCTTGCAACATAGCGAACCTATGCTTTATGGCTACATATGCTAAGGTAATATCAAACACTCTCTATGAAGAATTTACTTTCGATGAACTGTCTGATGCTTTTACTGATCTGTTAGAAGATCAGAGGAAAATGATGGATTTGTACAAAAGTGCTAAGAAAGAGCTAAAATTGGTACAATCTGAGTTTTCAAAGCAATCTAAAATGCTAAAAGATATTAGAGGTTCTTCTCGTGACACAAATAATATTACTTTTTTAAAGTTAAGCTTACATGATACTCTTAAAAAGCTTGAGAAAGCTAATTAAAAAAAATGTAAAAATTAACGATCTCTATGAACTAGAAAAAAAGTACAATATTGTTGCTCAGATAATAGATGCACTCACGACCAAATACAATGAAGCCTGTGACGTTTCTAAAAAGTTAGATATTAAACTGCGCAAACAGGTTATAAAACCTATAGCTCAGGTGAATACTAGTCACAAAGCCAAGCACAAACACAACACGACCAACATAGCTAGAACTGCCAGAAGCTATGCATATATGTATACCTTTTCACACAATAAGAAAACACACACATATTCAAAAATGCATATACATGATCTTCGAACTACACCGAGCACTAACACTTTGCTACATGTCACTATTATGGTATAAAAGGACATGTATCACACTAGTGTAAGATTAGAAAGCTAGTAGACCTGAATGTATATATATGGGTTTCAAAAACTAACATATCAGGACCCTCAAGAAAGTGCATACCAAAGGTTACATCTTCAACTTGTGTTATAGGTGGACCTTCCTCATCCCACTAGAAGCAAGTGAATTCTTGATAATAGTTGCTCCAGGCACATTACAGGTGATAACACATTATTTGCAACTCTATCGATGAAGAAAGAAGGCTATATCTCCTTTGGAACAACCTGAAAGGATATATCATTGGAATTGGCGACATAAGTACTTCTCACTCACCCATTATTAAAGATGTATGCTTAGTAACAAAATAAAAACATAACCTGCTAAGTATTAGTCAACTGACTGATCATGGTTATAGAATTAATTTTGTTAAGAATAAATATTTTGTTTATGATAAAACTTTTGGAATAACTTCCTTTGAGGGAATAAGAGAGGACAACATATATATACTATATCTATCAGAGAAGACTAACAGTACAGGGAAGTGTATGTTCACAACCCAAGATAAAAGTTGGGTATGGCATATGCGTCTTGGACATGCGAACATGGACACTATTGCAAGATTGTCCACCAATATAGTCTGTGCCGAATGTGAAAAGAACAGGATATCTAGATCATCTTTCAAATCAATAAACGCTGTAAGTATCTCTAGACCTCTGTAATTATTACATATGGATTTGTTTGGACCAAGTAGAGTCGTCAATCTTGGCGGTAAGCTATATGGTTACGTGATAGTTGATGACTATTCACGATATACTTGGGTTTACTTTTCTGTAAATAAAAATGAGGCCTTTTCTGAATTTGTATCTTTTTGTAAAAAGGTACAAAACGAGAAAGGATTCATGATTACTCGGATACGAAGTGATCGTGGAGGAGAATTCGATAACCATGAGTTTAAATCCTTTTATGATTCAAATGGGCTATCACATGAATTCTTTTAGCCCAGAACTCCTCAACAGAATGGTGTTGTGGAGAGGAAGAAAAGAACTCTTGGCGATAGAGCCAGAGTTATGCTTAACCAGCATAATCTTCTAAAATATTTTTGGGCAGAAGCTGTCTATACAACATGCCATGTTTTGAATAGAGTTCTTATTAGACCTATCTCTAAAATAACTCCCTATGAATTGTGGTTTAATAGAACTCTTAACATCAGCTATATCAAGGTCTTTGGTTGCAAATGTTTCATTTTAAATACAAAAGACAACTTGGAAAAATTCGATAAAAAAGCCGATGAAGGCATATTCTTGGGGTACACGGCAAAAAGTAAGAGATACAGGGTATTTAACAAGAGATCACTAGTTGTTGAAGAGTCAATAAATGTTACATTAGATGAGCTAAATAGTCAACGCAATGACAATAGTGGCGATAAAGAAGAGAAAACTCCCTCCAACAGTACATCAGAAGATACATCATCTTCGTCTTACCTGGAATGTCTGTCAACATGTTTGCGGTTTATGCCAAACCATCCGAAAGAACTGGTATTAGGTGATGTATCAAGAGGTATAAGTACTCGCTCAAGCATAAGTGAGATAGTTGCTAATGTTGTATTTATTTCCAAAATAGAACCTAAAAATGTTTTAGAAGCTTTTAATGATGAATTTTGGATTTCTACAATACAGAGGAACTAAACTAATTTGAACTGAATCAAGTTTAGAAACTCGTTTCCAGACCTATTGATCATTCGATCATTGGTACCAAGTGAGTGTTTCGAAATAAATTAGATGAGAATGTTCAGTCACATGCAATAAAGCACGTCAAGTAGCTCAAGGCTATAATCAAGAAGAAGGCATTGATTATGATGAGACATATGCTCCAGTTACTAAACTAGAGTCCATTTGTATGCTTTGTGCTTTTATAAGTTTTCATTGTTTTAAACTCTTTCAAATGGATGTCAAAAGTACTTTTCTAAATAGTTTTATAAAAGAAGAAGTTTTTGTAAAACAATCTCCTGGCTTCGAAGATTTCAAAAATTATGATAACATATTCAAGCTTCATAAGGCTCTCTACGGTCTCAAAAAAGCACATCGTTCATGGCATGAGCGCCTTAGTTCCTTCTTGCTTGAACACGGCTTTTTTAAAAGGGAAGGTTGATTCTACTTACTTTATAAAATTTTTGGATACAAATATTTTATTAGTGCAAATATATGTAGATGATATAATTTTTGGATCAACTAATAAGATGCTATGTGGCGAGTTTTCTAAGTGTATGTAAAGTGAATTCAAAATGAGCATGATGGGAGAACTAACATTCTTTCTCGGGCTATAAATCAAGCAAAGTTCATAAAAAAATATTCATCAATCAAGCAAAATATACAAAAGACTAGCGAAAGAAATTTGACATGGATAACGGCACACCTATGGCAACGTCTACAAAGCTTGATATAGATGAAAGGGTACACCAACTGATGTACATAAGTATAGAGATATGATTGGTAGTTTACTATACTTAACTGCTAGTCGACTTGATGTTATGTTTTCTGTATAATTATGTGCTAGATATCAGGCTTGTCCTAAAGAATCACATGTGAGCGCCGTTAAACGTATCCTGCGGTACCTTAAAGGAGCTTTGGCGACTGGTCTTTGATATCCTAAAACCGATTCATTTGACCTGATAGGTTACTCGGACGCGGATTAAAGTTGATCGTAAAAGTACCAGTGGCACATGTCATTTTCTAGGAAAGTCATTAGTCTCATAGTTTTTTAAGAAACAAAATTATGTTGCGTTATCAACAACTGAGGCTGAATATATAGCTGCAGGGCGTTGTTGTGCTCAAATTTTATGGATGAAGCAAACTTTGGAAGACTATCAGTTATCATTTAATCACATCCCTATTTACTGTGATAACACTAGTTCTATTAATCTCACGAAGAATCCTATATGTCATTCTTGCACTAAACACATAAAAATTAGACATCACTTTCTTAGAGATCATGTTTTACAGGAAGATATTAATTTAGAATTTATTGAGATGGAACATCAACTAGCTGACATTTTCACTAAGCCCTTAGCAAAAAATCGTTTTAACTTTATACGAAGAGAATTAGGAATTTTGAATGTTGAAGTAATATAATTAAATATTATTTGATTAAGACTCATAAATTCGTTGAAATTATTTTGGTTATCAGCCGAAAGGGTCCTTCTGTCACACACGTGTAAATAGCCTGAAGCGACACGGTATACTACTCTTCAGACTACCTCTAGCTGGGATCCGGCCCCTACAGCTAACCCAAAATATTTTATACAATTTATGTATTTTAATTCATTAATATTAATTATTTTTCATCAACACAACTATTTCTAATCAATTTCGCATTTATGTTAAAACTCTATCACACACTTTCCAAAGTCCGTCTTGATCACCCAAAGACCAAACTCGGTCAGAGTTCAGGCCGAACTCAGACAGAACTCGGCTGGGTGAATCCGAACAGAAGCTGGACAGTCGGGTCTCCTTTTTATTTAAACCCTCGTATCATCATCGTCTTCACCAAAACCTCCAAAAACTCCACCAAAAACCCTAACCCTAACTTTCTAGTTCTCCTTCCTCCAAGCTTCTCAAGCTATCAAAACTTGGAATCAAAGCTCTCTCGAAGTTCTCTTCAACTGTCTACTATAAATTTCAGTATATTTTTACTCTTTCCATCATTTTCAATTTCATATGGCTCCTAAAATTCCTACTTCTTCCGAAAAGAAGAGGAAAATTGATGAAGGTTCGTTCTTTACTCCTCACGGGGCGGCCTCCTTCTCACTATTTAGTCCTTCCAAACCGGATGGTGACTTTTTTGATGATTTTATTTTTGTGTCACAAGATGCATCCAATGAATGGTTTAGTGACTTTCATCAAAGAAAGATTTGTCAGGGGTCTCCTATCAACTTCACATTATTTTTTGATCATGTAAACATTTTTAAATACTTTGAATTGCTAGATTTAGTTCAATATAGTTTTCTAATATATTCAAAAGCAATCCACATGTTCTATTGCAATTTATTGGTCACTAACGGCACGATGAAATCAAAAGTTGGTGGAATTGACATTGATTTTGATGTCGATGATTTGGCAATTATGCTAAACATTTCAAATATTGGGGAAGCTTTAGTCGATATCACCTCGGTACAATTTTTCGATGGGACAACTTTTGATTCATTTCGTTACTCGTTATGTGTAACCCCTCTTTTCAAAATTTTAAAAATATTTTATTATTATTTATTTGAATTAAATGGTTGAGATTTGGAGTGAAAGATAAATAGAAATTATGGCACGAATAGTGTAGTCGTGTGCTTTGACTAGTGTTTTAGCTATGGTAGGGAAGGCTAAGCCATAGGTGTGTACTAACTAGAAAAATCAGGCCAAGTTATGACATGACCACTATAAATAATTTAATTATTTATTATTAAGATTAATGACTTTTAGAAGATCCGGTTGTATCAAACTGGAACCGTACCAAGCCTAAGCCATGTAGTGATGCAGTGTGACCAAAGACGTCTGTATCGATATAATTTTATGTGTGTATGCCATATTTTGTCTTATTGTTCTACTAAATATATTTTATATAGGGTAAATGACAAAAAAAAACCTTCCAAGATTGGCATTTTTTGCAAAAAAAGACCCCATGCTCTTAAATTTCCTACTATTTTTTTGTTGCAAAAAACCTCCAAATGATAATTTTACCCCTCCCCCCCTCCTTCCTCGGCCGTTGAGGGAGGGGATGGGTAGTCGACGATGCCACAGGGAGGGCTGCGTGTGGCCGGGGCGAGGGCAGGGGAGGACCGCGGAGGGCCGACAAGTGCGGGAGAGGGCCGTGCGGGGCCGACGAGGTCGGGGGGAGGCTCGCGGGGGACGGGCGGGGCTGGGGGCTCGCCTGCGGGGGGAGGGCCGGCGGGGGGGGGTATGGGGGTCGGCCGGAAGGAGGACAGGGGGACAGGGCAGGCGGGGGAAGGACGGGGGGTGGGGGTAGGGCGGGACTGGGGGCTCGCTGCCGGGGAGAGGGCCAACGGGTGGAGGGCAGGGGGGTCAGGCGGGAGGAGGGCAGAGCCGACGGAGGGAGGGCAGGGGGGGTCGGGCGGGGCTGGGGGGTTGCCGCCGCCACCGGGGGGAAGAGGGGGCCTGGGGCATTTTCGGGATTAATTTTTTTTAATTTTGACTGGAGGGGCCTTATTGAACGGATTTGTAATCTAAGGAGGGACGAATTGCTAAAAATGACTAATAGGTCTTAATTTACAAAAGTCGGGTAACTAACGAGAGGTTTTTTGTCATTTAGCCTTTTATAAATAATTGTTATATATATAGTAAAGACATCAACATTATTTAATATAAGTGATAATTGTTTAAAAATAGGATAATTACCTTCCTAGTTATCCTTATGCATGTTGGGATCTTTAGACTATACATATTTTGTATGTACACATGTTATAGATTTTCCTTATTGGTTATCATTACTATTGTTATTAATATTGTTTTTAGATTTATAATAATAAAAATATGCCATTAATTATTCTAGATTATTTATGAATATATGCAAATATATATATATATATATATATATATATATATATATATATATATATGATGAAAACCCATCTCTTTATTAATCAAGGCTCAAAATGCCGAAGCCTGACGCGTATACAAGTCGGAACTGTACAAGTATACCACCAAAATGAGAAAAGAGGGGGAAACACAGGATCTTGGATTAGGATTGGGGAAACCAGAATGAAGTCGGACTATGGGAGCACAGAGTGCTCCTTTTACGGCATAGGCGGAAGACCTCCGAATGAGCTGGTTAGCAGAGTATTGGTGATCTTCGTATCTAGCCTTGTTGCGATTCTTCCAAATCGCCCATGTGGCGGCTGCTGCGATGATCTGGTGGCCGTGGGATGCTCTACCCCAAGAGACTGCTAGATCGTGAAAGCATTCGCCCCCCGGCTCCATGTTGTAGGTTTGGCTGACGGCCCTCCAGATATTGCCTGACAGGCCTCCTTGGTAGAAGATGTGGTCGACAGTCTCGATCTTGCGATCTGAGCAGCAATTGCATACGGAAGCCAAGCTAATCCCTATTGTGTTAAGGATGTCGTCGGTCGGCAGTTTCTTTCTAATCACTCTCCACATGAGGAAGGACCATTTCTTTGGGATGCAGGAGTGCCAGTATTGATTAATAGGCTGATAAAGCTGCCCCGGTCCGGACTGCGAGTCTCGCCGACCTCACCGAGAATGCCCCGGAAGCCTCGTATGTCCATCTCAGAGCGTCGGCTTCGTGGCCGATCTTCAAGTCGCTCGCTTGAATGTTCTCCACCGTTTCGTTACCGGCCCATTGGCGAATCTTGTTCCAGTTCCAGTCTTCGCTAAAGTTGTTCCACAAGTCTTTGATTTTGCTATCCGTCGGGATCTCCGTGAGCCGCGTGATCAAGCTATCCCCAATCCATCTCTCCCGAAATGGGTCCGACTCACCGTTCTCCAATTGAAGTCTCATCTCAGGTTCGACAAGGGTACACCTACTAAGGATGCGTCGCCAAGCCGCAGATGATCTGTTATTGGATATGGCCTCTATAGGATGGATATGCTTGAAGTACCTGTTCTTCATAAACCTGCTCCATAAATTCTCTTTCGTGCGGAGTTTCCACCACAGTTTCATCGAGAAAGCTTTAACGATATCAGTAATTTTGGCGAATCCCAAACCCCCTTCCTCATTAGGATGAGCCATGGAATCCCAGCTAGCCTAGTGATGTTTGTTAATGCCATTGCAATGCCCCCAGAAGAAATTATAAAAGATCTGCTCGATCGAAGAAAGAACCTTCAAAGGCGGGGAGCATGCCTCCAAGGAGTAGATGGGAATAGAGGTGAGCATGTGATTGATAAGGATAATCTTGCCTGCTGGGGATAAAGTAGCATTATGCCACCCAGCAAGTTTATTCCTGGTACGAGTGATCAATGTCTCAAAGATACCAGCGTTGGATTTGTCGTACAGGAGGGGGCACCCCAGATAGTTGAACGGAGGATGATCAACGGATAAGCCCGTCAGGTGAGCGAGTCTCATAGCATGCTCTCTTTTGATATTGTGGTAGGCATAAATGACGGTCTTGGATGGGTTGATCTTCTGACCTGAGCAGGTGGAGTACCTCTGCAGGGCGTCACGGGCCACTGCCACCGCTCATTCGTCCCCGGACGAGAAGATGAGTAAATCATCAGCAAAGTCCAGGTGAGTAATTATTGGGCATCCGCTGGATGTGTGATAGTGCTGGAAGTTCGAAGTGTTGGCCATGTTGTTGAGGTTCCTACTCAGGGCGTCGGCCGCTATGATAAAGACTGTGGATGATAGTGGGTCTCCTTGTCTAACCCCTCGACTTGATTTGAAAAATCCCCCGGCTTTGCCATTGATGACAGTTGAGAACCATGAGTTGCTGATTGATCTCCAAACTAAGTTGGTCCAATACTCGGAGAAGCCGAAAGCCCTGAATACCCAGATTATAAATTGCCAATCTAGTCTGTCGTAAGCTTTTTCCATGTCGATTTAGACTGCGATGTTTCCCCCTCTAGCAAAAAATTTCATACAGGTAATTAACTCTTGGGCTAATATAATATTATCCTGGATGTTTCTCCCGCGGACAAAGCCGCTCTGCTCTTCAGAGATAATCTTGGGGAGGATCCCTGCCATTCTGGTAGCGATAATTTTGGATATTATCTTGTTGGTGAAAGTACACAGGCTTATAGGTCGAAAGTCTCGAAAGGTCTCCGGGTTTTCTTTTTTCGAGATGAGGATGAGTTTGGCGCTTGAGATGGCTTTGGGGTAAATGGCTCCTTCGAAGAATGCTGTGGCCGCTTCAGTGATGTCCTGCTTGATAATATCCCAGCACTTACGAAAGAAGGTCCCCGAGAATCCGTCCTGTCCGGGAGCACTATGCTCATTGATGGCCCAGACCGCCTCTTTTACTTCCTGGATGGTGGGAGTGCGCTCTAGCTGGGCATTGTCGACGTCATTAATGAGAGAGGGGATTTATTCCAGGAAGGCGTTGTCTTTGGGAACTGTTTCTTTGGAGTGAAGATGATGTTGGGCATTGCTCCCGTACAGGCGCTGTCTTGGAGATCTGCAGACGGGTTTTCTCCCGTGAGGTTAACTTGAGCCAGGTATGCGTCGGCGTAACGACAACTTGGCCGGTGTGTTGGCCAATTGTGCCAAGATGTCGAAGTTGTAGGGCCTCTCCAACCCCTGGGCTGCCTCTTTTCGGAGGGATTTGTCGAAGCGAGTCTCCCTCGGCCTAGGCTTGTCAGTCGTCGAAGGCTGAGCCGGTCCCGGAGCGTCGGTTGTAGTGGGTTGATGATCTTCAGCTGGATTGTCGACCACAGGTTAGGATTGTGCCCCGGATCGCGTGACGACGGCTGTAGCTTCTTCGATGTCTGCCAAGACTGTACGACAGGATCTGATTTTTCTATTCTTTTTCTTGCAGATAGAAGATGATATGGGCCGAGTCACTTCCGATACCAAGTCTGGATGGATCCACATGACTTCCCCTCGTGATGTGGTGAGGGGCACCAAACCAACAGCCTGATCTCGGGGAGGTGGAATATTAGTAATCTCCATTGTCGCCAGAGGGATGGGGACCACCCCATCTTAAGTTTTCGTCGGAGGGAAGCTGCCGAATTGTATCGACACCATATTGGCTGCCACCGTTACCTCTTTGAAATCGATGGCCAAAGCGTTCGAATCGATGAGATTTTGGATGTACCGTTTCATCTGGTAGCAGTCGTGTGTAGCATGATGGACGTAGCGATGATAATGGCAGTACTTCGGGTTCTCCATCTCTGCCGGCTGCGATTCCCGTCTTGGTGGAGGAAGCTGAATTCTGTCCCCTTGTATGAGCATGTCCAAGATGGGCATGACGTGACCGTCTTCGAAGGAGTAAGTGATTTGCGGCCATTGTTTGTCTGCCGGCTTTGGCTCAGGTTTCTGTGCCGTGTCGGTCACCATAGCCTGCTTTCCCCTGCTGTCCTGATTGTTGGAGGGGCTACCCCCGTTATCGTTGTTGGGACGCTTGTCTTTGTTCTCTCCGTCCGAGATGTGCAGTCCCAATTGGCGGGCCTTCTTCAATCGTTCTTCGGCGCTTGTGGCACTGATGATGAACGTCTTCCAATCCTTGAATTGACTTTCGCCCATCCAGAGACTAATTGTTGGGAGCAATCTTTTTTGGCAAATTTCAATTAAGGAGGAATCTGGATTTCCAGAGGGCAGCTTCATGGCAGTTTGGCGGAACCGTTCGATGTAGTTCCTCGTCAGCTCTTTCTCCCCTTGGACGACGTCCATGAGGGTGGACATGGTGATGTCCTGCCCTACTTCGTAGAATCTCTCCAAGAACATGCGCTTGAAGCCGATGAAGGAGTGGATGCAGTTGTCCGGCAGGTTGCGATACCAGTCAAAGGCGACTCCTTCCAATGCCCCGATGAATAATCGTGTGAGAATGGCATCGTCATGGGGCAGATGGTCGATGGTGACCTCGAAGTAAGTGATGTACCGACTTGTCGAGGTCTTGCCATCATAAGGATTGATATTGAACGGCTTATATCTTGGTGGGAATGGAACATCCCTCCATGCAGCAGGGTACGGTTGCCGTATTCTGAGGTCTTGAGAGTTTTCTCGAGCGTGGAACATGGCTCGAAGCTCCTGGACCTCTCTTCTCCCTTCGCGTGCTTCGTCCACGACGGTGGGGGCAGTTGTTTCCGGAGGATTGTTGTCCGAGTTTGGCGCCGTCGAATTCGAGTCCGCATTGACCGCGGGACCCGCGCTTGTTTGGCCAGGCGTCCCTCCTTACAGAGTTGGAAGGGCCACTTTAATCTCATCTACAGATTTGACCAGAGCAAGCAATATGGCCTCGAGACTGTCGATGCGCTGGCGATCACTGGAACCACCTTGGTTACTGTCTGTCATGAATACCGTTTTCACATGAGGAGAGATAGACGGAGCGGTGGAGGAGGTGTCCTCTGAGTCGTATCCCTGTAGCGAGAAATCATCGGGGTATGTGGGTATATTCCCTTCTGACTCAGATTCGGAAGGAACAGTACCCCCAGCCTCCGAGTTTGCCTCGTCACGGGAGTTGTGGACGTCGTCGGGGACGTCGAAGTTTGCTGTATCTGATGGGAGAGTTGTCTCCCCTGGCTCGTCTTCTTGGAACATCGGATTGCTGTGGAGGCTCGAAGGGGTGCTACCCCCAGCCCCAGCAACCCCCTGCGTTATGGATAAGGAATCTTCCACTGTAGCAGATTTCGTCTTAGAGCGAGTACCTTAGAAAACTCCAGTGGTGGGCACCCGCCTAGACGACAGTCTTTTAGTCGCAGTGGTTGAGATCTTCGGGCTGGGAACATTCGTCTTCTTCCCCCTTCTATCGGCGGGGACTTTCCGAGCAGAGTTGCAGGAGACGACGGGTAGTACCTCGTCTTCTGAAGATGGCTGTTGCAGTCTTTGAAAGACAGACTGCCGGTCTTCTTGTATCGTCGTGCTATTGCAGCAGCAGTTGACGATGACTTGGGTGCAGTGACGTCCGTGGAAGGACTCTTTGCACCCCGATGCATCTTTTCTTTCCTTGCGTTTGTGGAGGATGGCCTCACGCAAGTCACTTGCTTTGCTGGCTCAGGAATTCCGGGCACGCGAGTGTGTAGGCCTCCCGTCTGCTCCCTGATTCGGAGGTAGCTCGTATACTTGCCTTCGCTCGTTACTGGGAGATGCTTGATGACTATCCCGCCCATTGGCCGCAGGGGGCAGGGTACGAGTAGCCTTATACAACTTTCTATTAGAGGCCCGCGTGATAATCAGCGGAACGCTCCGATAGTCAGAGGTTGGGGCAGCTGACTGGGCTTGGTGAGCTCGCGCTGCCCTAGACTTCTTCCTTTTAGCACTTACGGGTGCGTAATAGGAAGAGTCCAAGTTGGATACCACAGAGTCTGGCTTACCATCCAGAGAACCATCAGGGTCAAGACCGCATGAGAGACGGTCGAAGACTGATCGAGAGAAGCGTGGAATAGACGCTATGCGGCTAGGATTAGAAACCGTACAGGCTGTCTGCATGCGGTTGTCTTTAGCTGTCGGATGAGTTGTTCTTGTGCGACTAGGAGTCACGACCGTGCAGGCTGGCCGCATGCGGTTGGCAATTGTGGCCGCATAGGTTTTCTGCAAACGATTGACTTCCACAACCGCATAAGTTTCATCCATGCGGTTGGCAACTGTAGCCGCATAAGCTATACGGCTGACAGATGTGGTCTTGTGAACTTTCTTCATGCGGCTGGCGGATGTAGCCGCATGAACTTTTTTCATGCGGCTAGCATCCTTATGCGGCTCGGATCGCATAGAGTTCCTCTTTGCCCCTGCAAGTCCAGCATCATAGTATTTTCTTCTGCCGGACTTGGGGACAACAGAGTTATCTACGGTCTGAAGTGGGGCCGCAGGAGAGTCTTCCTCGCCGTTTTGACCAACAGAGGGTATCTCTGCAAGAGCTTCAGTAGGAGCGAATGATCGGGGTCTCCACTCCTTGCGGGCCTTCTTTGTGCGGGCTCGCTTCTGGACCGGGCCAGCGCTCTTGTCGGACAGTATTTCTTCGAACGCCTGTTGGTCGAACCGGGTGACCATCTTCTGTTGCGTGGAGCCAAGCTTGGCTGCATCCGACTGCGTCACCAACTCCTCAGCCGTGGAGAAGTTTGTCCCCAGCAGAGTCGCCATCGTGTTTGCCATAAAATATAAAAGAGCAGAACAGTTTTATGGAAGGACTGGACTTTTACTTTACGTTACAAACTCGCTTATACAAAGAAAGCCTAGGGACGAAAACCTAGGTACAGCAATCTAAGTACAATTGTTTATTTTTGATTCTGGGAGGTGACGATAGAGGCTCGGGAAAGCGACGGCAGCTCTGCCTTACTCCTTGGACGATCGGACGTAGCCTTGGCTCCTGTGACGAGATGCTTGGCGTTGGCGAAGAAATGCTCTTCTTGCTCTCCTCGTATTGCACTTCTGGCTTCTCTCTTTCTGGATTAATCTCTGTGTATTTTTCTCTCTGATTATTGGGGGAGCGTCCTTTTGCAAGGGAATGGCACCTTGCTATTTATAATAGTGGGGGTCATCATTAGGGTTTGCAATGATTATCCATTCTCAAAGTGGCGGTGGTCTGGTAAATGACCAATCAGGGCCATTAATCTTGAGCGTGAAGGATCTGGGCCATTAATGAGAATTATGCCAAATCTTGTCAGTCATTAATGTTGATTGCAATAAATCCCCATCATGATGATTTGCTGACATCCACAAATCTAAACGAATCAATTTAATTCATTCTCTTGCCACGTGTCCTAAATTATAGGGATATGACCCAAAATTTGATTATCTTTAGGACACGTGCCCTGTCATCATTGCTGAGCTGCATGAGGAGTGTTCATATTCGGGCCGCATGAAGGTCGTCATGACCGAGCCGCATGAAGGATTTCATGACCGAGCCGCATGAATAGTCTCTATACTCGAACCGCATGAAGGTTGTCATGACCGGGCTGCATGAATATGTTCATGACCGAGCCGCATGGGGGTCTTCATGGCCGAGCCGCATGAGAGTCTTCATGACCGAGCCGCATGGATTTCTTTATGGCCGAGCCGCATGGGGGACCTTCATGATTGGACCGCATAGGCTTCTTTGTACTGGTCGTGTGAACTGGCCGCATAAACTTGCCTCGAGTGCTGTGAAGATTTTCTCCAATTCCTTAGGAAGATAGCGCTCTTTGTGTCAGTCATCATGACTACTTTACGTCAGGGCTGTCAGCTGTCAACCGTCAGAGCATTAATTGTCAGCCGTCAGAGCATTAATTGCGTTTGAATGACGCTGGGTACAGCCGTGCTAAAAAGACACGTGGCTTTCCTCTGCTGGCCGCATGGAGTACACTCTGTGTTTGAGCCGCATGGGACTCTTGAGCCGCATGTGGCTCCTTGGCCGCATGGATTATTTTTCTTCTTTTTTTATGCTTCTACAAGACCCCTTCAAAGTTTTCAATTTGCAAAATTGAAATACTTTGAATAAGAAGCATGATTATGCCAGAACCGCATGGATGTATTCTGTCCTAGCCGCATGGATTTGATCGGCCGCATGATTACCTCAACCGCATGACTCTTTGAGCCGCATGGGCTACTTTGGCCGCACGAGCTTCTTGCCACGTCTTCCCACCACGTGTGCAAATCTTTTGTAAATTTTCTGCCTTTAATGCTCTTGATTTGCTGTCAGATTTTAAGAGCCGCTTTTTGGGCCAGGATCCCAAGAGTCAGGCTATTATTAAGTCGTTTTGCCTCGATGACCGAAGAGTCGGTCATCATATTGCACGCAGATCGAGGCATTCCCTCTTTGTCTATAAATAGGAACACTTTCGTTCTGAGGAATTTCCTTTGCTCTCTTCGATCTTTCGCTGTTCTAACTCTTTTCTTTTCCAAGCATCTATGGCTCCCAAGAAGGCTGCTGCGTCGAAGGCTGCGAAGGACAAGGCGGTCACTTCTGCAGCGGCTGTGGCGACGAACGTGGCCACTCCTCCGCCGGCCGTCGTTCGTTCTGTTCATCCCGACGTTCATCCGCCTATTGCTGGTAAGGGCGTTGCCTTAGAACCCTAACTGTCATGGCTCTGCTGCATAATTTATGCACAAGCCGCATGTACAAGGTTCGTCTATATGACCGCATAAGCACTTCGCCTAGGAGGCCGCATGAGCTTGTCATACTCGATCTGAACCGCATGTATATTTTCGGTTTGGGCCGCATGAGTGTAGTTCACTTTTGAACCGCATAAGCTTATCTGCTGTAGCCGCATGAGTCTATCTGTTCAGGGCCGCATGAGTCTGCGTGGACTTTGAACCGCATAGTCTCACCTGAATCCGAGCCGCATCAGCGCCTAGTTTTGTCTGCTGAGTCCATGTGAACCTTGAACCGCATAGGCCCTTCTGAACCTAAACCGCAGAAGCTTCATAAGCTCATCTGAACTTGATTTGTATGGACTCGTCTGACTCGGAGCCGCATAAGGCTATGATGAACCGAACCGCATGGACTCATCTGGTTCTGAGCCGCATAAGGCTGTGACGACCGGAGCTGTATAGACTTAAATGATCTTTCAAACGCTTCTTTGTTTGACTATCTTCTAATCTTGTTTCTTTCGTCTTTCTTCAGTGAATCTGCCAGTAAATCCTGCGGGGGAACTCCTAGTGGGCTCGAATCAGTTTGCCTTGGGCGTGCGTCTCGATGACTTAGTTAAGTACGTGCTGAATCAATTTCCTGCTAATGAGCCTTCGGGGAGGTTGAACGCCATCGAGAATCAGACCCTCCATTATCTTCGTGCCATGATGAATTCTGGAAAGTTGGATGGATCATACCTGAAGCCCTCATTCCTCTTCGGAGACGCTTTAATCATAAAGAATCTCCGAGTATTAAAGATCTCCGAGAACTGGAATTTTACTGTGGATGGGATGGCGATCCATATTTCTCTCATGGAGCGTCATTATCCTCTGTCGTGGTTCAATATGGTATTGTTGGACAGGAAGATGGTGTGTAACTTAACTCCTACTCAATCAGGGATGTTGATGGGCGACATCCATTATAACCCGAACATTAGGTCAGCGTACCGGGTAAGGATTCCGTCCTTCGGTACATGATGGGACTGGCCCCAGGTACTTTCATGAACGTATATGGTCCCAACTTCACCTTCACTTGAGCTGATACATTCCTGAATCGGCTTGCACGTAAAAAATCTTATCCCGTTGGCAGACTGGCATTGCTGAACTGGATAAACCCCACTTCTACGTGGGTCCACTTGACCACTTGGGTTCTACAGACCTACGGGACATTCCTGCGGGAGGTGGGACTCTATCATGCCATCCGGGGCACCTGTCACCGGCTTCCTATCAATAAGCCATTGTTCGTGGCACTCCTGGAGATATATAACCGGCGAACGGGGACGTTCTTCGCACCCGGAGGGGAGTTGGGGCTTGCTCTCCACGAGATGTATACTGTCTCCAAGCTTCCGTGGGGGAACGAGCCTTTCGAGATGTACACCTGTAACACGCAGTTTTCCAGATGAGGGTAATTTTGAAATTTTGTAATTATAATTATTATTTATTGATAATTATTTCATATTATGATTTTTGGTGATTTTTAATCATTTTTAAACTATTTAAAATTATGACTTGTGATTTTGACATTTTACTATTGTTTGGTTTTAATTTCGAGGAATTTGTCACCCCCAGTTTTCAGGAACAGGAGTATTTTTGTCATTTTGTATTTTTAAAATATTTTTGAAATTTATTTTATTATTTATGATATTATTTTGGGATTATTTGAGTCGGGTTCGAATTTTAACTCAATCCGACTTGAAACGGGGACTCGGGGGTAGTTTGACTCTAGTGGGACCCACACACTAGTTAGGCATGGCTCACATGATATTAATTTTAGTCCACATGATAGAAATATTTTAGTTAGAGGTTAGACTAATTATTATGGATAAGGTTAGTGTGATTAGAGACTTTAGAATGACTAATTTAGCCCCAACCAATTAGCCCTTTTCTAATACTCATAGAATAGGTTAGTGAGGGCATTTTGGACCTTACCATAATAGGACAAATAGCCCATATGGCCAGCCACTTTGGGAGAGGATAGGCTCAAGTTCATTTCATTATTCTCATCCACACTCTCTCTCTTGTTCTTCCCCAAATTCCTAGAGAGCAACCCCTAGCAATTTTTCTACCAAATCCTTCCATTTTGCCACCAAATCTTCTTCTTTCCTTCTCCATTCTAGCCAAGGAGGAAGCTACCCAAGTTTGGGAGGATTTGGAGCTCGTTCGTGTCCTTTTGGAATCTCTACGTGTCGGTGTCGCTCCGGGAAGGCTTTTCTTCGATTCGATCTACCGGAAGGTATAAATCCCTTCTCCTTTTCATTTTCTCATGCATATATGTCTATTTTAAACCCATAGGAATGACCCCCATGGTTGTATCTCCATTTGTGTCCATTTCGTGTCAATTTGGAGGTCATAGGAGTGTCCTTTGTGTTGTGGTTGTGTCCATGTGGGAAAATCCCAAATTTAGACACACTATGTGTTGTTGTTATGTATGAATGAATTATTACATGTTTAATCTCATATTTTTGTATTGGAGATGTGTTCTATAGTGTCTCATATATATATATATATTAGTGTAGAGAGTGAGTTCTTGATATATTATGTTATATACTTGTGTTCTTTTGTCTCAAACTACCCAAATCCGTCATGATTTTTATCCACGTTTTTAATTTCAGCCCTAACTTAGAAATGTCATAACCTCTAGCTCAAAGCTCGGTTTAATCTCTCGTTTTTTTTTAAAGAAGCGTATTGAAGTTAGATTTCCAAAAACATGTATTAATAGGCCTAATTCTTTCTGTAACTTTCTGGAGAATTATTTGAGTGTCAGCTGTACGAAAGACAAACGCGTTCTCGGTGTTTTCGCGATTCCGGGAGTTTCCGGAAACGAAAACGCGATCCGTTTGAAGTTTCGAAAAGCTAACACATAGATCTATAATATACTTTAATCCTAGATTTTAATTCATGCTGAGATGGTACAGTATTGATTATTAGTAGGAGTTACTATTCGGCATATGCATTTTGTGCACCCTTGTATGTAATATAATGTTCTATTTGATTTTAACCCATGTTAATGTATATACATTATGTAATTAAATAGAGAATGCAAGCATGAGTAAATGGTTAAATAAATGATGTATGAGGTATAAGTATCCTATCTAATGTAAGCATGTATAAGTATGGCTTGTAATGAATATATAGGTTCCATCGTATGTAATATATGTAAGCAATGCATAAATGCATGAATGAAAGAATGATATACAATACATGCATGAAAGTATATAATGAATGCTAGATATAAATGCAAGGTATATATGTAATGATAGATATGAATGCATAATATATAAATATTGTAAATGCAATATCAGAGTTTCTATGTAGACATAGAACCAATGCATGAGCTGTATGCATATGGGATGTTGGCTTAATGGCAGATTTCAGATAACATGGTTCATTTTATGTGGTTAGTTACCCCAGTTTATGGGATAGCTTACTTTAGTTTATATGTAAATGTGGAACTAAACTGAGAATGAACTTCACCCTCTGCACAAAGACACCCCCTCTATATCAACCACCATGCCATGTAACCCTTCTCTAAATGATTGCTATAATATATATATATTTATGTAAAGTATAGATGCATGTTAGTTACAACTTAAATAGTCTCTACTCTAATGTATCTAGATGTATACTTGTAGCCATGCATGTTAAGTATAATACATATGTAATGTAGATGGGTTAGCTTTGTGCCATGTGTAGTGTAAACTCATAACTAGTGTTGATTTCTCTTTTCATGTACACCTCCATGTTCACACACACACACATAGCTTTACATGTTAGTTCTTTTCTCTTATATATATATATATTTTATATATATATATTTTATATATATATATATATATATATATATATATATATATATATATATATATATATATATAATATTGAATATGCATGAATGTGATGTATCTTGATATGTGACTTGTGTTGGCTTGTATAGCCTTGGATTTGTATGGTGTGTACTAGCTAGGGTAGACTGGTTAGGCCTAGTGAGACTTGACTGGACTAGGATGGACCTAGTTGACTAGAGTGTTGACCTAGTTTGACCTAGACAGTTGACCAGGTTTGACTTAGAGTTGACTTTGACCTAGATTGGCCTAGAAATCATGTAGATTGCATCATAAACTTTCTTTACCTTATTTTAAACACATTATAACCTGTACTGCTCTATTTAGGACATTGTGACTCCGGTGCAGACATCTGATATTACAGTACTCTTTTCAGAGTAGCAGGCGAGTACATTCTCTGATAGTTCTCTCATTTATTTGTCAATTACTGTACTTCAGTTCTAGTTAGCTGTATGTGATTCTCTGCTACAAACACGTATTTTTATTTCTGAATCCATGTATACGACACACATACTTACTCGTCTTACCTCTATTATTCGAATCACCATACGAATCACTATTCGAATCACCCTATTCGTATCTTCATATGTTGGTTGGACTTTTATTCGAATGATGTGTCGGATTTTGGATTCATTTGTATTAGATGGGCAGGAAAATACTTGATTAGACATGTGAACATTCCCACTATTCGAACCATCCCCTGTGAATATATTCGAACGATAGCCATTCCACACCCGGCCAGGTGTGTGATGTGTCGTATTTACCCTTAGCCGTTTACATGTCTAACTAAGTATTTTAAAACACACTTGGAGAATTTATTCGAATCATTATTAGAACATCATGTGAATCACTATTCGTATCACCTTATTCGTATCACCTTATTCGATTCACCTTATTAGAATAATGATTAGAATTACATTCGACTCATCTTATATTAGATTCACATTGGGATTACACTCGACTTATATTGTACCATCTGAACTCATTATGTTATTCTAGTTCAGCTAGATCTTATTTTACAGTCTTCTTTATTGCTATGATTTCTTCTCTTGTTTAGTTACTTACTTTTCTTGTACTTTATCTGTCTCTCCATACCATCACCTGAATATAAACTGCCATATTCATCAATACAACTGTCTATAACTGCTTTATAGTTCTCTGTCATTTACTTGAGTTTTCTAGATAAGATGTGCTCGTTCCTGTCCTGACTGGACCTGTTGATAAATTTTACAGATAGCTTGGAGGTTGCCTGCTAGCCTAGAGGAGACACAGTAGAGATTGTATAGATAGTTATTTTAGTTGTCTTGAGTTGTATTTGCTTTATGGATTACTGTATTTGAGATTTGAGATATTTTCTGGGTTCGTGTATCTTAGACACTTAGACTACTATCTACGGTATCTCTTTGTAGATTTTATATTTTATCTATCTTTTATCATGCTCTACCTTAGATGTGATTGAGACTGTATTTGCCATGTCACCTCCATTCGGAGTGTATATACTATAAATGTACCTTTATATTGTTAGATGTTTGACCTAGGACAGCGTTCTACTGCCGACACTGCGGCGTAGGCTGGACGTACCCACTTCTCGTGCCCTTACTCTAGGGTGCGGGTCGTGACACATTTTTAGTGGTGGCCCATGCAGGTCTAGTTTATGTAGTGGTATTCGAACTAGAGTATCACTACAGCCTGCAGTAGGATTAGGATATTTTGAAGGTACTCAATCACATTAGGAAAAACTCCTTATCAGATCCTTTTTATCTAAATTTGCTGCTTGTTGTTTTCCTTTGAATATAAACTGTCCTCCTTGAATTTTGCTTCATTCTCAGAAATTGTTTCTTGTTTGATCAGTTTTCATGATGGTTATGAAGACACGATCTCATCGCTTCGGTTCGGGGGATACTATCGAGAGGCTGGCCACCTCTCGTCCTGTTCATCAGGGCCTCGAGACCGCAGCTTCTGTTGTGCCGACTTAGGTTGGATTTTCTGCTACATTGGAGGTGCACCTCTATCTGTACAGAGATTTTTTTCCGTCATTTCTGATTTCTCTCAGCAGCTGTGATTCATGCAGCATCAGCAGCAGACCAGGGAAAACTAGCAGGGCGAGCTATCGTCAGGACAGTCAAGGATGCGCAGACCATTGGAGATCTTGCTGTAAGTTCCGTTCTTCTCAATTCTCTTCCCGCAATTGTCTTTTATAATTACCTTGAAATCCGATTCCATCTGTTCCTTGTTGATTGATTAATTTTGTCATGTTACTCTTTTGTTGTGTTTGTTTTTTTTCTTCTGAGAAAATCATATGGGCTAGGTCGCCTAAATCATGGAATCTAGAATCCTCGATAGTCGTGTTAGTTGGCATAGTGAGGACATGTAGTCAGATTTTGGATGTATTCTCGGGTATGGGAATTTAAGGTTTTCGCCGTCGCATACGACAGTACAAAATTTTTAAATACCATGAACCTAGAGGTACGTACCTTAGTCAAGGACTCTGTGATTATCGTAGCCTTGCTCACTAGCATGATGAAGACTCTGGACAACATAATTTTGGACAGACGCATATGATTAACAGATTGTATCTTGAGAAGGTTTAAACATCATACCCTTTTGATTGTTATAAATGACTTAGGAGTAGGGATATTTAGTTTTGTAGAGCTTATTCATAGGTAGTTCCTTCATAGTATAATGGTATGATGACTTGTAGAGTGTCTGTACCCTAGAAGTGATAGTTAGCATTGGTGTTAGAATAGTAACCCGTTGCAGATAATTCTCCTGTTATCTATAATACCAACCAGTTACACATAGGATGTTAGTATGCCTTACATCCTTAATGATTATTACTACTTTTCCTTACCTTTTCCAGTAAGGCATCCATGACCAGAGCCTGCCTTTGAGTATAGTTGTAGTTTCACCTAAGACCGAGAGGTCTATTTGCATAGATAGATTGCAGATGATATTGGCATATGGGATATAGGTTAGTTAATATCTATAGGCCATTGTTGTATAGGGTTATAAACATGTTGTTTAGCCTATACTTGGTTCAGTTTTCCATTTTAGTTAAGTTCCCTTCGTGTTGAGTTCCTTTGTGTTGATCACCTTTATAGGCAGTGTGCATACCCTTCACTAGTACCATGTTCCCTTGATTCAGACCATTCATCCTTAGCCTAGTTCTAAGCATTGTTTCAGACCCTTATAAGTTTAGTCTGCCTTAACCCTTGGTTGATCAGTCATGTATATATATATAGATGATATACTTAGGATATATGTGATGGGTTGTTGTTCTTGAGCATATATATATATATATATATATATATATATATATATATATATATATATATATATATATATATGTGGTATTTCGTATTCATGTGCTTAGCTTGTAGGTATTTTAGTTATAGGTGACTTGATAGGATTGGAAAGTTAAGAGCTAGTCTATTATAGAGTTTCTTTTTTGCTAAATTCTAGTTGCCAACACCTAGATAGCTAGCATAGGTAAAACCCTAAGAAGTTGACCAGTTGATGACCAAGTACTTGGATGTTGAGAAATTAACTAGTGATTGACCCTTGACTATGTTTGACCTAGAAGGGGGTGCGATCATCTTAATTTCGAGGACAAAATTTTTATAAGGTGGGTAGGATTGTAACACCCAGTTTTCCAGATGAGGGTAATTTTGAAATTTTGTCATTATAATTATTATTTATTGATAATTATTTCATATTATGATTTTTGGTGATTTTTAATCATTTTTAAACTATTTAAAATTATGACTTGTGATTTTGACATTTTACTATTGTTTGGTTTTAATTTCGAGGAATTTGTCACCCCCAGTTTTCAGGAACATGAGTATTTTTGTCATTTTGTATTTTTGAAATATTTTTGAAATTTATTTTATTATTTATGATATTGTTTTGGGATTATTTGAGTCGGGTTCGAATTTTAACTCAATCCGACTTGAAACGGGGACCCGGGGGTAGTTTGACTCTAGTGGGACCCACACACTAGTTAGGCATGGCCCATATGATATTAATTTTAGTCCACATGATAGAAATATTTTAGTTAGAGGTTAGACTAATTATTATGGATAAGGTTAGTGTGATTAGAGACTTTAGAATGACTAATTTAGCCCCAACCAATTAGCCCTTTCCTAATACTCATAGAATAGGTTAGTGGGGGCATTTTGGACCTTACCATAATAGGACAAATAGCCCATATGGCCAGCCACTTTGGGAGAGGATAGGCTCAAGTTCATTTTATTATTCTCATCCACACTCTCTCTCTTGTTCTTCCCCAAATTCCTAGAGAGCAATCCCTAGCAATTTCTCCACCAAATTCTTCCATTTTGCCACCAAATCTTCTTCTTTCCTTCTCCATTCTAGCCAAGGAGGAAGCTACCCAAGTTTGGGAGGATTTAGAGCTCGTTCGTATCCTTTTGGAATCTCTACGTGTCGGTGTCGCTACGGGAAGACTTTTCTTCGATTCGATCTACCGGGAGGTATAAATCCCTTCTTCTTTTCATTTTCTCATTCATATATGTCTATTTTGAACCCATAGGAATGATCCCCATGGTTGTATCTCCATTTGTGTCCATTTCGTGTCCATTTGGAGGTCATAGGAGTGTCCTTTGTGTTGTGGTTGTGTCCATGTGGGAAAATCCCAAATTTGGACACACTATGTGTTGTTGTTATGTATGAATGAATTATTACATGTTTAATCTCATATTTTTGTATTGGAGATGTGTTCTATAGTGTCTCATATATATATATATTAGTGTAGAGAGTGAGTTCTTGATATATTATGTTATATACTTGTGTTCTTTTGTCTCAAACTACCCAAATCCGTCATGATTTTTATCCACGTTTTTAATTTCAGCCCTAAGTTAGAAATGTCATAACTTCTAGCTCAAAGCTCGGTTTAATCTCTCGTTTTTTTTTAAAGAAGCGTATTGAAGTTAGATTTCCAAAAACATATATTAATAGGCCTAATTCTTTCTGTAACTTTCTGGAGAATTATTTGAGTGTCAGCTGTACGAAAGACAAACGCGTTCTCGGTGTTTTCGTAATTCCGGGAGTTTCCGGAAACGAAAACGCGATCCGTTTGAAGTTTCGGAAAGCTAACACATAGATCTATAACATACTTTAATCCTAGATTTTAATTCATGCTGAGATGGTACAATATTGATTATTAGTAGGAGTTACTATTCGGCATATGCATTTTGTGCACCCTTGTGTGTGATATAATGTTCTATTTGATTTTAACCCATGTTAATGTATATACATTATGTAATTAAATAGAGAATGCAAGCATGAGTAAATGGTTAAATAAATAATATATGAGGTGTAAGTATCCTATCTAATGTAAGCATGTATAAGTATGGCTTGTAATGAATATGTAGGTTCCATAGTATGTAATATATGTAAGCAATGCATAAATGCATGAATGAAAGAATGATATACAATGCATGCATGAAAGTATATAATGAATGCTAGATATAAATGCAAGGTATATATGTAATGATAGATATGAATGCATAATGTATAAATATTGTAAATGCAATATCAGATTTTATATGTAGACATAGAACCAATGCGTGAGCTGTATGCATATGGGATGTTGGCTTAATGGCAGATTTCAGATAACATGGTTCATTTTATGTGGTTAGTTACACCAGTTTATGGGATAGCTCACTTTAGTTTATATGTAAATATGGAACTAAACTGAGAATGAACTTCACCCTCTGCACAAAGACACCCCCTCTATATCAACCACCATGCCATGTAACCCTTCTCTAAATGAATGCTATAATATATATATATTTATGTAAAGTATAGATGCATGTTAGTTACAACTTAAATAGTCTCTACTCTAATGTATCTAGATGTATACTTGTAGCCATACATGTTAAGTATAATACATATGTAATGTAGATGGGTTAGCTTTATGCCATGTGTAGTGTAAACTCATAACTAGTGTTGATTTGTCTTTTCATGTACACCTCCATGTTCACACACACACATAGCTTTACATGTTAGTTCTTTTCTCTTATATATATATATATATATATATATATATATATATATATATATATATATATATATATATATAATATTGAATATGCATGAATGTGATGTATCTTGATATGTGACTTGTGTTGGCTTGTATAGCCTTGGATTTGTATGGTGTGTACTAGCTAGGGTAGACTGGTTAGGCCTAGTGAGACTTGACTGGACTAGGATGGACCTAGTTGACTAGAGTGTTGACCTAGTTTGACCTAGACAGTTGACCAGGTTTGACTTAGAGTTGACTTTGACCTAGATTGGCCTAGAAATCATGTAGATTGTATCATAAACTTTATTTACCTTATTTTAAACACATTATAACCTGTACTGCTCTATTTAGGACATTGTGACTCCGGTGCAGACATCTGATATTACAGTACTCTTTTCAGAGTAGCAGGCGAGTACATTCTCTGATAGTTCTCTCATTTATTTGTCAATTACTGTACTTCAGTTCTAGTTAGCTGTATGTGATTCTCTGCTACAAACACGTATTTTTATTTCTGAATCCATGTATACGACACACATACTTACTCGTCTTACCTCTATTATTCGAATCACCATACGAATCACCATACGAATCACTATTCGAATCACCCTATTCGTATCTTCATATGTTGGTTGGACTTTTATTCGAATGATGTGTCGGATTTTGGATTCATTTGTATTAGATGGGCGGGGAAATACTTGATTAGACATGTGAACATTCCCACTATTCGAACCATCCCCTGTGAATATATTCGAACGATAGCCATTCTACACCCGGCCAGGTGTGTGATGTGCCGTATTTACCCTTAGCCGTTTACATGTCTAACTAAGTATTTTAAAACACACTTGGAGAATTTATTCGAATCATTTTTAGAACATCATGTGAATCACTATTCGTATCACCTTATTCGTATCACCTTATTCGATTCACCTTATTAGAATAATGATTAGAATTACATTCGACTCATCTTATATTAGATTCACATTGGGATTACACTCGACTTATATTGTACCATCTGAACTCATTATGTTATTCTAGTTCAGCTAGATCTTATTTTACAGTCTTCTTTATTGCTATGATTTCTTCTCTTGTTTAGTTACTTACTTTCCTTGTACTTTATCTGTCTCTCCATACCATCACCTGAATATAAACTGCCATATTCATTAATACAACTGTCTATAACTGCTTTATAGTTCTCTGTCATTTACTTGGGTTTGCTAGATGAGATGTGCTCGTTCCTGTCCTGACTGGACCTGTTGATAAATTTTACAGATAGCTTGGAGGTTGCCTGCCAGCCTATAGGAGATACAGTAGAGATTGTATATATAGTTATTTTAGTTGTCTTGAGTTGTATTTGCTTTATGGATTACTGTATTTGAGATTTGAGATATTTTCTGGGTTCGTGTATCTTAGACACTTAGACTTCTATCTGCGGTATCTCTTTGTGGATTTCATATTTTATCTATCTTTTATCATGCTCTACCTTAGATGTGATTGAGACTGTATTTGCTATGTCACCTCCATTCGGAGTGTATATACTGTAAATGTACCTTCATATTGTTAGATGTTTGACCTAGGGCAGCGTTCTACCGCCGACACTGCGGCGTAGGCTGGACGTACCCACTTCTCGTGCCCTTACTTTAGGGTGCGGGTCGTGACAATACCCTGTCGAACGAGGAGCTCGAGGACCTGAACCGACGACTCCCAAGTTTTGTTGCAGTGTACCAGGAATTGCTATGCTATTATAGTGCTTGTCACCAGATGGCTATAAAAAAGGAGGATAGCTCAGAAGGGAACGCTCCCCACACCACATCCTGGGTCAATTATCTTTTTAAAGTTGGCCCTTCTGGCGAGGTTATTCCTCGAACCCCTCAAACCCAGGGAGAGATAAAAGACCTGATGTTGAGCGTCAAGAAGTCGCGGTCTAATAGCGACATATTCGGGAGTCAAGCTGACTCTCTTAGCTATTTTTACTACGGTACCAGGCAGATGTCTGAAAAAGCGCTCCTGGCTGGATTTTTGATGATATGGCTACGGAACTGCATAGTCTCGGGGGGGGCAGGTTCTATTAAGAGGAACAGCCGCCATTTCATTCTTCCTGCCGTTAAGCTGGTATTTGGAGTTAGACTGGCTCTTCTTCCGGCTATGGTGTGTAGCATACACCATGGTCTTCGAACATTCTCGTCCGAGGTTATTGCCCGCAAGAAGACGCTGGACTTTGAGCGCATAGAGCTACCTTTCCACTATTTGATGGGGTGGTTGTTGATGCACTATAAGTCCTTGATGGGATCTGGAATAGCGGAAGATGCTACAGACGAAGACGCTTTCCTTTTCCAATGCCATCACCAACCTTGGGAGTACAATACTATGCCAGCTTGTCGGAGGGCGCTGGCGAGGGTGGATGGGTGCGACTTTTTCGTGTCTGTTCCTCATTTTTCCGATGAGGAAGTGAGGGATGTACACCTTGATGGTACCGGACCTTCTCACTTTCTATCTCCGAGGATGCTCACCTGGTTGCGCAACATTCGCCCCGCGCATCTGGTTTATCGTAACCGCGATAATGTGTACTTGGAGCCCTACCTGCCTAGTAGGTTTTCTCGCCAATTTGGCTATAGCCAGTTATTCCTTGACTGTCCCAACCCTTGCTTGGGCTTTGAAGGTAGCGTTCTTGATGGTGTCAGGGCGTAGAATTATTATGATGCTTATCATACTCGGGCCAGCTTCTCGGTCCCTGATACTAAGGCGCCGAGGGAAATTTTGTACGTGGCTGCCTTGTATCATGTCATGGTGAACAAGCCCCCTGTCAATTTCGATCCGAGTACCAGTTTCATCGTGGATACCGGTTTAGAGGAAAAGCCCAAGGGGGCTAAGGCTAGAAAGCAACTAGCGCTCCAGACTCCCCTCCCTGAATCAGAATCTGTAGGAACGATATAGTAAAGCGTAATACTCTAGAGGGGGGGTGAATAGAGTTGGCAGCGGAATAATGCTAAATAGAAAATGTTAGCAACACAATCACAGTATATAATCACAGTTGAAATAATGTAAAGGCAGAGTTCAGAAAGCAAACGCAAAGACAGCGATGTATACTGGTATCCCTCTGTTGAGGACTAATCCAGTCGGTAGAACTCTTGCTACCAGTTGAATCCACTATAGGAAAAACCGCAAGTTTTCTTACGAAGTCCTTGCAACTTCTACAACGCGAGCTTTGATACGAAGAACTCGTCCAACTTCAAATGTGAAGAGGTATTCTTCAATCAAGCCTTCTGATTACAATCTCTCAGAAACTTCTAGACCGTATCGCACTGGCAAATCGACTAGAGGATTGTAACTGGCTTGGGATCTGAAAATGAAAGCTCTAGAAAACTCTTTGGAAGGCAGAAAGCTTTTTAGATAGAGAGAAGATTGAAAGTAAATGAGTGAATTGAAATGATCGAAATCCATCTCTATTTATAGGAATTCCAAAGGGAGAACTCTGTCAGAATTCGGGCAGAATTCGGGCAGAACTCGATGAGCAAATCTCGGTCAAATCCGCAACTGCAGGAGGACCAAGTTCCAGAGAATTCAAAAATCAAACGGCCACCAACCGAACTCTGGCCGAACTCTGGCCGAGTTCTGTCAGGGTTAGGTTAGGGTTTTTAAAACAGATTTTTGGTGATTTTTGAAAACCTTTTTAAAAACCTTTTTGTAAACATTTTGATAGGTCATTTTAAAAATATTTTGAACTATTTGGGAGTAGCCTATTTGCCAGTACGACTCGGTGTACAATGTATTCCTAGACTCAAATAAAGTGAAAAATTACATTGCATAGGAAGTACAGACTCAAGTAGGCAAACAGATCTTCAGTCTTGAACGGAGTGAATATCCAATCTTGCTTATGTCCAAGAAGCTGAGATGTCCCAACAAGCTTCGTATATCCAGACAGAGTTTTGATCAATTATTAAAATCAGGTTGACTATGACCAATGGGCCAACAATCTCCCCCATTTTGATAATTGACAAACTATGAATGATATAACATGAAGCTAGTTCAAGCTTGTTCAAAAAAATATCAAAAAGTAGAAATTGTTCATAACCTGTATTTAACTCAAAAAAAATGTTAGATCATTTTTAATTTTCTCCCCCTTTGTCACTTAGCAAAATAATTGCACAAGAGAAGGCTCCCCCGCATTAAATGCATAAGGCTCCCCCGCAATCAATGCATAAGTAACAAATAGCGAGAAAATAAAAGAAATATAGTATAACAATTAGAGATATAGCAACACAGGAATGTAAAGTTGCTACAAATTATCATCACAGGCATGTATTGCTTCAAAAACATAAAAAAAATCTCAGGCATGCTATTTCACAGGCAGTTTAATATGGAGAAGCAGTATAAAGAGATAGTGCTTAAACAAAATGCTGAAATAAACTGAGATGTCATAAATGAAACATCAAAAACATGTCCATGAAGATAAAAAGTACTGATATCAAACTACAAAGTACTGATAAAAAGTAAATGATAAAAACTTGGAATGTCGGAGCATTTCCAAGTATACAATAGAATATCACTAATAATCAAATCAGATCTCATCATCACTATCCTCATCAATATCATCAGCAGCATGGCCAGCATGACCGGAAGTACCAGCACCAGAAGTACCAGCGCCAGTAGGATGAGTAGGGGCGCCAGCATAGAACTCACCAACGTAATCTCGAGGTGCACGATACCAGTCATAGGCGTTACCTGGCTGGAAGTAGGCATGAACAGCCTCATCCTCACAGCGGTAACCCGAAAAAGCTGGATCACGAGGGATGGAAGCAGCAGAGTGACCAGTCTGGGCAAAACGCAGATCGGCCAAGGAGTTTGCCATCGCCTGGTAACGGGTGACATCGCGGAACTCTCGCTCGCAAGCCATGTCCGTCATCGAGACGTGCAAAGCTGATAAATACTGATGTATGCCCTCAAAAGTCATGGCATACGGCTGATGTGGTGAAGATGGTGCAGTAGGAGGAGCAGGAGGTGGAGCTGAAGCAGTCCGGCTGCGACGAGAAAGCTGGAGTAACTTGGGCTCAGAGTCCTGAGTACAAGTCGATAGATCGATCTCGAATCGCTGAAAGATACGAGAGAGAATCATCGCGTAAGAGAGATTTCGATCTCTAGCACGACAACGTCCCATCATCTGAATGATTGTCTTAGGGGCGGAAAAAGGAATCCCCTTAAGAATATGGTACATGGCGGACAGCTCAAGCGAAGTCACATCATCCTTGGAAGTAGATTTTAGAAGAAGAGTAGAGTAGATGATGCGATGCAATTCGTAGTTGAACAAGTTCAGGTTGTTAGCCTTGAACTTTCCAGAACGTACTCTGTCAGGTGCACAAAGTTCTATTTTGAAACTCGTGAGTGTAGTGCCTTCGGGGAAATCGAATTCCGTGATATCAACTAGCGGTTCACCTTCATTGGGAATACCAAGAATCTCCGCTAGAAGGACATCATTGAAGTCAATGTCTATGCCTCCGACACGTGTGCTCACGTCAAAAGTGTTAACTACGAGATTGCAATAGAACAATCTAATGGCATTAGTAGCTATTGGGAAGCACAGTTTAACAAGTAAGTGTAACCCTAATGCCTCAAATAAGTGACGATGATCAGGGAATACCGTCCATTTAACCGGAGCGCCGCTACATATGGAACGGGTGGAAAAGTCACCGTACCATAATAAAGCTTGATCGAGGGTTTGAAAGAAGAACCCATCGAAAGCGCCGTCGCTCTTTTGGACCGGCGAAAACAAAGAATCCGTGTGAGGATTCGAAGAGGACCCTTCCTCACTAGGAGTGGTCTTCTTCCTCTTTGACGGATTAAATCTAGGTGCCATTGAAATAAAAAGCACTAATTTGAAAGATGGAGAGAGAGAGAGTTATACCTCACGAAAATTGGATATGTTGTAGAGAAGAACGATCTCCGAACGATTCCAAATTTTGGAAGGATTTCACCAAGTAGATTGGAAGCAATAGATTGGTGAAGAACTAGGGTTTGGAGGTCGGGGTCGACTGCTGCTGCTGTTGTAATTAGTTTGAAAGTAATGAAAGAGAAGAAGCTCTCGGGTTCTGTATATATACACATATACCTACAACCGAACTCGGGCCGAATTCGGTCAGAGCTCTGGCCGAATTTGCCTAGGGTTCTTTCAGGTTGATTTTTGCTACTTCTTTTTCATTGACTCGTTGTAAATATTTAATTCAAAGATTAGTTATTTTAGTCTTCAAATAACATAATTAATAATATTTTATGAATTAAATGTCGTTACACAGCGACTGTCTCAGATTAGCTGTAGGAGTACTGTCCCAGCTGGCAGAGGTTCACCGGGGAACTCTTAAGTACCGCTTCGCTTCAACCGTAGTTGTGGTGATAGACAGACTCTTTATTAGCTTGTCTCTAACACAGTTTTTGCATAATGATATATAATCATAAAATAAAATCAATTAATATTATTGACGTCCAAAATTCCTAATTCTCGACGTAAATAATTGAAACGATCTTCCGCTAGAGGTTTAGTGAAGATGTCAGCTAATTGATTTTCAGTATCTATGTACACAAGGTTTATATCTCCATTTTGATGATGATCTCTAAGAAAATGATGTCTAATCTCGATATGTTTAGTACGAAAATGACATACAGGATTCTTAGTCAAATTAATGGTGCTCGTGTTATCACAGAAAATGGGAATATGTGTGAAAAAATAAATCAAAGTCTTCTAGGGTTTGTTTCATCCACAAAATCTGAGCGCAACAACGTCCTGCGGCGATATACTCAGCCTCTGTTGTTGATAAGGCTACAGAATTTTGCTTTTTACTAAACCAAGAGACTAGAGCCTTGCCTAAGAAATGACATGTACCGCTAGTACTTTTTCTATCAATCTTGCATCCCGCAAAATCTGCATCCGAATAACCAATAAGGTCAAAGGATTTAGTTTTGGGATACCACAAGCCGACAGAAGAAGTGCCCTTAAGGTATCGGAAGATACGCTTAACTGCGGTCAGATGTGATTCTTTTGGGTTAGCTTGAAAACGTGCACACAGGCAAACACTAAACATGATATCTGGACGACTAGCAGTTAAGTAAAGTAAACTACCAATCATACCTCGATACTTACGTGTGTCGACTGGCTTGCCTTGTTCGTCAGAATCAAGCTTTGTTGAAGTTGCCATCGGAGTGCCAATAGGTTTGACATTGTCCAGATCGAACTTCTTTAGCAAATCTTTTGTGTACTTGGCTTGATTAATGAACGTCCCATTGTCGGTTTGTTTGATTTGCAATCCGAGAAAGAACTTCAGCTCTCCCATCATGCTCATCTCAAACTCATTCTGCATACACTTAGAAAATTCTTGACAAAGAGATTCATCAGTGGATCCAAATATGATATCATCAACATAGATTTGAATTAAAAGCAGCTTGCCATTAAAAGATTTAATAAAAAGTGTAGTGTCAACCTTTCCTTTTGAAAAACCGTTGTCAAGTAGAAAAGAGCTTAGACGGTCATACCAAGCACGAGGGGCTTGTTTCAAACCATATAAGGCTTTCTTCAACTTGAAAACATGGTCAGGATTTTTGAAATCCGTGAAACCCGGAAGTTGTGCTACAAAAACTTCTTCTTTTATAAAGCCATTTAGAAAAGAACTTTTTACATCCATTTGAAAAAGTTTAAAATCATGAAAACATGCAAATACACATAACATTCGAATGGATTCTAATCTCGCAACTGGGGCATAAGTCTCATCGTAGTCGATACCCTCTTCTTGATTGTATCCTTGAGCTACGAGTCGAGCCTTGTTACGAGTTACTAAACCATCCTCATTTAGTTTGTTTCGGAATACCCAACGGGTGCCAATGACCAGATGATCAATAGGCTTGGGAATAAGTTCCCAAACTTGATTCCGTTCGAATTGGTTCAATTCCTCTTGCATGGCATCTATCCAGAAACTATCACTACATGCTTCATCAATAGATTTAGGTTCTAGCTGTGAAATAAATGCAACACTAGAAACAATATCTTTACTGGATGATCGAGTACTTACTCCTTTGGTAATATCACCAATTACCAAATCTTTTGGATGATCAGCTGTGAATTTTAACCTCTTCGGTAGACTCTGTAGGTAGCTGGTTCCTGGATCTCCTCTAGGGGGTTCAGCTAGTGCAGAGCTTGGTTCAGGTTCAGCTGATGTTGAACTTGATGTAGGCAGATCTTCATCACTATCATCGAGAGAAATTTGGTTCATTTCATCAAATGTGACGTTAATTGATTCTTCGATGATCATGGTACGTTTGTTGAAGACTCTGTACCCTTTACTCTTTGCCGCATAACCTAGAAATATACCTTCATCGGCCTTTTCGTCAAACTTTCCCAAGTTGTCTTTAGTATTAAGAATAAAGCACTTACAGCCAAAAATCTTAAAGTATGAAACTGAAGGAATTCTATCAAACCATAACTCAAATGGAGTCTTCTTCGATTTGGGTCGAATTAGAACTCTATTGAGCACAAAACAAGCTGTATTGACAGCTTCAGCCCAGAAGTATTTGGGTAGGCTAAATTGATTTAACATCACTCTGGCCATTTCGGTTAGAGTTCTGTTCTTATGTTCCACAACTCCATTTTGTTGTGGAGTTCTAGGACAGGAGAACTCGTGTATGAAACCGTGTGTGTCACAAAATTGCTCAAAATTAGCATTCTCGAATTCGCCTCCATGATCGCTTCTAATTCGAGTGATCATGTAACCTTTTTCATTTTGTACTTTCTTGTAAAAGGCGACAAATTCGGATAATGCGTCATTCTTGCGTGTCAAGAAATATACCCACGTGTATCTAGAAAAATCATCTACAATAACAAATGCATATAATTTACCTCCGAGACTAGCAACTCTGCTTGGACCGAATAAATCCATGTGTAGCAATTGTAGAGGTCTAGTAGTACATACTGCATTTACAGACTTGAATGTGGATCTGGTAGCCTTGTTCTTTTCACATTGGCTGCATACCGAATCCTTCTTGAATGTTATGTCTGGTAAACCGCGTACTATCTTCTTTGTGGATAATCTTGAAATTGTATCCATGTTTGCATGACCGAGTCTCATGTGCCATAGATGACTCTCATCACTTTTGGCCATTAAGCATCTACCTGAATTGTTAGCTTCTTCTAACAGATAGAAAACATATATATTGTCTTCCCTGATTCCTTCAAAGATAGTACTACCAGTTGAGCTATCAACTATAGTACATTTGTCTTTGCCAAAGTTGATACCATAACCATGATCAGCTAGATGACTTATGCTGAGCAGATTATGTTTCAACTCGGTAACCAGACAGACATCTTTAATCACTGGATAGGGAGACTTACCAACATCACCGATACCAATAATATACCCTTTCAAATTATTACCGAAGGAAACATAACCTTCCTTCTTCTTCTTCGACAGTGTTGCAAATAGGGTAGCATCACCGGTCATATGCCGTGAGCAACCGCTGTCGAGGATCCATTTGCTTCTAGCATGTGAAGGGTGTTCCACCTACAAAACAGTTTGCAGATGAAACCTTTGGTACCCATTTCTTGTAGGGTCCTGAATTGTTAGCTTTAGGTATCCAAGCATAAACATTTAAATCTACAAGCTTTCTTATTCTACATGCAGATGATATATGACCAATGAGGCCACAATAATGACATTGTGCATGTCGAGTGTTGAAAGCTGAGTGGTGTGCATGGTTGGTAGGTTTGGGTTTTATAGTATAGAAGAATGCATACCTATGATCATGTTTGGGCTTAACCTTTTGGGGTAAAGGTTTTGTATGGTTTGGTCTGACAGTGTTTGGCTTGGGAATGTTCCGAATTCTCGGTAAGTGACACGTGTTAGGATAGGAAGCAGCAGGCTCAGGCTGTTTTTCTAACCTAATTTCCAACCTTTTGGAAGTGTCATATAACTTAGTATAATCAGAAGTGAGTGATTCCATTCTGATTTGTGCAGATTGAAGACTTTTCTTTTCTTTAGAAAGATCTTCTCTCAATTGGTCTATAATCTTGTCTTTCTCTTCGGATGACTGTTTAGTCTCATGTAATAAGAGCTTTATAGAGGAAAGCTCACCAGACTCACTAACATTAGCTCTAACCTCAGCTAGTAGGTCGGTAAGTCTTCCTATTTCTCCTTTGTACTCTTTGAGTACCTTCTTAGCGGTCTGATATTTACTACGCAGTTTCCTGTAGTCAAGCATCAGGTCACTGAAGGCATCTCCTAATTGCTCAAAGGTGAAGTCATCATATGTTTCTACAGGTTCAGTAGGTACCTGATCGATTGCCATGAAGCAGATGTTTGCAGCGTCCTCTGAATGTTCATCTTCTGAGTCGCTAGCTTCACTCTCATGCCATATGCTGGTGTTGGCATATTTCCGAGACGTTGATCTTTTCAGGTTGCCTTTTTCATACCTGTTGTTCTTCTTGCTCGATGATGAGTTGATGGGACAGTCTTTCTTCATATGTCCCTTCTTCTTGCAGCCATAGCAGACAGCATCTTCTTGGTACCAGTTGTTGCTGTTGTTCTCTTTGACTCTCTTCTCATGTCTCATGAATCTTTTGAACTTCCTTGCTAGGAGAGCTTGATCTTCAGCGTCAGATCCACTGCTGTCTGAGTCATCTTCAGCAGCTTTTATGTGCTGAGCCTTGAGGGCGATAGTCTTCTCCTTTGGTGCAGGTTCTTCAAAATCATGTAGCTCCAGTTCATGAGTGAGTAGTTTACCCATGAGTACTTCAAGTGACATTGTAGTGAGGTCGTTTCCTTCAATGATAGCTGTAGCCTTCGGAATCCAGTTCTTGGTGAGAGCTCGCAGGAGTTTGCGAATCTTTTCGTGGTTACTGTAATCTTTGCCTAAGGAGGACAAAGGGTTTACAATATCCAAGAACCTCTCGAACATTTGTGTGACTGTTTCATTTGGCTTCATTTTGAACGTCTCGTACTCTTGAGTAAGTCTGCTGACTTTTGACTCCTTGACTTGAGTCGTGCCTTCATGTGTAACTTCGAGAAGTTTCCATACACCATTTGTCGTTGTGCATGTAGATACCCTGTTAAATTCTGTTCTATCTAAGGCACAAAAAAGAGCATTAATGGCACGTGCGTCAAGACTGGCCTTTTTCTTTTCTTCCTCTGTATAACTGCTTTGGGGTTTTTCAACCAAAACTCCCTCGACATTTATACGAGGTGGCTTCTGATAGCCATCAAGAACAATAGCCCATAAGTCAAAATCAAGAGATTTCAAGAAGAAACTCATCCGTGTTTTCCAATAAGTGTAGTTAGTACCATCAAACAGAGGAGGTCTGTTTGTGGCCTGACCTTCACTTGTGAATTTCATAGTAGCCATGTGATGTGCTGTGATCTAATAAATAATGAATAAATAATAGCACTGTTACCTCGCTTTACCTGTAAAACCCGCTCTGATACCAATTGTAGGAACGATATAGTAAAGCGTAATACTCTAGAGGGGGGGTGAATAGAGTTGGCAGCAGAATAATGCTAAATAGAAAATGTTAGCAACACAATCACAGTATATAATCACAGTTGAAATAATGTAAAGGCAGAGTTCAGAAAGCAAACGCAAAGACAGCGATGTATACTGGTATCCCTCTGTTGAGGACTAATCCAGTCGGTAGAACTCTTGCTACCAGTTGAATCCACTATAGGAAAAACCGCAAGTTTTCTTACGAAGTCCTTGCAACTTCTACAACGCGAGCTTTGATACGAAGAACTCGTCCAACTTCAAATGTGAAGAGGTATTCTTCAATCAAGCCTTCTGATTACAATCTCTCAGAAACTTCTAGACCGTACCGCACTGGCAAATCGACTAGAGGATTGTAACTGGCTTGGGATCTGAAAATGAAAGCTCTAGAAAACTCTTTGGAAGGCAGAAAGCTTTTTAGATAGAGAGAAGATTGAAAGTGAATGAGTGAATTGAAATGATCGAAATCCATCTCTATTTATAGGAATTCCAAAGGGAGAACTCTGTCAGAATTCGGGCAGAATTCGGGCAGAACTCGATGAGCAAATCTCGGTCAAATTCGCAACTGCAGGAGGACCAAGTTCCAGAGAATTCAAAAATCAAACGGCCACCAACCGAACTCTGGCCGAACTCTGGCCGAACTCTGGCCGAGTTCTGTCAGGGTTAGGTTAGGGTTTTTAAAACAGATTTTTGGTGATTTTTGAAAACCTTTTTAAAAACCTTTTTGTAAACATTTTGATAGGTCATTTTAAAAACATTTTGAACTATTTGGGAGTAGCCTATTTGCCAGTACGACTCGGTATACAATGTATTCCTAGACTCAAATAAAGTAAAAAATTACATTGCATAGGAAGTACAGACTCAAGTAGGCAAACAGATCTTCAGTCTTGAACGGAGTGAATATCCAATCTTGCTTATGTCCAAGAAGCTGAGATGTCCCAACAAGCTTCGTATATCCAGACAGAGTTTTGATCAATTATTAAAATCAGGTTGACTATGACCAATGGGCCAACAGAATCTTCCGAG
This sequence comes from Iris pallida, assembly GCA_029216955.1. Taxonomy (NCBI): domain Eukaryota; kingdom Viridiplantae; phylum Streptophyta; class Magnoliopsida; order Asparagales; family Iridaceae; genus Iris; species Iris pallida. The sequence continues at coordinate 267,074 of JANAVB010009592.1, forward strand.
GCGGCCGAGGAGGATGATGATTATGATAGCGAAGACTCTCTTTCTTTTGGGGGTGAAGAAGTAGCGGATCAACCGCTTGCTACACCAGACGAACCGGCGGAGGATCCGCCGCTTGTTACACAAGAGGAAGTAGTGAGGGAAGGACAGCCTCCTGCTGTGCCTGGTCCCACACGCAAACGAGTCAGACGCGAGTCTCCTGAGGGTAGAACGACCTTTTCTGTGAAAAGTGCCGCCGTTAGGTCTCGTGGGTTGCTTATTTCCGAGAGGGGTGGGGATGCTGGCGGTGCTCCGGAGGTAAGACTATGTTGGAGCCATCTCCTTGTTGTGGCTTTCTTTTTCTTGGAGATAGGACCTAATCATTTTTTTTTGTAGGCGTCTGACGAACCAGGCTCTCCTGAACTGTCTGCTACCCCTGGAGTTGATCCGGCCCTTGCTGCTTTGATTAGCGACATGTGTGCCGCGGTCCTTTCTGCGGGGGCTCTCTCAGCGGCGGCTGGGGACTCCCAAGTTGCTGAGGCCTCGGTCCGGGGTGACGAAGGTTTCCTCTGGCCTGTCTTCGAGATTGCTGAATTTCAGCAAGGCGACGCCGATCTCATCGTATACCCCCCAAGGGTGCCGGGGCGGAGGAGTCTATTATATTCGATTCGGAGGCTGCTGATGGAGAGGTTGTGGTGGCCGCAGGCGAACCTCAGCCTCCACACTCTTCTGCTGGTAAGATAAGCCAAATATTGACTAGTGAGGGGGCTTATTTGCTCTATCAACATATCCTCCAGGTCAAATTGATTCATGGTTGTCTTGGCCCTACAGGTTCTGACCCTTTACTTCCCACAGCGGATGTTCTTGGGGAGGGCTCGGCCTGCTACGATATGGGAGAAAGGAGCGTTTCCTCTCCTTCACCGACTCATGCCGAGGGGCCTCCTGCCAGCTCCGGGCAGATGGGAGTGGAGCTTGTTCCGGGAGCAATGGTCTCCGTCTCATCCTCTGCTGCTTATACGGCTTCAGAGACTGACTTCTCGGCCCTGCCGAGCATTCAAGTTCTGTGGGCTGCTGAAGAGGAGTTGGCCGCTGTTCAGGCGTCCTTCCGTACGGAGTTTGTTTCCCTCGTGGCAGGAGCGGCAAATTCTGTTGCGTCTTCTTCAGTGTTGCCAGCTACACTCCCGTTGACGCCGGCTTCTTCGGAGGCTCTGGACGAGGTGTCGTAGGATGTGGTCGACAGCTTCTATCGCCATTTAAAGAGGGGCGTAGATGCTGCTGTAGAACGGGGGACCCCTTTTTCTCTGTCCCTGAGGTGCGCTCGGGGTCAGATTGAAACTTTGAAGACTCTTCCTGGCGGGGTGGGGTTGGCTGCGCTCCTGGAGCCCAAGTTGGCAGAGGCTGATCAGCTCGTGACCCGATTGCTGGTGTTACGGTAAGCTGACTTGCCTGCTGCGATTGAACGGGAGCGGGGCTTCCTTATTGCCGCTCGGAATAGGATAAAGCTTGCTCGAGACACCGTCGGGCCAGTTGTGAAGGGGGACCTTGATAAGCTTTCCGTTTCGTATGACAGGCTGGGTCGTCGAAGTCAAGCTTGTAGGACTCGGGAAGAGGCTGCTTCTCGTGAAATAGCTGACACGAAGGAGCAGATTCTCGCACTTCAGAAGGAATTGACCTTCCTAGAGTCGGAGCTAAGGGCTACTCATGCGGAATAGGAGTCAATTGTTCAGGAGGCCGAGAAGGTTTCCCGATCTTCTGTTAACCTGGAGCGGGCTTTCAAGAAATTTGAGGACAACTGGCAAGCTCACGCTCATCTGGAGGACGAGGCGGCGCTGACCCAAGAGGCAGAGCGTCGAGCTAAACAGAGGTTTGAGCGGTCGGTTGCCTTGCTGACGGACCGTCTCACGGCGTTATGTGCTCCGGAGCAGTGATCGGTTTTCTGTTTTCTTTTGCTCCTTTTCCCCTTCTTTCTTTTTTTTCTTTGTTTTCATTTTGTAAGGGGTATGATCCCAAATGATGTAGTACTTTGAATTTTGAATAAATGATAATGTTTCAACTCATCTTCTCTTTCTTGTACTCGTGGTGTTTGTGGAATTGAACCTGCTGGAGGATTATTTGTGGACCTGTTACCCTGGACGTACCTTGGTTTTAGGTACGAGTAATAAGTTTTGGAGAGGAATACCTAGAACAACTTTGCGATAAGACAGCTATAGGAGTTTTTGGTATTCGAGAGAACGCCAGGGAGCAACTGGGCTCCCAGGCATGATAGGAAAGGGATGGGCGTGTACTGGAGACCCAGTACAGCATCTGTGGTCAACTGAGGACATTTGTGGTCGTCAGAGGATATTTGTGGTCAACAGAGGACATTTGTGGTCAACAGAGGACGTTTGTGGTCAACAGAGGACATTTGTGGTTAACAGAGGACATTTATGGTCAACAGAGGACATTTGTGGACCTATTATCCTTGTCGTACTCCGGTTGTGGGTACGGATAATAGGTTGAAAGGGAACCAACATACTTACTCAGAGGTAATGAGGACATGGCAAGTATGAAGGTTTCTTCTACGGAGCCTTCCCACTCGGAGGTAATGAGGACATGACAGAAGTGGGCTCAATGAAAAGGGGGTACATAAAACGACTCAGAGGTAATGAGGACATGGAAGTTTTATGTAGGGGGTGATTTGTTTTTGGCGGAAATGAAACGACTCAGAGGTATCATCGACATGGTCGTTTTGGAAGTTTGTGGATCTTTTACCCTTTTTTGTGCACTGGGAGTGCGGGTAGTGGATCATGAGGGAGGATCTCTTATAGAAAGAAAGTTTAGAGGTATGATCATACATGACTTACTATCTGAAAGAGTGACCGGGATGTGAGTTCAGGGGCGCCAGCAGGTACATGACTCGATATTGTGAAAGTGTGAGTTCAGTGGCACCAGCGGGCACATGACTCGATAATCTGGGATGTTGTGGATGTGAGTTCAGCGGCACGAGAGGGTACATGACTCGGGAATCTAGAGAATGGTGAGTGTGAGTTCAGCGGTACCAGCGGGCACGTGACTCGAATGATTAGAAAATATGGGGAATGAGTTCAGAGGTACCAGCAGGCACGTGACTCGAATGATTGTAAAATGTGGGAATGAGTTCAGAGGTACCAGCGGGTACATGACTTGAATGATTGTAAAATATGGGAATGAGTTCAGAGGTACCAGCGGGTACATGACTCTATACATGGAACCAGAATGTAAGTTCAGTGGTACGGGAAGGTATATGACTCGACACTCTGAGATGTCTTGAGGATTTTGTTTCAGACATAATACTTCTTCAGAAACTTGCCGTTGATGGGCAACATGAGCAAGTCTCCATTTTGTTTTGCGAGGCAGTAGGCGCCGTTAGAGAATACAACTTCGATGATGAACGGGCCTTCCCATTTTGGTTGGAATTTACCGGCGGTTTTATGCGTCATAACCATCGGCCTCCGAACCGCCAGAACGAGATCGCCTACTTGGAATGTTCTGACCTTGACCTTCTTGTTGAAAGCTCCAGAGATTCGGGCTTGATACAGCTCAATTCGTTGCTGAGCTAACAGGCGCTTCTCGTCTAGGGCCTCCAATTCCTGTAGTCGGCGATGGTGGTTTTCATCTGTCGTCAACTGATGTGTGAGGGCGACGCGAATTGAGGGGATCTGAGTCTCTAATGGGAGGACTGCCTCACTCCCGTACACCAGGAAAAATGGTGTATTCCCGGTGGCTGTTCGAACTGTGGTGCGATATGCCCATAAGCATTCGCCGAGCTTCTTGTTCCAATCGTGCTTGTTGGATGACACAAATTTCTTGAGTAGCTTGATTATGGTTTTGTTGAATGCTTCGACCAACCCATTGGCTGCTGGGTTGTAGGGTGTCGAAGCAATATTCTGAATTCGGTGCTTGTCGCAGAACCGATAAAATGCGTAGCTTACGAACTGTGGCCCATTGTCGTGAATGATCCTTCGGGGCAGTCCAAAGCGGTAGATGACATGATGCTTAAGGAAGCTGATCACGTTTGAAGTTTTCACCTCTGCCAATGGGATGGCTTCCGCCCATTTGGAGAAGTAATCGGTGATTGCGAGTATGAATCGGTGTCATCTGGACGAATGTGGGGTAATTGGGCCGATGATGTCCATACCCCATGCTTCGAATGGCCAGAAGGCCACAGTCGGATGTAGGAATTCAGATGGCTGGTGGATGAAGTCGGTGTGGATTTGGCTGGCTTTGCACTTTCGTGCATAATCTATTGCGTCTGCAACCATCGTGGGCCAGTAATAGCCCATTCGGCGAAGGCGGTCTTACAGTTTCGGGCCAGGTTGATGGGCTCCGCAGACACCATCATGGGCCTCGCGCACGGCTTCCTTGGCTTCTGTATTTGATAGACACCGAAGCAGCAACCCATCATAGGATCGGTGATACAGCATTTTCGTCTCCGTATCATAGAAAAATCTGAGAGAACGTCTTCTGATAGAAGTAGCTTCCTTCGGATTCTCTGGCAGGATGTCGTATACTACGAAGTCGATGAACGGCTGTCTCCAGTCTGGTGCTTCGTCGACTGAAAGCGCGGAGTGGCTTTCAATGCATCGAATGTTATCCTTAGGACAGACCAGTTCCCGGCCTATTATGTCGACCTAATGACGAGCGTAATTTGGCATAGCTAGAAAAACGGCCAAACCAGCTAGTGTATCAGCCTCAATGTTCTGGAGTCTGGGAACATGTTCTATAAAGAATCCTCCCAGAGACGAGATGATGTCGATTGCTATTCGATGATACGGGATCATGTCTTCGTGGCAGACCTCGTACGACCCCCAAATCTGATTGACGATTAACTGTGAGTCGCCGTATGCTTCAAGATACTCTACCTCCAACTCCTTCGCAAGCCGGAGGCCAATGACCAAGGCATTGTACTCGGCCACATTATTTGAACAGGGCTCTGTGAGTGAGTAGGCCTGATTGATCACCAAACCGGAGGGAGAAATCAGCACTACTCCAACTCCAGCGATGATGTTGCCTTTGGGTCCAGTTCTCGAAGCGCTGTCGAAGAACATTCGCCAGATGGCATCATAGGAGACTGCATTTGAACTGGTGACCTCGTCCGGTATCTCTTCATATACCCTGGTCGTCTCCGATCCTGGATGTGCTGCTAGAAAGTCTGCCAGAGCCTGGCCTTTAACATCCTTTTGCGGTACGAAGATCATGTGGTATGGTGATAGTAATATCGCCCAGGTAGCAAGGCGAGAGCTGAGTGTCCCAGGTTTGGTCATGTGGATCCTGAGGGGGTTGATCCGCGATATCACGTGGATGGTTTGTCCCGTGACGTAGTGTCGCGTCTTCTGGATGGCGAACACGAGAGCAAGGCATTCCTTCTCTACGATCGTGTACCGGTATTCTAGCCCAATCATCTTTCGACTGAGGTAGTATATAGCTTATTCGTGGCCCACATCATTGTTCTGTGCCAACAGAGCACTAAGAGAATGTTCCATCGCTCGCACATAGAGCAAGAATGGCTTTCCGGCAACAGGAGCTACCAGGACCGGGGGGTTCGACAAATATTCTTTGATGCTGTTGAAAGCGTGCTGGCATTCCTCATCCCATACGAAAGAGACTCCCTTCTTCATGAGATGGGTGAATGGTTGACATCGCCCGGAGAGATTAGAGATGAATCTCCTGATATAAGCTAGCCTGCCTTGGAGGCCTCGAAGTTCGCGGAGATTTCTCGGGGGACCCATCTCCATGATTGCCTTTGTTTTCTCGGGGTCGATGTGAATGCCCTGAAAAGTGATGACGAAACCCAGGAATTTCCTGCTGGAGACTCCCAAGAATGATTTCGTAGGGTTCATCTTTAAGTTGTGTGCTCGTATTAGGTCGAACACTGTCCTGAGATCTTGCAGATGATCTTTCTTCGAACGGCTTTTGACGACGATGTCGTCGACGTAGCATTCCACTGTCTTACGCAAGTGGTCTCTAAAGATGATGCTCATAGCTCTTTGGTAAGTAGCGGCAGCATTCCTTAAACCAAAAGGCATGACGGTGTAGCAATATGTACCAATTGGTGTTCAGAATGATGTGTGCTTCTCGTCGTCAGGGAACATCTTGATCTGGTTGTATCATGAGAAGCCATCCATGAAGGACATACGTTCGAAGCCGCAGGTGTTGTCGATCATAATATCTGTGATAGGAAGAGGGAATTCATCTTTAGGGCATGCCTCATTTAGATTCCGGAAGTCAATGCATATTCGGAACTTCCCGTTCTTCTTGAGAACTGGTACGATGTTGGCTACCCAGTCTGGATGCTGCTCTTCGCGAATGAAGCCGCTAGCTATCAGTTTGTTGACCTCGGCTTCAATAACGTTCATGACATCGGGACGAAACCGTCGTTGTTGTTGCTTGACAGGTTTTGCATCCGGACGAATATTGAATTTGTGGAGTACGATCTCGGGGTCCAATCCTGGCATATCTTCATAGCTCCAGGCGAACACATCGATATACTCTTTGACGAGTTGGAGCAGCGACTCTCGTTCTTCACCTGTCAGATTCTGGCTGATGAAGATTGGTTTCGGGGAGGCTTCATCACCAAGATTAACTTGTATGACCTCATCCTCAGTGGGAGGTTCTCTTTGCTCGAAACGCTTTTTCCATTGTTCATCTAACTGTTGGGCCCACGGCTCTAGCTCGAGAATTTCCGGAATGTCTTCATCTTCTTCATAAGCGTCGGCGAATGCCATGTTGACTGACAGGATTTGTCTGAATACGTCTCCGATGCTGGTATCCGAGTCAGAAGTTGGTGACCCGGTCGAATGTGAGTGCCAATCGCATTCTTCATCCGAACTTTCAGGGGTTATCGTAGGTGTTACATACCCTAATCCACATCGAGTCTTGTTATAGTAATCCCGTGGTTTGCCAGCCGGGACTGGGGGCTTCAAAGGTAATCGTCGTCCAGTACCGTAATTCAAGTCCGGTGTCATTTCCAGGTCATACCCCTGTTTCTGCATGAGATATTTAGATTGGGGGCTATAAAGATACAGAGGCAGTCTTCTGGCATCCGATCCAAGGTCGACTTCTTCTATGGTGAAGGGATGCGGATCGTCCTTCCGGCCAAAGATGATTGGATGGTCCCCTCCCTCGATTATTCGGTAAGCATCTTCTGCTGGAGTAAGCTGGATCGTGGTGTATACATTCGTCACCTGTGTGTGTAGGTGAGTGCCTATACCATGTTCCATAGCGTACATTGTACAAAGCTTATTAAGCTCGAGGTAGTTCAAAGATAGCCCTTTATTGATGAAGTAAGATAACTTTTCTAAGGGAATTACATCATCTGCTGAGGGAACATCAGTGTGGACAGCCACATACTTGGATAGCTCCGGTTTCTCTTCGACTACCCCTTGCGTAAATGAAGACTGAGAAGACAACCTGGGGAGCTTGATCGTCAGCGGTTCAGTTGATGGAGTTGAGCGTGGAGTTGTTGGCAGACTAGCGACCCCCAGTTTGGTACTTGATGTGGAGCGAGGAGTGGCTGGTTCGCTAGAAGTGTCAGACCTTGCATCGGGGTGACGACCTTTCTTGGGAAGACGTATCGTCAGTGGTTTGTCGGAGGGATTGAGCTTCTCCGTTTGGGGCTGACCGACTCTCGGTAGTCTGATTGTTAGTGGCCTCGTTGTGGATCTTGGCACTTGGTCGGACCTTGGCAGCCGGATTATCATCTGCTCTTCTTGTGCCGAGAGGCTGATTGCGTCTTTACGCAGAGCGGCGGTAAGGGGTGCAGACCTGCCCGGTTTGCGAGCTTGGAGGTGGATCGTCAGAGGCTCGCTCTTCTGATCCTGTAGATGTCTCGGTACTAGCTTGTACATCTCCTTCACCAAGATGCTTCTTCGACTTTTCGTACAGGCAGGAGTCTGAGTAGTAAGATTCAACCCCTTTGAAGGGATCGATATCAGCAAATTCCGTCCTCACGAAGCCGTGTTTGTCGACATATTTGAAGTACTGGTGCAGCATGGAAGGCACGATCATATAATCGTGTATCCACGGGTACCCCAAGAGGATGTTGTAAGAAGTGTCTGCATCGATAATGTAGCAGGTGACTTCTGATTGGAGGTCGCCAATTTGACACTTCAGACGAATCTTCCTAATAGGGTAGCTCCTGCCCGAATTGAAACCGCTGATGGCGGTATTTGTAGGCGTCAGGCGATGCATTGGGATACGGAGATGATGTAGCAGACCCTTCGGGATAATGCTTGTGGAAGAGCCAGGATCAATATGCATCCGATCCACCTTTACATCGCCGATGTATCCAGTGTAGTATAATAGGCGATCGTGCAGATTAGTTTTGATGAGCATGTCCTGCGGAGTGAAGATGATGTTGGGCATTGCTTCCATACAGGCGCTGTCTTGGAGATCTGCAGACGGGTTTTCTCCCGTGAGGTTAACTTGAGCCAGGTATGCGTCGGCGTAACGAAAACTTGGCCGGTGTGTTGGCCAATTGTGCCAAGATATTGAAGTTGTAGGGCCTCTCCAACCCCTGGGCTGCCTCTTTTCGGAGGGATTTGTCGAAGCGAGTCTCCTTCGGCCTAGGCTTGTCGGTCGTCGAAGGCTGAGCCAGTCCCGGAGCGTCGGTTGTAGTGGGTTGATGATCTTCAGCTGGATTGTCGACCACAGGTTGGGATTGTGCCCCGGATCGCGTGACGACGGCTGTAGCTTCTTCGATGTCTGCCGAGAGTGTACGGCAGGATCTGATTTTTCTATTCTTTTTCTTGCAAATAGAAGACGATATGGGCCGAGTCACTTCCAATACCAAGTCTGGATGGATCCACATGACTTCCCCTCGTGATGTGGTGAGGGGCACCAAACCAGCAGCCTGATCTCGGGGAGGTGGAAGATTAGTAATCTCCATTGTCGCCAGAGGGATGGGGACCACCCCGTCTTGAGTTTCCGTCGGAGGGAAGCTGTCGAATTGTATCGACACCATATTGGCTGCCACCGTTACCTCTTCGAAATCGATGGCCAAAGCATTCGAATCGATGAGGTTTTGGATGTACCATTTCAGCTGGTAGCAGTCATGTGTAGCATGATGGACGTAGCGATAATAATGGCAGTACTTCGTGTTCTCCATCTCTGCCGGTCGTGGTTCCCGTCTTGGTGGAGGAAGCTGAATTCTGTCCCCTTGTATGAGCATGTCCAAGACGTGACCGTCTTCGAAGGAGTAAGTGATTTGTGGCCATTGTTTGTCTGCCGGCTTTGGCTCAGGTTTCTGTGCCGTATCGGTCACCATAGCCTGCTTTCTCCTGATGTCCCGATTGTTGGAGGGGCTACCCCCGTTATCGTGGTTGGGACGCCTGCCCTTGTTCTCTCCGTCCGAGATGTGCAGTCCCAATTGGCGGGCCTTCTTCAATCGTTCTTCGGCGCTTGTGGTACTGATGATGAACGTCTTCCAATCCTTGAATTGACTTTCGCCCATCCAGAGACTGATTGTTGGGAGCAATCTCTTTTGGCAAATTTCAATTAAGGAGGAATCTGGATTTCCAGAGGGCAGCTTCATGGCAGTTTGGCAGAACCGCTCGATGTAGTTCCTCGTCAGCTCTTTCTCCCCTTGGACGACGTCCATAAGGGTGGACATGGTGATGTCCTGCCCTACTTTGTAGAATCTCTCCAAGAACATGCGCTTGAAGCCGGCGAAGGAGTGGATGCAGTTGTCCGATAGGTTGCGATACCAGTCGAAGGCGACTCCTTCCAATGCTCCGATGAATAATCGTATGAGAATGGCATCGTCATGGGGCAGATGGTCGGTGGTGACCTCGAAGTAAGTGATGTACCGACTTGCCGAGGTCTTGCCATCATAAGGATTGATATTGAACGGCTTATATCTTGGTGGGAATGGAACATCCCTCCATGCAGCAGGGTACGGTTGCCGTATTCTGAGGTCTTGAGAGTTTTCTCGAGCGTGGAACATGGCTCGAAGCTCCTGGACCTCTCTTCTCCCTTCGCGTGCTTCGTCCACGGCGGTGGGGGCTGTTGCTTCCGGAGGATTGTTGTTCGGGTTTGGCACCGCCGAATTCGAGTCCGCATTAATCGCGGGACCCGCGCTTGTTTGGCCAGGCGTCCCTCCTTGTAGAGTTGGAAGGGCCGCTTTAATCTCATCTACAGAATTGACCAGAGCAAGCAATATGGCCTCGAGACTGTCGATGTGCTGGCGATCACTGGAACCACCTTGGTTGCTGTCTGTCATGAATACCGTTTTCACATGAGGAGAGATAGACGGAGCGGTGGAGGAGGTGTCCTCTGAGTCGTATCCCTGTAGCGAGATCGGGGTATGTGGGTATATTCCCTTCTGACTCAGATTCGAAAGGAACAGTACCCCCAGCCTCCGAGTATGCCTCGTCACGGGAGTTGTGGACGTCGTCGGGGACGTCAAGGTTTGCTGTATCTGATGGGAGAGTTGTCTCCCCTGGCTCGTCTTCTTGGAACATCGGATTGCTGTGGAGGCTCGAAGGGGTGCTACCCCCAGCCCCAGCAACCCCCTGCGTTATGGACGAGGAATCTTCCACTGTAGCAGATTTCGTCTTAGAGCAAGTACCTTGGAAAACTCCAGTGGTGGGCACCCGCCTAGACGACAGTCTTTTAGTCGCAGTGGTTGAGATCTTCGGGCTGGGAACATTCGTCTTCTTCCCCCTTCCAGCGGCGGGAACTTTCCGAGCAGAGTTGTAGGAGACGACAGGTAGTGCCTCGTCTTCTGAAGATGGCTGTTGCAGTCTTTGAAAGACAGACTGCCGGTCTTCATGCATCGTCGTGCTATTGCAACAGCAGTTGACGATGACTTGGGTGCAATGACGTCCGTGGGAGGACTCTTTGTACCCCGATTCATCTTCTCTTTCCTTGCGTTTGTGGAGGATGGCCTCACGCAAGTCACTTGCTTTGCTGGCTCGGGAATTCTGGGCACGCGAGTGTGTAGGCCTTCCGCCTGCTCCCTGATTCGAAGGTAGCTCGTATACTTGCCTTCGCTCGTTACTGGGAGATGCTTGATGACTATCCCGCCCATTGGCCGCAGGGGGCAGGGTACGAGTAGCCTTATACAACTTTCCATTAGAGGCCCGCATGATAATCAGCGGGACGCTCCGATAGTCAGAGGTTGGGGCAGCTGACTGGGCTTGGTGAGCTCGCGCTGCCCTAGACTTCTTCCTTTTAGCACTTACGGGTGCGTAATAGGAAGAGTCCAAGTTGGATACCACAGAGTCTGGCTTACCATCCAGAGAACCATCAGGGTCAGGACCGTATGAGAGACGGTCGAAGACTGATCGAGAGAAGCGTGGAACAGACGCAATGCGGCTAGGATTGGAAACTGTGCAGGCTGTCTGCATGCGGCTGTCTTTAGCTGTCGGATGAGTTGTTCTTGTGCGACTAGGAGTCACGACCGTGCAGGCTGGCCGCATGCGGTTGGCAATTGTGGCCGCATGGGTTTTCTGCAAACGATTGACTTCCGTAACCGCATAAGTTTCATCCATGCGGTTGACAACTGTAGCCGCATAAGCTATGCGGCTGACAGATGTGGTCTTGTGAACTTTCTTCATGCGGCTGGCGGATGTAGCCGCATGAACTTTTTTCATGCGGCTAGCATCCTTATGTGGCTTGGATCGCATAGAGTTCCTTTTTGCCCCTGCAAGTCTAGCATTATAGTGTTTTCTTCTGCCAGACTTGGGGACAACAGAGTTGTCTACGGTCTGAAGTGGGGCCGTAGGAGAGTCTTCCTCGCCGTTTTGAGCAACAGAGGGTATCTCTGCAAGAGCTTCAGTAGGAGCGAATGATCGGGGTCTCCACTCCTTGCGGGCCTTCTTTGTGTGGGCTCGCTTCTGGACCGGGCCAGCGCTCTTGTCGGACAGCATTTCTTCGAACGCCTGTTGGTCGAACCGGGCGACCATCTTCTGCTGCGTGAAGCCAAGCTTGGCTGCATCCGACTACGTCACCAACTCCTCAGCCATGGAGAAGTTTGTCCCCAGCAGAGTCGCCATCATGTTTGCCATGAAATATAAAAGAGCAGAACAGTTTTATGGGAGGACTGGACTTTTCTTTATGTTACAAACTCGCTTGTACAAAGAAAGCCTAGGGACGAAAACCTAGGTACAGCAATCTAAGTATAATTGTTTATTTTTGATTCTGGGGGTGACGATAGAAGCTCGGGAAAGCGACGATAGCTCTGCCTTACTCCTTGGACGATCGGACGTAGCCTTGGCTCCTGTGACGAGATGCTTGGCGTTGGCAAAGAAATGCTCTTCTTGCCCTCCTCGTATTGCTCTTCTGGCTTCTCTCTCTCTGGATTAATCTCTGTGTATTTTTCTTTCTGATTATTTGGGGAGCGTCCTTTTGCAAGGGAATGGCACCTTGCTATTTATAATTGTGGGGGGCATCATTAGGGTTTGCAATGATTACCCATTCTCAAAGTGGCGGCGGTCTGGTAAATGACCAATCAGGGCCATTAATCTTGAGCGTGAAGGATCTGGGCCATTAATGAGGATTATGCCAAATCTTGTCAGTCATTAATGTTGATTGCAATAAATCCCCATCATGATGATTTGCTGACATCCACAAATCTAAACGAATCAATTTAATTCATTCTCTTGCCACGTGTCCCAAATTATAGGGATCTAACCCAAAATTTGATTATCTTTAGGACACGTGCCCTGTCATCATTGCTGAGCCGCATGAGGAGTGTTCATATTCGGGCCGCATGAAGGTCGTCATGATCGAGCCGCATGAAGGATTTTATGACCGAGCCGCATGAATAGTCTCTATACTCGAACCGCATGAAGGTTGTCATGACCGGGCCGCATGAATATGTTCATGACCAAGCCGCATGGGGGTCTTCATGGCCGAGCCGCATGAGAGTCTTCATGACCGAGCCGCATGGATTTCTTCATGGCCGAGCCGCATGGGGGACCTTCATGATTGGACCGCATAGGCTTCTCTGTACTGGCCGTGTGAACTGGCCGCATAAACTTGCCTCGAGTGCTGTGAAGATTTTCTCCAATTCCCTAGGAAGATAGCGCTCTTTGTGTCAGTCATCATGACTACTTTACGTCAGGGCTGTCAGCTGTCAGCCGTCAGAGCATTAATTGTCAGCCGTCAGAGCATTAATTGCGTTTGAATGACGCTGGGTACAGCCGTGCTAAAAAGATACGTGGCTTCCCTCTGCTGGCCGCATGGAGTCCATTCTGTGTTTCAGCCGCATGGGACTCTTGAGCCGCATGTGGCTCCTTGGCCGCATGGATCATTTTTCTTCTTTTTTTCATGCTTCTACAATGAGCGCATTGAAGTCTCCAATGCAAAGCCAAGGGGAATTGCTGTGATTTAGATGGATGTTAAGGAGATCGTTCCAGAGGATTTTCCGCTCTAAGAAATCACAGCTGCCGTGGACCGCCGAGATGATTGTGCGCTCGGGGAGCATGGGGTGATCTAACCAGCAGGAGAGGGCTTGCCGGGTGTCCTAGATACACCATATTCTGACATCTTTCGTACCAAGGATCCAAATGTCGTGTCTACCAGCAACGGCCGTGGGTAGGCCTAGCTGTAGCTGGATTGATTTTAATCTTTTGGAAAGAATTTTGGGTTCAAGAATAATGAGGATGTCTATCTTGTGGATTTTCTTCAGGCTGATGATTCTCCTTAGTGTGGGTTTGTTCCCCAGCCCGCGGACATTCCATGATAGGATGTTAATCATTAAGGAGGTTATGGGGGGTTTATTTTTTCCGCTTTGCGGCGGATCTGGTTAGGATGGTTATAGAATCTGCTAGTCCTTTCTTTATTAAGACCCCGTTCTCGTTCTTAGTAGTGGTAAGATGGTCACGAGTTGATTCCGTGTGCTGGTCCGGGGGAGGGCCGATTGATTCCCGGCGGAGTCCAGGTTGGGGTCCTCTGGGAGAATAACTAGGGAGTCACTGGTGCTCTCTATCAGAAGCATGGATTGCTGGAGAGGAAATCCTGTCGCTTGAATCTGTTGTCCCCTCTGAACTAGGTCCGGGCCTAGAATTGCAAGGGCTGTTACGATGGGGTCTTCGATTATGTGTTGATGCTCATCGTCGATATTGACGATGGACGCTTCTTTCTCCTCCTCGCTGGGGATTGTGGCGATGGTGCTTTCGACTTGGAGAGGCTCTGATGGCGAAGGAGAAGCCGCCTCCTCTGAATCAAGGGCTGCGAATTGGATGGAGAGAGTGATAGCTTGAGTGTTGTGAGGGATCAACGCATTGCTGGGGGTCTCGCTCTTGTCCGACATGCCGTCTCTGGAGTTGAAACAGATGTGAGTATTGGAAAAGGGTAGAATGGGCTCCTGGGGTGTCCTCTCCTCTGTTTGCGCTATGTCGTTCCGGGCTGGTTTCTTCTTGAGTTCCGGATGGAGACGGTGGCAAAGTTTTGGGGTGTGGCCTCTTAGATGGCAGTGTTTGTAGAACAAAATGTGGTTGTCATAGAGGATTTGTTGTGTGTGGGTCTGATTGCCCAGCTCTATAGTGATAAAATTTGGTGGTTCTGAGGAAAGGTCGAGTTCTACGCAAATTTTGGCGTAGTGAGCCTTGGTGAGGTTGCTAGTCTCTGGCGCCGTTGCCACGTACATGCCGAAGGAGTTGGCAATACGCCTAATAGCCGCTGGAATAAAGCAAATGAGGGGAAGATTGGGCAGGGTCACCTAAGAGGCGACCTTCGGAGAATCTACTTTTGTGCTGAAGCTAGTCGACCACTTAATGATCTTCATCTGGTGGGAGTCGATCCTGCAAGTGCCTTTGGACCACACGGTCCTGTGGTCAATGTCTGAGGATTAGTGGAGAAGAATATGCCTAGGATCTATGGGAGCAACTCGGTATTGAGCCGATAACTTCCATCTGGAAATCTCCTCCTGCACCCTGGAGAGCTTGGGACAACCAGAGGAAAATTTGAGGATAAAGGAGTGGAGGAAGGATGATGACAGAGAGGTTAATTTCGATTCGGAAAAGGGAACTAAAGGTACTAGAGCGTCCCGAGAGTACTCGATGTCCGGAAGACGGACATCCGGAAGAATGCGACTTTGATCAGAATCTAGGTCCGGGCGCAGCATGGCGGCGTAGGACATTGGAGCTGATCTGGAAGGGGCGCTCTGGGAAAGGTTTAAGACGGGGTCCGTCGGGATGCCTATACCAAGAGACGATGAAGGGGGACAGTTGGCCGGGGATGGACGGAGAGATGACCTGAGCGATGGCCTCCCTGCTAGCCGAGGGAGAGTTCGCCACCGCCCCGCCCAAGGACGGACGATAGGATCCCGAATCCGGAGGGCCAGTGACTCCTGGGGCCGCCGGGGGTGGGAGGGGGCCGACTGCTGGAGGTGTGGGAATCGAGGGTGCCGGGCCCTTAGGCTCGGCAGGAGGGAAAGGGAGGGCGGGAGAGAAGCGGGGATGGGGAGGGTGGTTGGACCAGCAAGCTGAAGGGGCAACGAATGATCTAACGAGGGGGCGGAGGGAGCCGAGGGCTCAATTGGAGAAACGAGAGAGGGGGCGGAGAGAGCCGTGGGCTCAACTGGAGAGGAGGAAGCCAGAGGGAGCGGGAGGGGCAGGGAGGGAGGGAAGAGAATATGCGGAAAGAAAATGGTTAGGGGGAGTACGCGATTGGGGGGGTGGGAGAGAATACGCGAAGATGGGAGGAGACCAATACGCGACCTGAGAAGCCAGTTGTCCCGCGTAGGATCCCTCCCGAGCGTAAAAATAATGGTTAGGCTGTCTGACCGCGTAGAGCTCATGGGAAAAGTAGGGGTGGGCCCCACCGCCTGATGCATAGAGGAGGGGAGCTTCACGCGCTGGATGAGCATAATATGAGGGACCACTCTCGTGGAGGGGCCAGCTGTCTCGATTGGGAGGCCATGAGGCTAGTGGCCCACCACCTGCACCGCAGGGGGCACACTGCCCAAAAAGACGTCGCTCCCGATGGGAGTTTGAAACTGTGGGTTAGGCGACCCACCACCTGCACCGCAGGGGGGCACACTGCCCCAAGAGACGTTACTCCCAATGGAAGTTTGAAACTGTGGGTTGGGTGACAAACCGTAGGCAGTCGCCAGATAGTGTTCAGACCAAGGATTGCCGGCCAGACTCCCACTGGAGGCTCCGCCCGAGGGAAGAGGGGGGCCGAGCTGGAAGGACCACCGAGGGTCTCTCCTGAGCGAGTGGGAAAGGGGGGGCGGTGGAGAGAAGTTAGGGACACCGGAGACTAGGGGGTTGGGCAGAGGAGAGAAGTAGTATGCATATATGTGCAAATAATATATATATATATTACACTAGGGGGTTGGGCGGAGGAGAGAAGTAATATGTGCACACACACACACACACACACACACACACACACACACACACACATATATATATATATTACACTGATTGTTATATTATATATTTTTGTATAAGTATTTCGTGTGGGTATTCCATGTGTGTGTATAAATATTTATATCTACCTTATATATTAAAAAAGAAGAAAAAATAGAAAAAGGATTAAAAAAAGAAAAAAGAAAGAAAGAAATTCGAAATTGGTGCCCAACCTTAAACCGAGCCCAAGGACTTAGACGACCGCCTCCAAAGATTCATAATAGCAGCGCCTATAAAGCGGTCGAGGGAAGGAGAATTTCATCGAAATCCTAACCCATCCCTCGACCAACTACTGCTGCCCTCGATACTTGGGCGACGTCGCGTGCCCGCCATGCCATAGGCAGCTAGCAGCAGCGTCGCGCGCAACCGTACATGTAAGAACATCAATAGTCGCAACAGTGGGGGTAGGCAGTGACTCCTCTATTTTTAGGTACGATTACCAACTCCTCGATTCGTCATTCTTCAAAGTATAAAAACCTGTGTGTAGTCTATATAACCTTATACATGTCCCTTCAATTAGATTCGAAAATACTAGATTAGATTCCTCAGAAAATTGATCCAAAAATCAACCAAAAACTATTTCGAAAATTGTTTACAAACATTTTAGGTGCCCCTGTTCGAGGATCGATTCCGAGCAACTCGTGTGAATCTTTTTGAAACCAATTGAAGCCAGTGGTAGTCAACCTATAGGGCTTCACGAGACTTTTTGTATATTTCGATTTGATCGACTATGTGATGAGGAAATTGTACCCTAAATATGTTAAAAATAGTATTCAAACTATTAAGATTTTTGGAAAATCCTTCCAATACGGCGTGTGCCCCGACAAATCGGGCGACATGGTCGCAACCCATGAGCATCAAAAGACACGTATGGATGTTGTTGACGTGTGGAATTTGACGAAACTCGATTTCGTTGTGCATACGCGACGAAATCATTACGTATCCGTAAAGATACTCCGTATCGGCCCCTTTGCAAACTAGTCCATAACTTCGTGCACGTTCGTCATATCGAGACGAAACTTATGTCAACAGGATTGTATCCTTTTCTTGGTCATATATACCAAGTTTGGTCCGATTCTGAGAAGGTCGATCGGAACGCTATTTTGGCGGGCCCGTAACCGATCCAATGAGCGAATTTGTGCACGGCCCACCGGAATCCAACTTTGAGCATACAGTTGGGTTCATATCATCAAACTGGACCTGTAGATATGTAGTTTGATAACTTTAGAGACTGAAGATACTGGCACATTTTTTGATACAAAGCGGGTCAAACAGCGGACATTATTTTGACCCAAAATTACCGTTTTGTCTTTGTGTCCAGAATTGGACTTATGGGTAGGCTATTCTAGCTAATTTGACTATTCTGAATATGTTGGTAATATCTATTTCAGTCCCAGGAGACTGTTGTAAGAGTTTGACTTTTGTGGCTCGTCGATTGACTGGATAGTGTTGGTTCTACGTGCTACCCTTTTTTGCAGCTTTATTTACATGCTTATTCCTCTCATTATCCAGTTTTCGTAGTTGATTATTGACATGTATTTTGCTCATATCATGTATAATAGTTGGTTATTTCACTGATATATAGTCCTTGCTCACAGTTAGCCTTGTAGTTCATGTTGGACCCATTCTCCATGTAATTGATTGAGTCATATCGTAGAATGAGTGCATTGTAACTGAACTGTTATTTCCTTGTTTCGATTTTCTTAACCTGTAAGTCCACACTCAAGGAGAGGGTTGACTGTTTGCACCTGCGTGTCCACACTCGGGGCGAGGGTGACTGTCTTGAACTAACCTGTAAGTCCACACTCGGGGCAAGGATTAGTGATTTGTTCTAACCTACGAGTCCCCACACTCGGGACAAGGGTTAGTGATTTGTTCAAACCTGCGAGTCCACACCCTAGGTGAGGGTTTGGTATTGATTGATCTCTTGTTCACCTATTTTCTTCTAGCAGTTCATTTATGCGTAGTTGTTCTCGTATCCATATTTCATAGTCACTTGTCAGTTTCTATCTCTTTCCTGTTTATTTCTTTATGTATGATAAACTGTTAGATAGGCATATTTTATGTATCTTGCTAGTCCCCTAAGGACCTGATGATCTGTTCAGGTAGTTGATTACACGGAGTTAGTTAGCTAGTCATGATGATAGTTATTTACACCTACAGGATCCAAGTATTTGCTAGTGATATTACTTGGTTATCCTCTCGTGCTTTATATTCCTTATCATGATATATTCTGCTTGTTAGCCTAGTTTATAGACTCATGTTATTTCTCTGGAGTCTAATCGGACATATATGCTAGTGGGCTGCAGACCATGAACCATAATGTTTATTCTTGTTTTATATTCTTCTTGTAGATTGATATATAGTTTTACTTACCATATTAGACATGATACCCCATTCTGGACAACATATATATATTCGAGTTTGGCCGGAATTCGCTTGATACATAGCTGGCTTGTGCACGTGCTCGCATCCCAAAAAGTGGGTATGGGTCGTGACATTATGTACACCAGACCCTCGACCTCGAGGCACTCTTCGCCCAAACACTTGAACAACTACTTCTATGACCTTCATATAATGGTATTCTCTACTATTATTCTAAAGAATACTGCTACTGATGAGATTTCATATTTAGAGCTTTCTGCTATCTATCATCTCTATTTCCACGTCTCCTTCAGTCTACCTAAGACTATCATCGCCGCTATGGAAAGGTGTCATAAGAAACTATGACAACTTCTCTATGTGATGTATCTGCCTTACATATTTCAGTTCTTTGAGGTTATACTTGAGGATTGTCCACAAGATGGTGCTCCTGCTTATCTTCATGAGCATCGTCGTACTGCTCCTGCAGTTCATGCTCCTCCTCCACCTCCAGTTGACCCATCAGCTGTGGACACCCATCATACTCATCCTCCCGGTCGTGTTACTCTTGAGTCCCTTCAAGCTTTGATGTTGGACCAGTTTTGAGCTATGGACTTCCGTACACCCTTCAGCTTTAGGCCGTATCCAACTCTGTATGGGATATTTTATACAGTCTTGCTCACAACCCTAGTAGTTATATTCCTATGGTTCGTGATCCCACTAGACTTGGGTATCACATTGATGATCCGGAGGCTCAATGATACTTTGACCCTGCTGCTGTCCGTTATGATCCTAACCGTTCTGTTGAGACCAGTCCCTCCAGGGTGGCAAGTGCTACTGCTGCTGATGATGATTGAGGATATGTTTCCTCATGATAGACCATCACTAGTTATGTTTTTAGTTTACTATGTATTAGTGATAAATGCTTCTTTCAAGCATTAACGGTTTCAGTTTATTTGACTAGTTATATTAACTCTATATACTTCAGTCTATATGAATATTTTCTATTTTAGCACTTTGCATTATTTCATATTTAATGTTAATATTCTGCTATACTCTTAGTTGTGCTGAGTACTGTTATTTAATTGTTATGTCATTTTGCTTATGTGAAAAAACAGGAGATTAATATGATAGATACTTAAAACTGATGAAAAATGTTCTTAATTTATTAGTTATTATGCTATATGACTAACAGTTTTGAAGTTAAGCTCTCAATTATTTTTGGAGTTCTTGTCTTTCTAGACTTTTTCAGATATTCAACCAATATATTTTGTTACGGAGGAGTAACAAGACTTGACCATACATTACAGGGGAGTAAATACGTTGTACCAATATTCAAAGCCAAAAGCTACTTTCCTACCTTCTGTACCGCATCTTCTTTCGAACCGAGCTGAACAACTTCTTAAGTATCAATCGTAGTTTTGTCAAATTATCAAAATAGGGGAGGTTGTTGGCCCATTCAGCCATAGTCAAACCGATTTCGATAATTGACTTAAAACTCCGAGCTCGATATAAAAAGAAACAGAAGATCGTAAATTTTGTCTCAACTATAATTTTATACTTTATTTCGTATTTTTCTTTTATTGAGTCTAGAAAATTATGCGTCGGGATCACTCGCATTTAGATGTACTATCCTGAACCAAAAACAAACCTATCTTTTGATCCCTAGCAAAGCTAATATCCAAAGGCCAAACCAAATCAAATTACCCTCAAACCCTAGCAATCGAACTCGACCAGAGTTCTGTCCGAACTCGGTCCCTTAGGATCATTCCTGGTCAGCTGTATTTTCCTATTCTTTTGGATCTGCAATGTTCAAATTTATGAACGTTAGCCTACCGAGTTCTGCCCGAACTATGTCCTAGAAAATCCTATAAAAAGAGAAGAATTTTCCATTTTTACTCGCTCATTAAATTTTTATATTCTCTATCTATTCCTAAGCTTTCTATCTACTTTACAAAGCGTAAATCTTCAAATCTCCAAGGCAACTCCTATTCTTCTAGTGCCGGTGGTTTTCGATTAGGAGTATTCGAGTTGTACAAGCTTGGCATATAAAAGCTTTTCTTAGAAAGGTATTTTAAAGTTTGATCGTGGGCTTCGAATAAAAATACGACGGTATTGAAGTTGGCATGTTCTTCGGAGTAAATCACGCGGTGTAATCTCTATTCAAAATAGTGGATTATAGTGAGCAAGAGTTCTCGCGAACGACTAGTCCTCTTAGAGGGAAACCAGTATAAACCTTGGTGTTTGCGTATTACTTTCTTGCCTCTACTTACTTATTGCTTTACTTCATTGCATTTAAGTTTATTTATATATTTGCTTCACCTGCTTAATTTTTAAATTAGTAATTATATTTCTACTGCACTCTATTCACACCCCTCTAGAGTTGCCATCGATCCAACAGTGCTAACATAGTGAACCGAGCTTGATGTTGTGTGGAAGACCTCTTTCTCTCAGTAATTCACCAACAAGTGAGTGGCTTTGATCCTTCGATGATCCTTGATCAGTACGCTTAACAAAAGATGACTTGTTATTGCGTTTGGTGCTTAATAAAAGATGCCTAGTAAGAATCTAAAAAGATAATGAAAGATAAATTATCACATGGCTAGGTTTATGTTGCATATCAAAATGATGTCTTGTTTGTTGCAATATGAATTGTTGAATATGTGATGCAAAGACCCAAGTATTGGGCGGTAAGTGTATCGAACTTCGGTTCGAAAGGATATAGTAACACAA
Source organism: Iris pallida (assembly GCA_029216955.1). Taxonomy (NCBI): domain Eukaryota; kingdom Viridiplantae; phylum Streptophyta; class Magnoliopsida; order Asparagales; family Iridaceae; genus Iris; species Iris pallida. The sequence goes on from JANAVB010009592.1 coordinate 288,523, forward strand.
AATGAATAGTCCCTTGGTTGGATAAATGAGTATGCGAGCCTCCGACTCAAGGCATGAAGGCAAGATGAAGGAGAACCGTGGCTTATGTACTTGAATTTTGTTATCGTACATGTATGTTTCTTATTTAGTTAAGTTGCATTCACATGCATAGTTAAGGACAACTTGTGCACAAGGTACAGTTCCTCGAACGACACTCCGAGGCTACAGAACCGATTCGGCCTAGGAGGAACAATAGTGCTGAAGTAGTAGCACAGTGCTGAAGTAGTAGCACAGTCTTTTAAAAACCTTCTGGTCGAGCTAGCTACCCACCACTGAAAGGGAACCGTCTGACCATGATGTCCGAGATGGCATGTAGTCGGTGACTGTAGAAGCATGGAAAATATCAGAATGATGATCTATGCGGCTCGGAACAGGAGAACCCCATGCGGCTCATACAGGAGCAGTCCCATGCGGTTCAGAGAGACTTTTAGTCTCATGCGGCTCGGGGCAGGAGAGTCCATGCGGCTTACATAGGGACAGTCCTATGCGGTTCAAAGAGCCCCCTAGCCGCATGCGGTTCAGAAGTACATGCGGCTCACATACCACCAACAGAGATATGCGGCTCGATCAACACCACGTGTCCCTATGGGACCCCTTCACACAGCTGGCCATCGAGTAATGGCCCTATTCAATGCTCTGCCATGATTTGACAGCTGACGGCTCTGACATGAAGTGCCATAATGGTCCTGTCATAATGACAGACTCTTTGGAAATAGGAGAAAATCTCTGACACGATCCGAGATTGACACGTGGCTACTCCCATGCGGCTCCAGTGAAGAACAGCTTCATGCGGCTGGTGAGAATCACCTTCCTGCGGCTCACCAAAAAGTCATCCCATGCGGCTCGCAAGTATTATACCTATGCGGCTCACCGAAAAACTATCCCATGCGGCTCGCAAGTACTATACCTATGCGGCTCACTAAGACGCTGTCTCATGCGGTTCATGGATATCATGCGGTTCTGACAGGGTCCACCATTAAGACACGTGGCAGAGATTCAATGGCCCCTACGACTTGACAGCTGGTAGCAAGGATGATTATGGGATGCAGATCAATCAGAGATTTACCAGATCCCGATGACCATATTTAACGTTATCCTAATAATTAATGAGATCAGGTCATATCATTCATGATCAAGCCAATGGGACACGTGGTGAGAAATCCAAGCTTGACACAACCAATCATGAAGATTTAAAGCAATCAGCATTAATCATTCACAGGATTCAATACTATCCCCATTTATGGCCCAGATCCTTCACGCCCAAAATTAATGGTCCCGATTGATTATACGTCAGGCCGCCGCCACTTTGAGAATGGGTAATCATCCAAACCCTAATGATGCCCCCACTATTATAAATAGCAAGGTGTCATTCCCTTGTAAGATATACACGATCAGAAGGAGATAGACAAAGAGAGCTTCCCCCTAATAATCAGAGAGAAAATACACAGAGAAAGAGAGAAGTCAGAAGAGCAATACGAGGAGTGCAAGAAGAGCATTTCTTCATCAACGCCAACCATCTCTTCACAGGAGCCAAGGCTGCATACCGATCGTCCAAGGAGTAAGGCAGGGCTGCCGTCGCCTTCCCGAGCCTCTATCGTCACCCCCCAGAATCTAAAATAAACAATTGTACTTAGATTGTTGTACCTAGGTTTTCGTCCCTAGGCTTTCTTTGTACAAGCGAGTTTGTATTGTGAGTCTAAGTTCAGTCCTCCCATAAAATTGTTCTGTACTTTTACAATCAATGGCAAACACGATGGCGACTCTGCTGGGGACAAACTTCTCCACGGCTGAGGAGTTGGTGACGCAATCGGATGCAGCCAAGCTTGGCTCCACGCAACAGAAGATGGTCGCCCGGTTCGACCAACAGGCGTTCGAAGAAATGCTCTCCGACAAGAGCGCTGGCTCGGTCCAGAAACGAGCCCACACAAAGAAGGCCCGCAAGGAGTGGAGGCCCCGATCCTTCGTTCCTACTGAAGCTCTTGCAGAAATACCCTCTGTAGCTCAAAACGGTGGAGAAGACTCTCCTGCGGCCCCACTTCAGATCATAGACGACTCTGCTGTCCTCAAGTCCGGCAAAAGAAAACACTATGATGCTGGACTTGCAGGGGCAAAGAGGAACTCTATGCGATCCGAGCCGCATAAGGGTATTAACCGTAGGGAGAAAGCTCATGCGGCTACATCCGCCGGCCGCATAAAGAAAATTCATACGGCCACATCTGTCAGCCGCATAGCTTATGCGGCTACAGTTGCCAACCACATGGATGAAACTCATGCGGCTAAGAAAGTCAATCGCTTGCAGAAAACCCATGCGGCCACAATTGCCAACCGCATGCGGCCAGCCTGCACGGTCGTGACTCCTAGCCGCATAAAAATAACTCATCCAACGGCAAAAGACAACCGCATGCAGACAGCCTGCACGGTACCCAATTCTAGCCGCATAGCGTCCGTTCCACGCTTCTCTCGATCAGTCTTCGACCGTCTCTCATGCGGTCCTGACCCTGATGGTTCTCTGGATGATAAGCCAGACTCTGTGGTATTCAACTTGGACTCCTCCTATTACGCACCCGCAAGTGCTAAAAGGAGGAAGTCTAGGGCAGCGCGGGCTTACCAAGCCCAGTCAGCTATCCCAACCTCTAACTATCGGGGTGTCCTGTTGATTATCACACGGGCCTCTGATGGGAAGTTGTATAGAACCGCTCGAGTCCAGCCCCCGGCAGCAAAAGGACAAAGTGGTTCCTCTGACCTGCGTGAAGCGATCCTCCATAAGCGCAAGGAAAAAGAAGGAGCCTCGGCATGCAAAGAGTCCTCGCTTGGACATCACTGCACCCAAATCATCGTCAACTGCTGTTGCAACAACGCGACAGCAATGGAAGACCGGCCGTCCATCTTCCAAAGACTACAGCATCCGAGCTCAGAGGACGAGGCACCTCCTGTTGTCTCCTGCAATTCCACTCAGAAAATCCCCGCCGAGGGGAGAGAAAAGAAGACAAGCATCTCCAGCCCCAAGATATCAACCACTGCAGCTAAGAAACAGTCGTCTAAACGGCTGTCCTCCACCGGAATATTCTAATACACCCGTTCAAAGACCAAATCTGCTGCAATGGGAAATTCATCATCCACATCGCTGGGGGTCGTGGGAACTGGGGGTAGCACTCCTCCGAACATACACAATAATCCGATGTTTCAAGGAGCCGAGCCCGGGGAAACAACTCTCCCATCAGGTACAACAGACGCTGATGTCCCCGAGGACATCCATGGCTCTCAAGACGAAGCAAGCTCCGAGGCTGGGGATACCGTTCCTTCCGAGTCCGAGCCCGAAGAGAATATTCCCACCTACCCCGATGACTTCTCGGTGCATGGGTACGACTCGGAGGGCACATCCTCCACCGTTCCTTCCATCACTCCTCATGTAAGGACGGTGTTCATGACGGACAGCAACCAAGGTGGTTCCAGCGATCGCCAACGCATCGACACTTTGGAGGCTATACTGCAGGCCTTGGTCAAGTCTGTAGATGAAATCAAAGCCGCTCTTCCAACTCTGCAAGGAGGAACGCCTGGCCAAACGAGTACGGGTCCCGCGGTCAATGCGGACTCGAACTCAGCAGCACCAAACCCGGGCAATAATCCTCCCGAAATAACAGCCCCTACCGCAACAGATGAGGCCCGAGAAGTAAGAAGAGAGGTCCAGGAGCTTCGAGCCATGTTCCATGCCCGAGAAAATGCTCAAGACCTCAGAATGCGGCAACCATACCCTGCCGAATGGAGGGATGTGCCATTCCCACCAAAATATAAGTCGTTCAATATCAACCCATACGATGGCAAGACCTCAGCAAGTCGGTACATCACTTACTTCGAGGTCACCACCGACCATCTGCCCCATGATGATGCTATCCTCATGCGATTATTCATTGGAGCATTGGAAGGAGTCGTCTTCGACTGGTATCGTAATCTGCCGGACAACTGCATCCACTCCTTCGCCGGCTTCAAGCGCCTGTTCTTGGAAAGATTCTACGAAGTAGGGCAGGACGTCACCATGTCCACCCTCATGGACGTCGTCCAAGGGAAGAAGGAGTTGACAAGGAACTATATTGAGCGGTTCCGCCAAACCGCCATGAAGCTGCCTCCGGAAATCCAGATTCCTCTTTGATTGAAATTTGCCAAAAGAGACTGCTTCCAACGATCAGTCTCTGGATGGGCGAAAGTCAATTCAAAGATTGGAAGACGTTCATCATCAGCGCCACAAGCGCCGAAGAACGACTGAAGAAGGCTCGCCAACTGGGATTGCATATCTCGGAAGGAGAAAACAAGGGCAAGCGTCCCAACAACGATAATGGGGGTAGCCCCTCCAACAATCGGGACAGCAAGGGAAAGCAGGCTATGGTGGACGATACAGCACAAAAACCTAAGCCGAAGCCCGCAGACAAACAATGGCCGCAAATCACTTACTCCTTCGAAGACAGTCACGTCAAGCCCATCTTGGACATGCTCATACAAGGGGACAGAATTCAGCTTCCTCTACCAAGACGGGAACCGCGGACGGCAGAGATGAAGAATCCAAAGTACTGCCATTATCATCGCTATGTTCATCATGCTACACACGATTGCTACCAGCTGAAACGGTACATCCAGAACCTCATCGATTCGAACACTCTGGCCATCGATTTCGAAGAGGTAACCGTGGCGGCCAATATGGTGTCCGTACAATTCGGCAGCTTCCCGCCGACGGAGACTCAAGACGGGGTGGTCCCCGTCCCTCTAGCGACAATGGAGATTACCAATCTTCCACCTTTCCGAGATCAGGCTGCCGGTCTAGTACCCCTCACCACATCACGAGGGGAGGTCATGTGGATCCATCCAGACTTGGTGTCAGAAGTGACTCGGCCCACACCCTCTTCCACCAACAAAAAGAAAAGTGGAAAAGTCAGGACCTGCCACACAATTTCGGCAAACAACGAGGAAGCTACAGCCGTCGTCATGCGGTCCGGAGCGCAATCCCAACCTGTGGTTGACAATCCAGCCGAAAATCATCAACCCACTACAACTGATGCTCCGGGACCGGCTCAGCCTTCGACGACCGACAAGCCTAGGCCGAGGAAGACTCGCTTCGACAAATCCCTCCGAAAAGAGGCAGCCCAAGGGCTAGAGAGGCCCTACAACTTTGACATCTTAGCACAATTGGCTAACACACCGGCCGAATTGTCACTGTACGAACTCCTAAGGCTCTCCAAGGACGTTCGTATTGCATTAAGCGAAGCACTCCAAAATGTCGATGTCTATCTGGCTCAATCCAACCTCACCGGGGAGGACTCACCCGTGGATCCCCAAGACAGTGCCTGCACGGGAGCAATGCCCAACATCGTCTTCACTCCGCAGGACATGCTCATCAAAACCAACCTACACGATCGCCCGCTATACTACACAGGATACATCGGCGACGTGAAGGTGGATCGGATGCACATAGATTCTGGCTCTTCCATAAGCATCATCCCAAAGGGTCTGCTACATCATCTCCGCATCCCAATGCATCGCCTGACGCCTACAAGCACTGCCATTAGCGGTTTCAATTCGGGCAGGAGCTACCCTATTGGGAAGATTCGTCTGAAGTGTCAAATTGGCGACCTCCAATCCGAAGTCACCTGCTACGTCATAGATGCAGACACTTCTTACAACATCCTCTTGGGGCGCCCATGGATACATGATTACATGATCGTACCTTCCACGCTACACCAATGCTTCAAATATGTCGACAAACACGGCTTTGTGAAGACGAAATTCGCTGACATCGATCCCTTCAAAGGGGTTGAATCTTACTACTCGGATTCCTGCCTATACGAAAAGTCGAAGAGGCACCTTGATGAAGGAAATGAACAAGCTGGTACCGAAACGGCCACGGGATCAGAAGGACCTCTGACGATTCACCTCCAAGCTCGCAAACCGGGTAAGTCTGCACCCCTTACTGCCACTCTGCGGAAGGACGCGATCAGCCTCTCGGCGCAGGAAGAGCAGATGATAATCCGGCTGCCAAGGTCCGGCCAAGTGCCGAGACCCACAACGGGGCCACTGATAATCAGACTGCCGAGAGTCGGTCAACCCCAAACGGAGAAGATCAATCCCTCCGATAGGCCACTGACGATACGCCTTCCCAAGAAGGGTCGTCACCCCGATGCAAGGTCTGACACTTCTAGTGAACCAGCCACTCCTCGCTCCATGTCAAGTGCCAAACTGGGGGTTGCTAGTCTGCCAACAACTCCACGCTCTACTCCATCAACTGAACCACTGACAATCAAGCTTCACAGGACTTCCTCTCAGTCTTCATTCACACAGGGGGTAGCCGAAGAGGAACCAGAGTTAGCCAAGTACGTGGCCTCCCACACTGATGTTCCCTTCGCAGATGATGTAATCCCCCTAGAAAAGATACCTTACTTCATCAATAAAGGGTTATCTTTGAACTACACCGAGCTCAATAAGCTATGTACAATGTATGCTATGGAACACGATATAGGCACTCACCTACACACACAAGTGACAAATGTGTACACCGCAATCCAGCTTACTCCAGTAGAAGACGCTTACCGAATAATCGAGGGAGGGGATCATCCGATCATCTTCGGTCGGACGAACAACCCGCATCCCCTCACCATAGAGGAAGCCGACCTCGGGTCAGATGCCGGGAGACTGCCTCTGTATCTCTATAGCCCCCAATCCAAATATCTCATGCAGAAACAGGGGTATGATCTGGAGACGACGCCAGGTTTGAACTACGGCACTGGGCGACGATTACCTTTGAAGCCACCAGTCCGGCGGGCAAACCATGAGACTACTATAGCAAAACTCGATACGGGTTGGGGTATGTAACGCCTACTACAACCCCTGAGAGTTCAGATGAAGAATGCGACTGGCAGTCACATTCAACCGGGTCACCAACTTCAGACTCGGATACCAGCATCGGAGATGTGTTCAGACAAGTCATGACAGTCAATATGGCATTCGTCGACGCTTACGAAGAAGACAAAGACATCCCCGAAATCCTCGAGCTAGAGCCGTGGGCCCAGCAATTGGACGCACAATGGGAAAAGCGGTTCGAACTGAGAGAACCTCCTACTGAAGATAAGGTTATACAATTTGACCTCGGAAGCGAATCTTCTCCAAAACCAATCTTCGTCAGTAAAAGCCTAGCAGACGAAGAACGGGAGTCGCTGCTAGAACTTGTCAGAGAATACATTGATGTGTTCGCCTGGAGCTATAAAGACATGCCAGGGTTAAATCTCGACATTGCTCTTCACAAACTCAACATTCGGCCAGATGCAAAGCCAGTCAAACAATAACAACGACGCTTCCGCCCAGGCATCATGGATGCAATCGGAGTCGAAGTCAACAAACTGATAGCCAGCGGCTTCATTCGTGAGGAGCAACATCCAGACTGGGTCGCCAACATAGTACCCGTCCTCAAGAAGAATGGGAAGATTCGAATCTGCATCGACTTCCGCAATCTGAACGAGGCGTGCCCCAAAGATGAATTCCCCCTTCCTATCACAGACATCATGATCGACAATACCTGCGGCTTCGAACGTATGTCATTCATGGATGGCTTCTCGGGGTACAACCAAATCAAAATGTCTCATGATGACGAAAAGCATACATCATTCCGAACGCCAATTGGCACGTACTGCTATACAGTCATGCCTTTCGGTTTGAAGAATGCCGACGCCACCTATCAAAGAGCCATGAGCATCATCTTCAGAGACCACTTACGTAAGACAGTGGAGTGCTACGTTGACGATATAGCCGTTAAGAGTCGCTGCAAAGGAGACCATCTGCAGGATCTAAGGACGGTATTCGACCTAATGCGAGCGCACAATTTGAAAATGAACCCTACGAAGTCCTTTCTGGGCGTATCCAGCGGGAAGTTCTTAGGCTTCATCATCACTGTAAAGGGTATCCATGTAGACCCTGAGAAGACAAAAGCAATCATGGAGATGGGTCCCCCGAGAAATCTCCGCAAACTCAGAGGCCTTCAAGGGAGACTAGCTTACATCAGGAGGTTCATTTCCAACCTCTGACGATGCCGACCGTTCACGCACCTCATGAAGAAAGGAGTCTCATTCGTATGGGACGAGGAATGCCAGCGTGCTTTCGACAGCATCAAAGAATATTTGTCAAATCCTCCAGTTTTGGTGGCCCCGGTTCCTGGAAAACCATTCCTGCTCTATGTACGAGCAATGGAACACTCCCTCGGGGCTCTGCTGGCACAGAACAACAACGCAGGCCATGAACAGGCCATATATTACCTCAGCCGAATGATGATCGGACCAGAGCACCGATACACCGCTGTGGAGAAGGAATGCCTCGCCCTGGTGTTCGCCATTCAGAAAACGCGGCACTATGTCACCGGACAAACGATACATGTGATCTCACAAGTCAACCCTCTCAGGGTCCTCATGACTAAACCAGGGGCACTCAGCTCTCGCCTCGCTACATGGGCAATACTGCTGTCCCCTTATCATATGATCTTCGTCCCCCAAAAGGCAGTCAAAGGTCAAGCCCTGGCAGACTTCTTAGCAGCCCACCCAGGCTCGGAGTCCTCCAGGATATATGAAGAGATCCCAGATGAGGTCGCCAACTCGCATGCAACCTCTCACGATAATATATGGCGAATGTTCTTCGACGGTGCTTCAAGGACCGGACCTAAAGGCAATATAGTCGTCGGAGTCGGGGTAGTGCTGATCTCTCCTTCCGGATTGGTGATTAACCGCGCTTACTCTCTTACAGAGCCCTACTCTAACAATGTGGCCGAGTACAACGCTTTGGTCATTGGCCTCCAACTTGCAAGAGAGCTGGGGGTAGAATATCTTGAAGCATACGGCGATTCTCAGTTAATCGTCAATCAGATCCGGGGCTCATACGAAGTCTGCCACGAAGACATGATCCCCTATCACCAAATAGCGATCGATGTCATCTCGTCATTCGAGGGGTTCTTCATCGAACATGTCCCCAGACTCCGAAATATTGAAGCCGATGCCCTAGCTGGTCTTGCCGCTTCCCTAGCAGTTCCGAACTATGATCGCCAATCAGTGGATGTGATAGGCCATGAACTGGTCTGTCCCAAGAACAATGTGCAATTCGTGGCGAGTTATTCCGCCCACACGATCGATGATGCCCCAAATTGGAGACAACCATTCATCGACTTTGTCATCTACGACATCCTGCCCGAGAACCCAAAGGAAGCCACTTCCATCAGACGGCGTTCTCTCAGATTTTTCTACGATACAGAGACAAAAATGCTGTATCGCCGCTCCTACGACGGATTACTGCTTCGGTGTCTGTCAAACGCAGAAGCCAAAGAAGCCGTACGAGAAGCTCATGACGGTGTCTATGGGGCCCACCAGCCCAGCCCAAAATTGCAAGACCGCATTCGCCGAATGGGCTACTATTGGCCCACAATGGTGGCAGATGCGATAGATTACGCTAAAAAATGCAAAGCTTGCCAAGTCCACGCGGACTTTATTCACCAACCGTCCGAGTTTCTACATCCGACAGTGGCGTCCTGGCCATTCGAAGCATGGGGAATGGACATCATTGGTCCAATCACCCCACCTTCCTCCCGAGGACATCGCTTCATACTTGCGATCACTGATTACTTCTCCAAGTGGGCGGAAGCTGTCCCACTCGCAGAAGTCAAGACTTCAAACGTGATCAGTTTTCTTAAGCATCACGTCATTTACCGCTTTGGACTGTCCCGAAGGATCATCTATGATAATGGTCCGCAGTTTGCAAGCCACGTATTTTATCGGTTTTACGATAAGCACCATATTCAGAATGTCGCTTCGACACCATACAACCCGACAGCGAATGGGTTGGCAGAGGCATTCAACAAAACAATCATCAAACTCCTCAAGAAGTTTGTCTCCTCCAACAAACGCGACTGGAACAAGAAGCTCGGTGAATGCTTATGGGCTTATCGCACCACAGTTCGAACAGCTACCGGGAATACACCATTCTCCCTGGTGTACGGGAGTGAAGCAGTCCTCCCATTGGAGACTCAGATCCCCTCACTACGCGTCACCCTCACGCATCAATTGACGACAGACGAAAACCACCATCGTCGGCTACAGGAATTGGAGGCACTAGATGAAAAGCGCCTCTTGGCTCAGCAACGAATTGAGCTATACCAAGCACGCATCTCTGGAGCCTTCAACAAGAAGGTAAAAATCAGAACATTCCAGGTGGACGATCTCGTCCTGGCAGTCCGGAGGCCAATGGTCATGACTCACAAGACCACCGGCAAATTCCAGCCAAAGTGGGAAGGCCCATTTATCATTGAGACAGTATTCTCCAACGGTGCTTACCGCTTCGCAAAACAAAACGGAGACTTGCTCATGTTGCCCGTCAACGGCAAGTTCCTGAAGAAATATTATGTCTAAACGACATTCTCTCCAAGATCTTCGAGTCATGTACCCGCTGGTACCGCTGAACTCACATCCACAACATTTCAGAGTATCGAGTTATGTACCCGCTGGTACCGCTGAACTCACATCCACAACATTTCAGATTATCGAGTTATGTACCCGCTGGTACCGCTGAACTCACATCCACAACATTTCAGATTATCGAGTCATGTACCCGCTGGTGCCACTGAACTCACACTTTCTCAATATTCTAAATTACCGAGTTATGCACCCGCTGGTGCCTCTGAACTCACATTCCGGTCACTCTTTCAGATAGTAAGTCACGTATGATTATACCTCTGAACTTTCTTCCTGGAAGAGATCCTCCCTCATGATCCACTACCCGCGCTCCCAGTGCACAAAAAGGGTAATTGATCCACAAATTTCCGAAACGGCCATGTCCTCATTACCTCTGAGTCGTTTTTACTTCCACAAAAAACAAACCGCCCCCTCGCATAGAACTTCCACGTTCTCCTACCTTTGAGTCGTTCTATGTACCCCCTCTTCATTGAGCCCACTCCTGCCATGTCCTCATTACCTCTGAGTGGGAAGGCTCCGTCGAAGAAACCTTCATGTTTGCTATGTCCACATTACCTCTGAGTAAGTATGTCGGTTCCCTTTCAACTTATTATCTGTACCCACAACCGGAGTACGACAAGGATAATAGGCCCACAAATGTCCTTTGTTGACCACAAATGTCCTCTGTTGACCACAAATGTCCTCTGTTGACCACAAATGTCCGCTGTTGACCACGAATATCTTTCGTGAAGTCTCCCCTGCCATGTCTTCATTACCTCTGAGCAGGAAGATTCCACGGTAAAACCTTCATGCTTGCCATGTCCTCAAACCTTTGAGCAAATATGTTGGTTTCCTTTCATCCCATTATCCGTATCCTGAACCAAGGTACGCCAAGGATAATAGGTCCACAAATATCCTCTGCTAAGCTTCTTAGCATAAATCCACCATCTCACCATGCCCCGGGAGCCCAGTTGCTCTACGGCATTCCTTTTCCCAATACCGAGAGCACCCCTGACCACTTTGCCATGGCTGTTCCGGATATCCTGACCAAACTTGTTATCCGTACCTAAAACCAAGGTACGCCTAGGGTAACAGGTCCACAAATAATCTCCCAGCAAGTCCAATTCCACAAACGCGACAAGTACAAGAAAGAGAAGATGAGTTGAAACATGCTCATTTATTCAAAATTCAAAGTGCTACATCATTTGGGATCACATCCCTTACAAAAAGAAAAAAAAAAGAAGCAAAAGAAAATAGAAAGCGGATAACTGCTCCGGGGCACATAACGCCCTGAGACGGTCCGTCAGCAAGGCAACCGACCGCTCAAACCTCTGGGTAGCTCGACGCTCCGCCTCTTGGGCCAGCACCGCCTCGTCCTCCAGTTGAGCATGGGCTTGCCAGTTATCCTCGAATCTTTTAAAGGCCCGCTCCAGGTTAACAGAAGATCGGGAAACCTTCTCGGCCTCCCGAACAATTGACTCCTGTTCCGTCTGAGCAGCCTTCAGCTCTGACTCTAAAAAGGCCAACTCTCCTCCGGGCGCGAAGAACGTACCCGTTCGCCGATTATACATCTCCAAGAACGCCACGAACAATGGTTTATTGATAGGAAGCCCGTGACAAGTGCCCCGAATGGCATGATAAAGTCCCACCTCCCGCAGGAATGTTCCATAGGTCTGCAGAACCCAAGTGGTCAACTGGGCCTACGAAGAGGTGGGGTTTATCCAGTTCGACAATGCCAGTCTGCCAACGGGATAAGATTTCTTGCGAGCGAGCCGATTCAGGAAGGTATCAGCTTGAGTGAGTGTGAAGTTGGGACCCTATACATTCATGAAAGAGCCCGGGGCTAGACCCATCATGTACCGAAGGACGGAATCCTTATCCGCGTACGCTGACCGCATGTTCGGGTTATAATGGATGTTGCCCATCAACATCCCTGATTGGGTAGGAGTTAAGTTACACACCATCTTTCTGTCCAGCAACACCATATTGAACCACGACAGAGGATAATGACGTTCCATGAGAGGAATATGGATCGCCACCCCATCCAAAGAAAAATTTTAGTTCTCGGAAATCTCTAATACTCGGGGATTCTTTATGATTAAAGCATCTCCAAAGAGGAATAAAGGCTTCAGGTATAATCCATCCAGCTTCCCAGTATTCATCATTGAACGGAGGTAATGGAGGGTCTGATTCTCGATGGCGTTCAACCTCTCCGAAGGCTCATCAGCAGGGAATTGATTCAACACATGCTTAATTAAGTCATCAAGACGCACGCCCAAGACGAACTGATTTGAGCCCACTATAAGTTCCCCCGCAGGATTTACTGGCAGATTCACTGAAGAAAAACAAAAGAAACAAGTCAAAAAGATGGCTGAAACACAAACTATGTGATGCTTATGCGGCTGAGCTCAGTATAGCCTCATACGGCTAAGTTTGAAAGATCTCATGCGGGTCAGTCCGAATGAGCTTATGCGGTTCAGTTCGGATGAGCCCATGCGGTTCAGTGCGGATGAGCTTATGCGGTTTAGTTCGAATGATCTTATGCGGTTCAGTTCGAAATAAGCTTATGCGGCTCAGTTTGAAAGAGCTCATGCGGTCCAAGTCCAGATAAGCTTATGCGGCCCTGATGATGAAGTAGTTATGCGGCTGCAAACAAAAACTTTCATGCGGCTCAGGCCTCGGTCATATCCCATGCGGCCCGAACGTGAGTCGGACACGCAGCATACTTGGAAATATAGGCTCGCGCATAAGATATGCGGCGTAGCCATGACAGTTCATGTTGATGGTCCTACCAGCAATAGGCGGGTGAACGTCGGGGTGTAAAACAGGCACGCCAGCCGGCGGAGGAGCCGCCACGTTCGCCGCCGTCGATGAAGACGCGGCCTTCTTGCCCTTCGCTGCCGCAGACGACGACACGGCCTTCTTGCCCGTAGCAGCGGTAGTCTTCTTGGGAGCCATTGGCAATCTTTGATGAGAGAAGACGAAGAGGAAGTCGGCAACAAAGAGTACGAACAAAGGGGAGCTCAAAGAATAAAATCACTCCTATTTATAGGCGAAAGAGGCCCAAAAAATCAAAACAAACGCCTCGATCCATGCGTCGCCTAAAAGAATAAAGGAAAAAATGCTTCGGTCAAAACAAAACTGACCCTTGGGATCCTCCCCCAAGAGGCGGCGAATCAAGGGCATTTAATGCAGAAGATTTGCACACGTGGTTGGGACACGTGGCAAAAAGTCTATGCGGCCTAACAGTTCATGCGGCCAGATAAATCCATGCGGCTGAATAATCTATGCGGTCAGCAAAAGGCCATGCTTCTTATTCAAAGTATTTCAATTTAGCAAATTGAAAACTTTGAAGGGGGTCTTGTAGAAGCATGGAAAATATCAGAATGATAATTTATGCGGCTCGGAATAGGAGAACCCCATGCGGCTCATACAGGAGCAGTCCCATGCGGTTCAGAGAGACTCTTAGTCTCATGCGGCTCGGGGCCGGAGAGTCCATACGGCTTACATAGGGACAGTCCTATGCGGTTCAAAGAGCCCCCTAGCCGCATGCGGTTCAGAAGTACATGCGGCTCACATACGACCAACAGAGATATGCGGCTCGATCAACACCACGTGTCCCCATGGGACCCCTTCATACAGCTGGCCATCGAGTAATGGCCCTATTCAATGCTCTGCCATAATTTGACAGCTGACGGCTCTGACATGAAGTGTCATAATGGTCCTGTCATAATGACAGACTCTTTGGGAATAGGAGAAAATCTCTGACACGATCCGAGATTGACACGTGGCTACTCCCATGCGGCTCCAGTGAAGAACAGCTTCATGCGGCTGGTGAGAATCACCTTCCTGCGGCTCACCAAGAAGTCATCCCATGCGGCTCGCAAGTATTATACCTATGCGGCTCACCGAGAAACTATCCCATGCGGCTCGCAAGTACTATACCTATGCGGCTCACTGAGACGCTGTCTCATGCGGTTCATGGATATCATGCGGTTCTGACAGGGTCCACCATTAAGACACGTGGCAGAGATTCAATGGCCCCCACGACTTGACAGCTGGTAGCAAGGATGATTATGGGATGCAGATCAATCAGAGATTTACCAGATCCCGATGACCATATTTAACATTATCCTCATAATTAATGAGATCAGGTCATATCATTCATGATCAAGCCAATGGGACACGTGGTGAGAAATCCAAGCTTGACACAACCAATCATGAAGATTTAAAGCAATCAGCATTAATCATTCACAGGATTCAATACTATCCCCATTTATGGCCCAGATCCTTCACGCCCAAAATTAATGGTCCCGATTGATTATACGTCAGGCCGCCGCCACTTTGAGAATGGGTAATCATCCAAACCCTAATGATGCCCCCACTATTATAAATAGCAAGGTGCCATTCCCTTGTAAGATATACACGATCAGAAGGAGATAGACAAAGAGAGCTTCCTCTTAATAATCAGAGAGAAAATACACAGAGAAAGAGAGAAGTCAGAAGAGCAACACGAGGAGAGCAAGAAGAGCATTTCTTCATCAACGCCAACCATCTCTTCACAGGAGCCAAGGCTGCATACCGATCGTCCAAGGAGTAAGGCAGGGCTGCCGTCGCCTTCCCGAGCCTCTATCGTCACCCCCCAGAATCTAAAATAAATAAGTGTACTTAGATTGCTGTACCTAGGTTTTCGTCCCTAGGCTTTCTTTGTACAAGCGAGTTTGTATTGTGAGTCTAAGTTCAGTCCTCCCATAAAACTGTTCTGTACTTTTATAATCAATGGCAAACAGTGACCTTCATATAGACATGTGTCATAGCTAACAATGTCTTATGTAGGCAGAGCAAGTATTATTCATAAATATACAGGGATAGCTATCGACCGTGGGTAGGATTCACCAAATTGGTGAACAATATAAATTGCTTATGTTTCTCTCATCAATGTGTTGTTTATATTGCCTATCAAATATGAATTGTTAATGGACCCTAAGGCAAGATAGAAAGATCACAAATCAATAGCGTATATTCACGTAATTGACTACTGTTGATATGGTGAGATTGGTTACGGCCGCTCACCAGTACATACGTGGTAATGTACTGATCCTCGTCTCCACAGGTGCCGAGAATCTAGTGGATAATCTTAGACGATGATGGCTTGCTTTTCGACCCTTTAGAAGCTTCACACTTCCTTGAAGTTTCCACTTGAAGAAGAAGGCATTTTGCTGGAGGTGTTTATTGCCGCATTTTAATGAAGGGATATGATGTATGGAACAAGTTGTATCTCATTTCAATATTAAGTAGTACGCCAAGTTTGGCATTTCATCTCGATTGTTTGAGAGCCTTATGTTTTCTATGAAAAGTTATCAATAAAGAGCTCATTTCAATCTATCTGTGTATTTCAATTTCTCTGTGAACTTGCTGCAAACTCTATTTAAAATGCCTTTTTTTTATAAAATGTACACGACCACGCTTTGTATAGTGCAACTCCAGACTTGTACGGTATCACGCCTGAGCGAGAACGAACGATTCAGCGTGAATCAAAGTGAGGACGAACGATTCCTCGAATTGGGGCATGACAGTTTGGTATCAGAGAACGACTTTTCTTCCTTAGGAATTTCTTGGTTTTAATATTTTGAAAACGACACCAGCTTTATTGATTTTTGAAAAAACTTTGGTTTTAGTGTCACAAAATGAGATATTCCATACAATAAGTCGATAAATATTTTATGAGACCAACAAAATTTCTTTGTGTTGTAGAGATGACGAAGGCGGACACCACAAACAATGCGAGTAGCTCAAGGATGGTAGCCTCAACCGACCCGATAGAAAGTATTTGCCATCAAAAATAAGTTATTTTGAATAAACTGTATATTTCAATTACAAACAGAACATAGTACAATGTAGGACTTAGATGTAGTCCTAGGAGTACACTTTTGTTTTTATCGAGGAACCGTGGCAATGGAGTGAGTGGTAATAGGTTGACTCCGTTGACGATCTGATGACGATCTCGAACTCTCTGAATGTCTGGATTGCTCTGGAACGGGCAGTGACTTGAAGAGGATTGGGACTCTCGCAAGTGCTCTAGATGTTGATGTGGTTGGAGCGTTCCAGAAGTGGGGATCGAGATATTGAATGAAGGAATAATCCTTCAGTTTATAGGTTGCAGCATGATCTACTTATGCGCACATATTTGCTATGTGCCTGGAGAATTTGTACATAGGGACGCCACGTGGCTGATGTTGTTAAGCGCATGGATGAGGCGCCCTGAAGTTGGAGCTGAATCTGTTCGAACTGCACTGTTAAACTGCGGTGGAGCTGACACATGGCAGTCATGGAGATTCGGTTGTTGTTATATTGGGTGGCTAGCACTCATTCGTAGGGTGAACTGAGTCAAATGACACGTGGCACGTGTCTATGGTTCAAAGATCTCAGATTTAGTGGAGAGTGATCTGTCAGGATGCACCTAGGATCTGGCACATGAGAAGAATTGGCTCTTGACTTTTAGGAGTCAGAAACAAGTCTGGCGCATGGCTGTCGAGGCGCATGCAGAGTTTTGGGCTCATGGCTGTGGAGGCGCATGTAGGTACTTGGCTTCTGTCTTTTGGGATCAGGAATTAGTCTGGGCGCATGGCTTTTGAGGCACATGAAGATTTTTTTGGGCGCATGGCTGTAGAGGCGCATGCGAGTTGTCAATTGGCCACGTGTTGGAGTGCAGCCATAATCGACACAAGTGATGATTGCGTCTCCTCGTCTTCTAAAAAACCTGACTTTTTTGTCATCAAGACGTGGGCTGCTGTCATTTCAGTCACTCTAGCATTAAATGCTTTGATTGACGGAGAGCTTAAGTGGGCGCATATTTGTGCGTCACTGGGCGCATTTTTTGTGCTCCACTGGGCGCATACGTCTGAAATATATGGTTCTGATGGGCGCATCTGCTA
Organism: Iris pallida; assembly: GCA_029216955.1. Taxonomy (NCBI): domain Eukaryota; kingdom Viridiplantae; phylum Streptophyta; class Magnoliopsida; order Asparagales; family Iridaceae; genus Iris; species Iris pallida. The sequence continues at coordinate 305,960 of JANAVB010009592.1, forward strand.
CGTGGCGCATCTCATTTGGTCAGCTCTGTCGAGTCTTTCAAGTCATTAATGCTTCATTGACTCATCTGAATTCGAAGGGGCAGATTCATCATCATAAATGCAGGTTCATTGCACTGACTTCGGAAAAGTTGCCACTCGACGTATGGGTTTGATTTTTCCTGGTGTATAAATAGCAATGCGAAAAGAAGTTTGTTTTTCGTTTCACTTTTCTTTTTCAAATGGAGATGAACTCGACCGGTCCTCCTTCTTGGCGAGATGTTGCACTATGGGTTGCAGAACTCTTCGTTCGAAGAAGCTTTGACGATAAACTCCTTCAGAAGACTGAGATGCGCCAAGTTTGCTATGGACACAACAGCTTATGTACGAACCCCTTGTCGGCAGTGTTCTTCTAAAATATGGCATTAGGTGCCTGTTGCATCCAAAGATTTGGGTCGTCGTGCCCCGACTTCCGTTATGCTGGAAGGGCCATCAGGTTCGGGTTGATTGCTAACCCGCATTCTGCTCAATAAATACTTTATTGGCCGAAGCACTCAAAGAACTGATTCACTCTGACAAGGAAGAATGATGCGCCTACACTAAGACGTTAGAGTGATGCACCTAGCTGTAGTTTAGGCTTTCTCTTTGTAGTAGACTTTCTTTGTAGCAAGTGTTTAGCTATGTAATAGATTTTTATATGAATAAAAAGTCTACTTTTCATGTGCCTCTTCTCTTTGCCTTTTAATTATTGTGCCAATGTTCTGTTTCTTCGGCACATAATTGTTTGGAGCGCATGATGTCCGGGGCGCATGAGAATTCTGGCTTTTGGATGTGCCTGAAGTTCTATGCTTCTACAAGACCCCCCTTCAATGTTTTTAAAACTCTCTGCTGAGTTTTGGAATACTTTGAATCGATAAGCATGGACAGTAGATGCTCAGGGCACATGCCCTGTCTAGGCGTGTGGCAGCTCTGCGCATTGGATGTGTTGGCACGCATACTTTTCCTGATTTAAATGTCAAGAAGATAACGCCTCATTTTTGTAAGTCCTAAAAAATCAAGTTGCATCGATCAAATAGGCAGAGAAGTCTAAATTGCGCACCCTTCAAATGAACTGTGCTGGAGACAGATTGCGCTACAAATCAAACACGCGAGGCTGAACTGCGCTAACGCCCGAGCGCTCTATGCTGATGTGACAACGCCATCATTACCTGACAAGAAGATCAAATCTTCTGACAGCCTGACAGCCCGAAAAATGAGGAGTCTGTTCGTTTCCTGTGCAGTACGGCGCTCGAGAACAGCTGTACAGTCCAGCGCAGTCTGCCAGTCCAACAAGAGCGCAGTCTGCCAGTCCTACATAAGCGCAGTATGCTAGTCCAACCTCAGTACAGTTTGACTAAGTTCGAATCCTAGCGCTATCCATTGACTAGAAGGGAGCGCAATCTGAAGCTAGCGCTATTCAAGTGGCGCGATCCATCAAACTTGTTGAAGATAATTGACATTTATTACGTGGCTTACATGTCATTAATTGCTCGCCACGTGGCAACCGTCTGTACACGACCAAGCGCATTTCAATCAAACAATGCCACGCGTCTGAATACAGTTAGCCCACGATCGAGCAACTGCCCAATGGCCAACGCAGTTTGCAGTCTGCGCAGTCTGTCTCCAGCGTAGTTCATTGGGCGCAATCCAGAATAACTATAAAATAGTTATTTCTAGAACTCCATAAATAGATTTTCAAGTTCAGGGGATCATTATTCAAGATCATCAGAGATCAGGAGTTCTTGTCCAAGTGCTGCTGCATTCTTCAGAGGCTATCGTCTTCAAAGTTCACATCATCCAAGGGATAAAGCGATCGTCTTCAGATTGGATTCCTATAGTTGTACTTTTCCAGAATTCATTGTACTCTTGTACTATTCTTTAAAGTTTGTGAAATAAAAGACTTGTTTTTGCAAACAAAATGGTGACTCTGCCGGGGACAACTTTCTCCTCCGACGAGGAAGTGACAACTCAATGTGACGCTGCGTCTATCGAAAAGACGCAGAAGACGCTGGTTGTGAAGGTCAACCAGACTGCCTACGAAGCTATGATCAACTCTGGGACTACTCGGCGCACTGTGGCCTCTGCCAAGAGCAAGGTCCATTCAGTATGGACCCAGAAGTCCTCTGCGCAACCTGTTGTTTCTTCTGACAGGAGGCCAGTATCCACTTCTACTCCTGCGCAATCCATCACCCTCCCTGCTAAGGCGCAATCCAGAGCTCCTACAGCCCATGCGCAGCACACTGCTCCTCTTGCCACAGCGCAATCTACAACTTATGCTGCTATGGCAAAATCCAAGACCCATCTCCCTCTGGCGCAGTTGGCGACCTCGATCCCTCCTACGCAATCCACCACTCCTTCAAACAGAGCGCAACCTAAGCCCCCTGTAGTCAAGGCTTCACTTGCTGCTTCCAGAACACAGGTTGCACCTCCTGCTTGTTCTATGGCCAAGGAGCCCTCTGTCATCATCTCCAGAGGGCAAGTTGCTGCATCTTCTGTTCCTGTGCAACCCGCATGGGGTAGTCTTTTGACTATTCTTCCTCCGTCTCAGCACAAACGGAAAGGCCCTTTGGTCTTTTCTCAATCTTCCGAAGTCCAAAATCTGGAAAACAATAGAGGAAAACGCTCTTTAGCTAACCCTTCTTCACAAAATAAAGGAAAAGGCCCTTTGGTCTTTTCTCAGTCTTCTCTGGTTTTTACCTCAGAAGATCCATCTGAATATGCCTCGGCACCAAACAATACAAAAACTCTCTCAAACAAGAGTTCTTCTTTCCCTGCTAAAGAGAAGAATAGTGATCAGAGAGGCATTTTGCCTACTCCAGTAGCACACTTCAAAGATCTTCCAACTCTTCGAATATCCCGCTCAAAGCAGGAGAAATTGCTGGTGTCTCAGACGGAGGTCCCTGGGGGTGAGTTTGCCGATTTACGAACTTATCTAAATAAACGCAAGCAACCAACGCCGAAGGCGAACTTGCATCAAAAACAAACTTCCAGGAGGAAAAATCCTGATACCTATGCCAATGAGTTGAGTACTTCTCTGTATACTAACGGGACAAAGCATCTGAAGAATCGAAATCATGTTCCGAACATCGTCAAAGAATATATCCCTGACCTTGGGGAACACCTCAAGCAGAAGTGGAACAACACCTCAACACCTCCAATCCAACCATTGGAACACCATTGTAATCACAAGGTGGTTTTTAAGTGTTGTTGCCAGACGACAAAACGATCTGTCTTCGATCGTTTAACTTCTGAACCAATGTCAGAAGACGAAGACAAGGTGCTCTATGCCTCTGTAAACATGGCTTCTCGAGACACCGAGGGTAGGAAGTGTTCAAAGCATGGCAAATCCCGTAAGCCCAGTCAACGATATCTGGATTTACTCCATGAATCCTCTGAAGGAGTATTCTGACACATCCGATCCCAAAGTCGGGACACAGCCAGTCGTAGGAATCTTCTCCAAGATCCTTCTGGTCACTTCTCCGTTTTTCATTCAGAGGAAGATTCTTTCTCTGATTATGATGCATATAGCGAAAACTCTGAGCAGACAGTGTCTTCTACCGTACCCAGAGAAGTGTTGGCCTATGTTGTTACTGAAAATCCAGACGCTTCTAGTTCGGCAAGTCAAGAACAACGAATCGCCGTACTGGAAGATAAATTAAAGACCATGGCTGAAATGATCACGAGTATGCATACTGTTATCATAGCTCAACATACAGTATCACCGACTGCACGTGCTGTAAATCCCGAGATTATAGCATCATCGGTGCCTGTCAATACAGGTCTGGGGGTACCGTCTCCTCATGTAGCCTCAATACCTATTCAAGTTACACCCATTCATTCAGGGGCTGGGGGTAGTGCTTACCATGTTGTTCCTCCTCCTAACCCGGTAAGCCAGCCTATTACTTCTCCATCCTCAGGAGATGCCAACGAGGCTATAAAACTACTACGTAATCAGTTCGAGGCCTTCAAAGAGAAAGACAGTCTACAGAGGTTGGGGATCAAACAACCTTATCCAGTGGAATGGAAGGAAGTCCCATTCCCTCCAAAGTACAAGATTCCTACGATCGCGCTGTTTGACGGCAGCACTTCTCCGAGTCAGTTCATTAACCATTTCGAGGTAATGACTGTCCAGCTCCAGCCAAGCGATGCTCTTCTTACCAGAATCTTCGTCGGCTGCTTAGCCTGTACAGCATATGATTGGTACCGTAGCCTGCCTGACGGCTCTATCACTTCATTTGTCGGGCTCAAGCAGATGTTCCTGGAACGATTCTACGAGGGTATCAACGATATGACTATATCCGCCCTCAACAAAATCAAGCAAAGACATAATAAAACTACTGAGAGTTTCATTGAATGATTCCGCCGTGAAGCACTCAAAATGCCTCCCGAAACCCCATCTGTTGTAACGATAGACACTTGTAAGTCAAACTTGTTGCCTATCATCAGCATGTGGACGGAGTCAATACAGTTCCAGGACTGGCCGTCATTCATCGTCAATGCTAAAGCAGCTGAAGTTAGCGCTGAGAAGTTCAAACAGTTGGGGGTACACATGTCTAACCCTGATCGAGATGAGTCTTCTGCATCCGGTAGCGGTAATTGCCAAAATAACCGCAAGGGCAAAGAAACCTTGAATATCAACCTCAAGAGCAAGGAATCTTTAGCCGTTAACGTGGCTCAACCCACATCTACCTCTGCTCCTTCTGCACCGCCACCAAAGGAACCTCGCCCAAAAGTAGAGTATTCCTTTGATGAAAATGATACAGCGAGCATCTTCGACTGTTTGCTGTAGAGCAATAAATTGCAACTTCCTGACCCGAAGAATCCTGATGAAGTCGGTAAGACTGACCACCCTAAGTATTGTGTTTATCACAGGTTCATAGGGCATCCTACTCGGGCATGCTATGTGCTCAAAGGCAAGATTCAAGAGTTGGTCAACGTCGGTGTCATCACTCTCCAACAAGATGAAAAGACTGTTACGGCCAATATGATTTCTGTACAGTTCGGTGATTTCCCGCCACAAGTGGTGTAGAGTGGCATTATCTCCATTCCCAGAGCCACTCTGAAAATTAAAAATCTTCCTCCTCCACAAAGTGAAGGTCTTGTCCCCTTATCCCTTGATAATGGCGAGATCATGTGGATTCATCCTGATCTTGTTTCAGATTTCGAAGTCCCTTCTTCCTCCAAGCAGAAAGAACGCTCTAAGGGCAAGACAAAGAGCTGCAATATGGTGTCTTTTGACCCCATAGTTGAAGAAGAGATCCTATTGGGCACCAGGTCCAGGAAAACCTATCTACGGAAGCATCCCGAAACTCAGGAGGATCCTACTTCGTCTTCTGAGGTTATTCCAGTACAGCCTGTCTCTACAGAGGGCATCCCTTCTATATCATTACCGGTTGTGGAACCATCTCTTCCTAAACCGACAGTAGCCGACAAAGGCAAACAACAAGTCCGTTTCGACAAAGTTTTGAAGAAGTCTTCCCCCTCTGGACTTGAAAAGCTATATAACTTTGATACATTGGCTCAATTAGCCAACACACTAGCCAGGCTATCCATCTTCGAGCTCTTACGCCTCTCTAAAGAGACTCGAGAAACACTGTGTGAGGCTTTGATGCAGGCAGATACTTGCCTAACTCTTCTCAAGAAACCTGAGTCAGAACCTGTCTCTTGTCTCCACTGTTATAGTGTGCTGGAATTAATTCCAAACATCACCTTCACACAAGATGACATGTTGATGGAAGACAATCGACATGACCGTCCTCTCTGCTTTACAGGATATGTCGACACCATGAAGGTCGATTGTATTCTGATAGATCAGGGTCAGCACTCAGCATCATGCCTAAGACGATGTTGGATGCTCTGAAGATTCCAGTGCATAGCCTGTCCGGCACTATCACCACCATCCTGGGATTCAACCAGGGAAAAAGTGAACCTTTAGGCAAGATACGCTTAAAGCTCCAAATTGGCAATCTTCGCACGAAGGTCACCTTCTACATTATAGACAACCATGGTTGTTCTTACAATGCTCTTCTGGGGAGACCATTCCTTCATGAACACAACATTGTTCCTTCTACTCTCCATCAATGCTTCAAATACGTTGATGACAAAGGAGAAGTCCAAAAAGAAGTTGCGGATCTCTACCCGTTTAAAGGCGTTGAAGCATATTGCAATAACGCTCGCATATATAAAGAAGAGTTTATAAAGGTGGTATTAGCCATGGACGGTGAGGAAGAACAAGAAGCAGTGTCCAATGACACTCTCATCATACCTGTCAAAGGACGTGTTTCCCATCCTCAATCCTCCAAACCACTGGCTATTCATCTGCCAACCCAGAAGCAATCAACTGGTGATAATCAAGATAAAAGGGAGCTCACCTTTTCTGAGCCGCTGGTTATCGACTTACGTCGTAACAAGGATAAAAAGGAGCTCACATCTTCTGAGCCACTGGTTATCGGTCTCCGTCGTAACAAAGATAAAAGGGAGCTCACCTCTTCTGAGCCGCTTGTTATTGACCTTCGTCGCAACAAGCCTAAACCTCCTTGCTCTTCTGTTCCTCCTCTTGTAATCGATCTGACCAAGCCGGCTAAGGCTAAAGGTCCTATTGTAAATATGGATGTACAAATCAATGAAAAAGCATCTACTTTCTAGTATATTGATGTCATTTATCATACTAAATGCTATTTGGATATGCTAGACAGCTTTCAGTCATTTACAACAGGGGTCGTACAATCCCTTCAGACGGAAGTATTATTTGAACATCCAGATGACTCATATTTTGTTGTCCCTTCTCGAAAGAGAGGTGAGAGTCCAATACTTTTTAGTAAAGGGCCAGAAACAAAAATTTAGCTATACGGATGATAGCAAAAATAACGATATAGGACGTCTCCAACTTCGTCGCTGTAGTCAACAATCAAAAGACATCATCCAAAAGATGGGTTATGACTTCAAGAATGGCCTCAATTATGGCAAGGGTAGACGAACTCCTATCCGTACGGTTGTTCCGAAAGGAAAATCAGAGATGTACTACAGCAGGACGAAAAGAGGTCTCGGATATACTTCACCTCCAGTCTTATCTCCAGAAGTCTCCGAATCCGATAATGAGGAACGCTCTAACTCTTCTGATTCCAGATCATGGGATTCCGATACCAGCATCGGTCAAGTTCATCGATTAATCGTATTTTCTAATATGGTCTCCGCTGAACTCCCAGAAGGCTATGATGAGGATATCGAAGAAAATCCTGAAACATATCCTTGGGCTCAACGAATGGATACCCAATGGGAACTCCGATTCGAACAACGAGAACCTCCTACCGAAGATCAATTGGTTCAAATTGACGTAGGAGAAAATAGGTCATCTCGTCCAATATTCATCAGTAAGAACCTTCCAGAGGTAGATAAGCAAGAATTAATTCTTCTTATTCGAGAATACGTTGATGTCTTTGCTTGAAATTATGAAGACATGCCAGGTTTAGATCCCAAAGTTGCTACCCATAAGCTGAATATTTTGCCTAATGCAAAGCCAGTCAAACAACAACAAAGGCGATTCAAGCCAGAAATGATGGACACTATTGATGATAAAGTCAAAAAGCTCATAGCTTGTGGCTTTATTCGAGAAGAACAACATCCAGATTGGGTAGCCAACGTTGTCCCAGTCTTGAAAAAAACTGGCAAAGTTTGATTTTGTATTGACTTTCAGGATCTTAATGAAGCTTGTCCAAAGGATGAATTTTCTCTCCCTATTACAGATGTCATGATCGATAACACTTGCGGGTTCGAAAGGATATCCTTTATGGATGGATTCTCTGGATACAACCAGATTCAAATGAACCCTGAAGATGAAAAACATACCTCTTTTCGCACTCCTCGCGGAGTCTACTGCTACACTGTGATGCCATTTGGTCTCAAGAACGCTGGTGTAACTTACCAATGAGCTATGAGTACCATATTTCGAGATCATCTGTACAAGACTGTCGAATGTTATGTCGACGATATTGCTGTCAAAAGTCGTCTAAAGGAAGATCACATCCAAGATTTAAGAACTATCTTTAATCTAATGCGCCAACATCAGTTAAAAATGAATCCCACTAAGTCATTCTTGGGTGTCTATAGTGGTAAATTTCTCGGCTTCGTCATTACCTCTAAAGGTATACACGTAGATCCTGAGAAGATCAAAGCCATTCAAGAGATGCGTCCTCCACGCAACTTAAAAGAGCTGCGAGGATTCCAAGGTCGACTTGCGTACATCAGGAGGTTCATTTCAAATCTGTCTGGACGCTGTAGACCGTTTACTCAGTTAATAAAAAAGGGTGTATCTTTTATTTGGACCGATGAATGTCAACAAGCATTTGATAATATAAAACGGTATCTGATGAACCCACCAGTTTTAATGCCACCGATCTCAGGCATACTATTCTTAATGTATGTCCGTGCTATGGATCATTCATTGGGTGCTTTACTTGCCCAGAAGAACAAAGAAGGCCATAAACAAGCCATATACTATCTTAGTCGTACTATGATCAGTGCTGAACACCGTTATAGTTCGGTTGAGAAAGAATGCCTAGCTCTTATGTTCGTTGTTCAAAAGACTCGACATTATATTATTGGCCAAACCATTCACGTCATTTCCGAGTTAATCCTCTTCGGGTACTGATGAAGAAGCCCAGCACACTCAATTCTCGACTGGCTACATGGGCCATTCTGCTAGCCCAATACGACATGGTTTATATTCCACAAAAGTCTGTTAAGGGTCAAGTATTGGCTGACTTTTTAGCAGCACATCCTGTTCCAGAGACATCTAAGCTTTATGACGAAATTCCAGATAAAACATTGGAATCAAACATGATCTCTGAAGAATTTCCTACTTGGCGTCTGTTCTTTGACGGAGCATCCCGGATCGGACCAAATGGGACCATTGTTGCAAGAGTTGGACTTGTACTAGTCTCTCCAGAAGGATTAGCTATCCAAAGAGCTTATTCCTTAGATCAACTGTGCTATAACAATGTGGCTGAATACAATGCCTTGCTCATTGGACTCCAATTAGCAAAACAGTTGAAAGTCGAATATCTTGAAGTCTATGGTGATTCTAAACTGGTTGTCAATCAGGTTAGAGGAACATACGAAGTTCTCCATCAAGATCTAGTGCCCTATCATGAAGCAGCAATTTACATAGCTACATCATTCAAGGCTTTCTTCATTGAATCTGTTCGACGAGCTTGTAACACTGAGGCATATGCTTTAGCTAATCTCGTAGCAGTTTTAGCAATTCCTGTCAAAAGACAGCAAGTGGTTGTTGTTTCCAACAGAGAGTTGTTCTGCATTGAAAACAATCGCAACATTGAGTTCAGTAACTTTGTCGAAATCAATGTTATCAATGAAGATTGGATAGCTCCTTTCATCGACTTCGTAGTTCATGACATACTTCCTGAAGATCCTAAGGAGGCTACGAGTATTCGTAGACTATCTCTTCGATTCTACTACAATCAGACTACCAAGACTCTCTATCGGCGGACTTATGACGGCTTACTCTTGCGCTGTCTTGCAGGTGATGAAGCAAAGCAAATATTGCGTGAAGCTCATGATGGTGTCTGTGGAGCACATCAACCCGGCCCTAAGTTACAGGATCGTATCCGACGAATGTGTTACTACTGGCCCTCTATGGGTCTGACGCCATCGAATATGCAAAGAAATGTCAAGCTTGTCAAATCTATGCAGATTTTATCCATCAACCGTCGGAATTTCTTCATCCGACTGCTGCTTCCTGGCCTTTTGAAGCTTGGGATATGGATATTATAGGTCCTATCAATCCTTCTTCTTCTAAGGGACATCGGTTTATACTAGCAATAACTGATTATTTTTCCAAATGGGCCGAAGCTATACCTTTGGCTGAAGTCAAAACTAGCAGCGTCATCAACCTCGTCAAACACCACGTTATTTACAGGTTTGGTGTACCTCGACGAATCGTTCACGACAATGGACCTCAGTTCATCAGTCAAAAGTTTACCAGGTTCTGTGACGATCATCGGATTGACAATGTTGCTTCTACAGCTTACAACCCGGCTGCTAATGGCTTGGCTGAAGCCTTCAACAAGACTATTATCAAACTCCTTAAGAAGTTTGTGTCTACTAACAAACGAAATTGGAGTGAAAAGCTTGGAGAATGTCTATGGGCCTACCGTACTACGGTTCGCAATCCCACAGGCTGTACACCTTTCTCTCTGGTTTACGGTTGTGAAGCAGTTCTACCTTTGGAACTTTAAATTCCTTCCTTGAGAATTGCCATCGCTAATGAACTTACTACGGAGAACAATGATCTTCTTCGACTTCAAGAACTGGAGGCGCTCGACGAGAAGCGGCTATTGGCTCAACAACATATTGAATTATATCAAGCCCGCATCTCGAAGACTTTTAACCGCAAAGTTAAAATCAGAGCCTTTCAGAAAGGAGAACTCGTTCTAATAGTCAGACGTCCCATGACTATGACTCACATAAGCAAAGGCAAGTTTGATGCGAAATGGGAAGGGCTTTATATCGTGAGTAAAGTCTTCTCAAATGGAGCCTATCAACTCATGGAGCTGGACGGTCGAGTGGCGATGATGGCTATCAATGGCAAATTCCTTAAAAAGTACTATGTATGAATGTAAAAGGGATTTCTTATAAATATGACAAGACAGTTCATAAATAAATTTTGATTTTATTTCATCATAAACATGATATCAAGGACGAGAATCACTATCGTCCTTCTTAAAGACGGACAAGGACCACTACCGTCCTTTTCAAAAATATAGTCGGCAAAAGAGCCGAGGACATCCTTGCTCGATTTTACTAGAAACACGCAAGCGGCCATCCTCATAGCCTCTTCTTCTTCAGTCCTCCCTGGCTCGATTAGGAAGTCCAAGATATCCCGTGGAGGTTTGGGTGCCGACGAACCTTCGCCTGCTTTCGTTTGCTTTGGCTGGGTTGGCTCGGCTGGACGTTCCTCAGCAACTTCTTCGACCTTCGGGATGATCTCAGCCTTCTTGGATGCATCTCCAGACGTCATTTTGTGTTACAATTGAAACTGATCACTCCATCTAAATTTTTGTTCTATTTATAGACAGAGATTCTTGAGACAGTCGATTACGCGAACCGAAGCGATGGATTCTTCACAACATTCATTTCATTCATCCGACGGTTCATCCGTTCATTCCGTTCATTATGACGGTTCATCCGTTCATTCCATTCATTACGACCGTTCATCCGTTCATTCCATTCATTACGATGGTTCATCCGTTCATTCCATTCATTACGACGGTTCATCCGTTCATTCCATTCACACGACGGTTCATTCGTTCATTCCAGTCATTTGACGGTTCACCCGTTCATTCCATTCATCTGACGGTTCATCCGTTCATTCCATCCAATTGACGGTTCATCCGTTCATCCCGACGATTCACTTCGTTCATACATTCTGACGACTCATCCGTTCATCCATATCAACAACTTGTCATGTATTTATTGCCTCTGATTAAGTTGTCTACCGAAATAATGATATTTAGAAAAAGAAAATTATATTCTGCCATGTCCACATTACCTCTGAGCAGATATAATGAATATAATTATTTTCAAAATCAAGAAATATATCATGTCCTGAACCTCTGAATATATTTTCTATCGCTGTTATTTATATCCGTAACGGGATATGCAACAAATAATAGATCCACAAAATAGTGTCTTTTTATTGATCAAGATAAAAGACGTTACAAAAAGACATCACAAAGAAGAAAATATAAAAGGTTTTCTTTCACTCAGTCGGTGGGGTCATCAGATTAGCTATCTGCTGTTTTAAGGTTTGGAGTCGTTCTTCATGAGAATCCAGCACCCGTATTCTAGCCTCTGCCCTTCCAGATATAACGTCAAATGTTGGCAAGGTCACTAGTCGGTGAGTGATTTCATCTTGATGAAATTTGACAAACTCATTCTTCTCATGGGTCAGAATGTCCAGTTGCTGAACTGCAGCTTGATGCTGTGTGGTCTCTTCTTCAAGAGCAAGTTGAACGATTCTCAACTCTTCTTAAAGTCGAGCAAACTCTGCCTTCAGATCAGCAACCTTTTTCTCTTTCTCTCCAGCAGTAGACGCTACTATATCTATCTGAGATTCATACTCTGAAGACTTCGTGGCGAAAGTATCCAAGAAAGTCTTGAAATCAGCTTTCGTGACCTCAGCTTCTCTAGTCATCCTTTTGAACTCGGCATTCACCAGTGGCTCTACCTCCCCTCGGTTAAGATCTTTGTAAATCTTGATTGATTCCTCCAGCTCATCCAGCACATGTTCAAGGTAAGCAGCCTGAGCTTCATCACCTTGAGCTCGGATACCGCCGATCAGATAAGAAGTTGGACTTCTGACAGTGATGAAACCAATATTTTCTTTCTCCATTACCCTTTCTACTAAAGGTCCCAAGGAACTGAAAAAGAAATTGGTAAAAGAACCAACTACAAATTTATTGGTAGCTACTGCACTAGGTGTAGCAGCTACTCCTACAGAAGCTTCAGCAGCAGACGCTTGTGAAGGCGGATGTTCGGCTTCTTGAACATCGGCCATAGCCTCTTTTGATAAAGGAGCCATTGTAGAGCTAGTTGCCCCTCTTAGATGTTCTTCTACGAAATCAAGTAAACATCATCAGTTTGCTGTCATTAAGGACTATCAAAAAAAGATCAAAATGAAGGTAAGCTTACCAAAACTGGGTTTAGTGACAAGATTGTCATTTAATGAAATAGGCTGGAGCGGAAGTAGTTTCAGACATTACTGCCTGACTACTTCTTGCTTCGGAGCCGCCTGATAGATGACGGCTGCCGCTGGCTATCGCCTCTGTCTGCACTATGTCAGTACATACCGGAAGAATCGGAGAAGGTTGAATTTCTGCATGAATGAAAGTTAAAACATCAGTCATCTGATCTATAAATGAAGATTACCGAAATCAGTCAATACCTCTTTAATCGGTGACAATAGCTTCCTCCGGTGCTACTTCGTTAGCAGCTCTCTTCTCTTGGGATGCATGGACAGCAGCATCCTCTTTCGGATTGTCATTAACATCATTCGCCGATGTTTCCTCGTTATCTGCCCCTCCTCTTGTGCTTCCTCATCATCACTTGCATCGACTAGATCTATGTCATGGAAGCCGAAATCACATCCATCCAGAGCCTCGATCATCAGTCGATCTTCTTCAGCACGACACGATCTTGGTATAGCCGGAAGATGAGCAGCTTCCATTGCAAGTGTGGGAGATGGCAATACTTCGACAGATGATTCCGACTCATTGATTGGGGTCGGAGTTGCAGTCGTTTCTCTTTCTGCAGCCTCATCTTTTGCCTCCGCGGTCTCTTCTCTTGTGTCTGCGACCTTATCCCTTGTCTCTGCACTGGTAGCTCCTTCTTGTGTATCTGTCACCTGCCTAGGCTCCGGAGCAGGCGTAGGTGAAGGCATCATAACCCCGGCAGCAGCACTTATCAAGGCAGATGTATGGATAGGTTTTGAGGGAGTGGTCATTTTCTTTCTGAAAGCTATTTTCTTCCTGCGTAGAGGTTCTTCAGGGCTCTCTACGTCTGCAGTGTGTATTGGTCTTTGGATGGAAGTCGGGGTCGTCGCCTCTTCTCTGTGAACTGACTCAGCCTATTGCCGAGACTGCGATCGAGTAGTAACTCTTTCCGAAGAGTCTATAGCGGTCTTCTTCTTAGAGACAGGAGAAGATGGTTCTTCTGTCTTCCTCTTCTTCTCCTTGATCGGAGATCTCGCCACTTTCAAAGAAACATGCAGCGGTTCGTAGACTTCTTCAGGGAAGTTGGCTTCCCTCGAAGCTTCTAGAGGCGCATCAGCCGGCTCGTGTTCTTCATTATTACCAGGAGGCAACAAAACATGTGCTCCTTTTCTAAATCGTGTCACCGTCGCAAAGCTGTCTGTTAAATTAAAATTTTCAGCAAAAGTGTTTGCTGACGTATAAAATATCGAATAAGTATACAGCATGTGCGGGCCACGATCGTTCTTTGTCGGCATCGAGAACGTTGTCTTTGTGTTACGGGCATTGTAACAGGCCCAAGCCCGGGCTCCATCAATCAAATAACCTTTTCCCTGTAGGCATGTTATGGCATTGCCTACATAAAATTGGTCATAGCCGAATTGACGTACAAAATGGCTTGGGAGATAAGGTTCAAGATAACATTCATCTTCGAATCGGTATACTAGATGTGACGGCCGAATCGTCCTCAGCCAATCGAAGGTGGTACGGCCCAACGGTGGCACTCTCACCGAGTCGATCATGTTTGTCGGTAAATATTCATAACCGACTGGAGGTGGAACACAGTAGAAGTTCCATCCTTTGCCCAGATTCAAGACTCGCCTGCAGTCTTTCAAATGGTATAGATCCACTTACATCCAGAATATCTTCTTAGAAAACTGTCGCTCACTGCCCCTATAGCAGGGTTCATTAAGGAAGGATGGTGTAGAAGCAGCCATCCATACAGATATGTATACGGCAGTTCCAGCCGAGGGAAATGTCCCTTTTCGCTTTTTCCTCGAATCATCGAATCAACGAAGAGACGAAGGCCGGCGTTCATCCTGCATGTCATTGCTGACAACAAATCCATCCGATAGCCGAAAACTAGACGGACGGCAGCAAACAGTACACCGCGATGGAAGCGGTCAACTACACTGGCCCCAGGTACGACATATCGTCGAAGCCAGTAAGTAAGAAAACCTGCCAGTTGGGCTTCCTTCGACACGGGCCTGTAACCCATCCTCTTGTAACTTTCGACGATGTCTCCTTTCTTGAAAGGAGGATACTGAAGATCATCCTCAATCTTGATATCCATATCGTTGTGCGTCTCCATCAACTCTATTACCTCGCTATTGCTAAGCGGTTTGAAGAAGTTGGGGTTGCAGTTCTCATGTTCTTTGGTCTTCTTCTCAATAATATGGTTTAGGAAAAGATATGGCAACCACTTGGTCGAATAGCAAGTGCTGGCCGTACCGCTCTTGTAGTATAGAGAACAAATCTTGTAATGGCAGAGTAGCTCTTCAAAAACATCTACCATACTGGCGTTCTCCTGGCGCAGTCTGTCCAACTCATCATTTGTCGGGACAAACTCTTCGTAGGGGATATCCCCCATTGGCAAGCCAGAGATGTATTTCATCTCATGCAAGGCTAATCCAATTTCCCCGTACGGCATCATGAAAGTCCCAGTCCTATAATTATATCTCTCCGCCAACGCAAGGAATAGATGTGGATTAGGGGGAAGCCATAGACAGTGGCGTACACTGCCTGATACAAATCAATTTCCTTGAGCTGATCTTCAAATTGGACCAATATCCAATTGGCCACACAGATCCACCTTTTATTGTCCGGGTTCACAAGACCTGTCAACCGTAGATCTTGGTCCGGATACCTCCCTTCCACCTTCGCAAACTCATTTGCGAATATTGGAGTTCTTACTGGTAGCAGCAGACAAGAATCTTCCGGCGGGATACAACCGGGTTTTAGTCCTCTGAGTAGGGAGCTATGTCGCTCAAAAGAACTGTAGAATATATCTTTAAGGTCTGGCCCCTTCTTAACACAGATATTACCCACTCGGGCCTGCAGCAGCGGAGTTATGTCCCATTCCATTTTTCTGGGATAGCTTGCAAAAGCATATCTGGACAGAGGGAGACATCTGGAGATCTCTATCAAATATATAGTCTTCTCATCCCTTTGGAAGATTCTCTGCTCCATGTGAGGCCTTGGCTGAGAATTCTTATCAAAAGCCTCACCAAACAAAAACAAAGGTTTCTTGTGGATGACAGTGTCAGCAGTCTGAAGAGGTTGCCCGTTCATCAGACACAATAAAGTATCATTATCTTGCGCAACCAAGACAGCTTGCCGGGATGACGGTAAAGCATATTGAGGAAAGGAGACGTGTGAGAGATCTTCCTTGAATTCTGATTCGGACAGAGATCCTACAAGAACCTCGTAGTTGGGATCTTCTCTGAGGTTAACTGCATCAATAAAGAGATAAAGATCAGTATGTGCACAAGAAATTAAAAACTTCTTCATCAAATTGCGCTGAGTGGAACAATCTGTGCGATTGCGCCAGCACAGCCTACGTGCGCAAGACATCAGATTGTGCCAGCCTACTTGCGCAAGACATCAGTTTGCGCTAGCACAACCGACTCGCGCAAAATGCCAGTTTGCGCATCGATGCGCAAATTGATGGATTGCGCTGAACATTTTGACAGCGC
Organism: Iris pallida; assembly: GCA_029216955.1. Lineage (NCBI taxonomy): Eukaryota > Viridiplantae > Streptophyta > Magnoliopsida > Asparagales > Iridaceae > Iris > Iris pallida. The sequence continues at coordinate 322,215 of JANAVB010009592.1, forward strand.
TTTCCAACCGATTGTGCAAAAATACAGTTTTCAATAAAATGAAAACTGTTGAACATGCAGCCGAAACCCTAAACAGGTTGGCGCAAATGGTTGAGAATACCATCAATCTCTAAAAAGAGAGAGGCATGAAGGTTCGAAAACATCAAAAATCCTAAAAAGGGTTTCAATCATGATTTGTCATTTACCTTGAAGAGCTGGGTGGCCCATCTCGTGACGAGATACTCGCGGTGTAACACGAGTCGAAGGTTTGGCAGGGGCCTTTCCCTTCTCAGTGGCAGATCGCTTGGGCGCCATTGATGTCGACGACGAGAGGAGGAAGAAAAAGTCGGAGTAGGAGAGGAGTTTTCTCTTGAGAAATCGAAAACAAGTAAAGATTAAAAGAATAGAAGATGAAACTATTTATAGTTTTTTCACAGAAACGTAACAGTCGCCTCCGATTGCACCGCGAAAGACGGAGCTAATTCCTCCAAACGCGCAACCAAAGCGCAACTTGATTTCAAATTCAAAATTCAAAGTATTTCGAAACTTTGAATATTTTCAAATTTCGAAAACTTTGAAGGGGGTCTTGTAAGTCCTAAAAAATCAAGTTACATCCATCAAATAGGCAGAGAAGTCTAAATTGTGCACCATTTAAAAGCACTATGCTGGAGATAGATTACGCTACAAATCAAATGCGCGAGGCTGAACTGCGCTAACGCCCGAGCGCGCTACGCTGACGTGGCAACGCCGTCATTACCTGACAAGAAGATCAAATCTTCTGACAGCCTGACAGCCCGAAAAGCGAGGAGTCTGTTCGTTTCCTGTGCAGCACGATGCTCGAGAACAGCAGTACAGTCCAGCGCAGTTTGCCAGTCCAACATGAGCGCAGTCTGCCAGTCCTACATAAGTGCAGTATGCTAGTCCAACCTCAGCGCAGTTTGACAAAGTCCGAATCCTAGCGCTATCCATTGACTAGAAGGGAGCGCAGTCTGAAGCTAGCGCTATTCAAGTGGCGCGATCCATCAAACTTGTTAAAGATAACTGACATTTATTATGTGGCTTACATGCCATCAATTGCTCGCCACGTGGCAATCGTTTGTACACGACCAAGCGCATTTCAATCAAACAATGCCATGCGTCTGAATACGGTTAGCCCATGATCGAGCAACTGCCCAATGGCCAGCGCAGTTTGCAGTCTTTGCAGTCTGTCTCCAGCGCAGTTCATTGTGCGCAATCCAGAATAACTATAAAATAGTTATTTCTAGAACTCTATAAATAGAGTTTCAACTTCAGGGGATCATTATTCAAGATCATCAGAGATCAGAAGTTCTTGTCCAAGTGCTGCTGCATTCTTCAGAGGCTATCGTCTTCAAAGTTCACATCGTCCAAGGGATAAAGCGATCGTCTTCAGATCGGATTCCTATAGTTGTACTTTCACAGAATTCATTGTACTCTTGTACTATTCTTTAAAGTTTGTGAAATAAAAGACTTTTGTTTTTTCAAACAGTTTTGCGAGTGATAATAATAATCTTTTGGAAGATATGGAGGTGTCAGTTTTACGAGACCCGAAGCATCTGTTGCTGATATCACGTCTCATCGGTTTACGCATATGACAGAGCCTATAAATAGGTGCTTAATGAAAGAGAGAGTCTTCTACTTTTTTTCTTCTTCCTTAGAGCTTTTATTCTCTTCAAAAACAATAGTTTTAGAGAGATGGCCCCTAAGACTCCCCGTGGCGATGCTGGCCGAGGCAGAGGCAAGGGCAAGAAGCCCATCGAGGCTGACGTCGAGGAGGCTCCTGCTGTCGAAACGACGTACGCCGACGTACGGCCGAAAGTAATCGGTGGGTGGTCTACTGCTTTGGGAGTTTGTACAGACACTTTGTTGAACGTTTCAAATAACTTTGCTGAAGCGCATGGGTGCGGCTATATGAGCCTCACCCTGGGAATGCGCCTAGGCCTCTCTGTGCTAACGCGCATGGACTTTGTCTGATGATGCACCGATGCTTCTTTCTGCTGTCGCGCATGGACCTTGTCCTGATGATGCGTCGATGCTTTTTTCTGCTGATGCGCATGGACTTTGATCGTAATGAAGTGCCAAAGCTTTTTTCTGCTGATGCGCATGAACTTTGATCCTGATGATGCACCGAAGATTCTTTTCTGCTGACGCGTATGGACTTTGATCCTGATGACTTCTTTTCTGCTGACGTACATGGACTCTGATCTTGATGATGCGCCGAAGCTTCCTTCTGTCGTGCATGGACTTCGATCCAGTATATGTGCCATGGTAGGATTCAGTCGATGCGCATGGACTATTATCCAGATGATGCTCCCAGACTTCTGATGCGATGCTAATTTTGTTGAAGCTTTCTTTTTCTTGTTGTGCGACATGTCCATATCGAAAGTAGAGGTGGTCATGAAGGAGGAGGTACCGTCCCCTTTCATCAAAGGAGAACCGGTGACCGTTAAGGAGGAGATAACTCCAAAAGTTAAAGTTATCATTAAGGAGGAGCCCATGCCGGAAGGTAGCAGTACTGGCAGTTCTGGTCCTCCTGCTCTTGCCAAGGATCTTAATCAGATGGAGCCTTCATATGCAAAATGGCTAAGGGAATGGTATATGCCTCAATGTAACTATTATTCCTGGTTGTAGGGCTTCGTCGTCTGCCACTCTCAGGGAATAAAGCTGAAGCCAAGTTTCTTTTCTTTTAGTATTTTCTATCTTTGTTCTTCGATGTCTTGAGATGTAGTTGTCTCTTAGTTTCATTTCTATGCAAGATGTAGTCCTTTACTTTATCGGATGAAGAAATAAAGAACTTTTGTTTGTTCAATTTTGTCATAAACTTGTAATTTTTGGTGAACCTATTATCTTTTGTGCACCTTGGTTTCTGGGTATAGATAATAAGTTGAGAGAAGGAACCAGCATATTTACTCAGAGGTGATATGGACATAGTAAATATGGGGTTGATGTTATAGTTTTCCTACTCAGAGGTGATGTGGACGTGGTAGGAATGAACTCGGTTGGGATACAAAGAACAACTCAGAGGTGATATGGACGTGGATGTTCTATGATCGTGGTGTAACAACGCGGAGGTTGTCGGATGGGATGTTTGCTCAGAGGTAATGAGGACATGGTAACGTAGCATTTAGCATGATCTTACGAAATATAAGATTTAGCTTTGTGGGGGTGTAGAGAAACAACTCAGAGGTAATATGGACATGGATATTTTCTACTAGAGAGAATGCAGTAGAACAACTGGGTTCCAGAAGCATATGATTACCAAGGGGGTGAACTCGATGGTCGAGTCCATGAGTTCTCCTACTGGGGAGATGGATGTACGTGCTAAGGGATATCAGGCATAATACTTTTTTAGGAACTTGTCATAGATTGGCATCATGAACAAGTCCCGATTTGGTTTTTCAAGTCGATAGGTGTCATTAGAGTTCACCATCTCTATGATGAAGGGGCCTTCCCATTTGGGTTCGAACTTTCCTTGTGTTTAGTGAGGCATCACTATCAGTCTTCTGACTTACAAGATGAGATCACCCACTTGGAAAGTCTTTTGTTTGACTTTTTTGTTGAACGCTTATGAAATACGAGCCTAATAGAGCTTGATGCGCTGTTGAGCCAGAAGACATTTTTCATCCAGCATCTCCAACTCTTGCAGACGGCAATGTTGATTGTCTTCCTCTATCAGCTAGTTCGTGATGGCCACCCGCAGTGAGGGGATCTAGATTTCCAGAGGTAGCACTGCTTCGCTCCTATAAATCAGGGAGAATGGTGTGTTTCCCGTTGGAGTCTATACCGTTGCACGGTAGGCCCAAAGGCATTCGCCTAGTTTTTTGTCCCAATTACATTTGTTAGATGATACGACCTTTTTGAGTACTTTGACGATGGTTTTATTGAAAGCCTCGGCCAACCCGTTTGCTGTCGAAATGTAGGCGGTTGATGCCACATTCTGAATGCGATTCCTGTCACAGAACCTGCTGAACACATGGTTGATGAATTATGGGCCATTGTCATAGATGATCCTCTGGAGAACTCCGAAATGGTAGATGACGTGATGTTTGATGAAGCTGATCACCTTAGAGCTTTTCACCTCTGTCAGTAGTACTGCTTTCGCCCACTTAGAGAAGTAGTTGGTGATTGCCAGGATGAAGCAATGTCCCTTGGATGAGGGAGGGGTGATTGGTCCTACTATGTCCATACCCCAGACTTCGAATGCCCAGGAAGCGACTGTAGGGTGTAGGAGTTCTGAAGGTTGATGGATGAAGTCAGCGTGGAGATGATAGGCATGACACTTATTTGCATATTCAGTAGCGTTAGCCATTATAGTGGGCCAGTAATAGCTCATTCGTCGGAGTCGGTCCTATAGCTTAGGACCGGGTTGATGGCTCCACAGTTCCTATTATGAGCCTCTCGAAGGGCTTCGGCTGCTTGCTTATTTGATAGACATCGGAGGAGGAGCCCGTCATAGGAGCGTCAATAGAGCATTTTGGTGACTGTATCGTAGTAGAATCGGAAGGAGCGTATTTTAACAGAGACTACATCCTTTGGGCCGTTTGAGAGGATTTCGTAGACTGCAAAGTTGATGAACGGAAACCTCCAGTCTTTGACGTTGACACTGGCGTTGGCAGGCATGGCATAGTTTAAAGACATGCAAAAATTGTTTCTGGAGTACGCCAAATCCCTACCAGCTACTATAATGAAGTGTTGAGTGCCGATAGGTGCCACCAATGAGGCTGCAAGGCTAGCCAGGACATCAGATTCTAGGTTTTGTAGCCGAGGTACATGTTCTATGAAGAACTCGGTGAAGGTTGAGATGATGTCTAAGGCCGTTTTGTGGTAGAGGACGAGGTCCTCGTGGCGTACCTCATATTGTCCTCAAACTTGATTGACGACGAGTTTTGAATCGCCATAAGATTCGAGGTATTTTAGCCCCAACTGTTTGCTAACTGGAGTCCCATGATGAGGGTATTATACTCTACTACATTATTGGAGCATGGCTCTGTGAGGGAATAAGCACGCTGAATGGCCAACTTGTCTGGAAAGACTAAGACTACCCCTACTCCTGCGATAATCTGACCCTTGGGACCTGTTCTTGAAGCTCCATCGATGAACATTCACCAGACGGAGTTCTCTTCGGTGATGTTAGACTCTGACACTTCATCTGGAATGTCTTCAAATAGTTTAGATGATTCCGAAATCGGATATGCAGCTAAGAGGTCGGCTAGTACTTGGCCTTTAACAACATTTTGTAGGATAAATACCATATCATATGGCGTCAATAGTGTTGCCCATGTAGCTAATCGAGAGTTTATCGCTCCTGGCTTTGTCATGAGGACTCTGAGTGGATTGACTCGAGAAATGTCATGGATCGTCTGCCTCGAGACATAATAACGAGTCTTCTGGATGGCAAATACCAGAGCTAGACATTCTTTTTCGATGGGGTTGTACTGATATTAGGCTCCGATCATTGTCCTGTTCAGGTTATAAATAGCTTTTTCGTTGCCTGCATCATTATTTGGGGCCAATAGAGCGCCGAGAGAGTGATCCATCATACGGACGTAGAGCAAAAAGGATATGCCTGCGATGGGTGCCACCAGGACTGGGGACTTGTGAGATAGGTTTGGATGTCGTCAAATGCCTTCCGACATTCCTCCATCAAGACGTAGAAGACTCCCTTCTTCATGAGTTTAGTGAAGGGCTGGCATTTTTTTCGGAAATATTTGCGATAAAGCTTCGGATGTATGCGATATGTCTTTGTAGGCCTTGAAGTTCTCTAAGGTTCGTTAGAGGGTCCATGTCAAGGATGGCTTTGTTTTCTCGGGATCAACATGGATGTCTTTTACAGTGATGATAAAGCCCAAGATTTGTCGCTAGAAACCCCAAAAAAGGATTTAGCGGAGTTCATCTTGAGCTGGTGGGCCAGCATAAGATCGAAGACTGTCCTCAAATTTTGTAAGTGATCACTTCGTAACCGGCTCTTGACAGCAATGTCATCAAGGTAGCATTCGACTATCTTAGGAGGTGTTGGCGGAAGATGGTGCTAATAGCTCGGTGGGATATGGCACCTGCATTATTCAAGCCGAAGGGTATCACTGTGTAGCAGTAAACCCCCTTTGGAGTCCTAAACAATGTGTGTTTCTTGTCGTCCGGGAACACCTTGATCTGGTTGTAGCCTGAATAGCCATTCATGAAGGACATGCGTTGAAAGCCACATGTATTGTCTATCATTATGTCGGTGATCGGGAGTGGGAACTCGTCTTTTGGGCAAACGGAGTTGAGGTCCCGGAAGTCGATGCAAACTTGGATCTTCCCATTCTTTTTAGTGACAGAAATGACGTTAGCCATCCAATCTGGATGTTGTTCCTCGTGAGTAAACCCACTGTCTAAGAGTTTATCTATTTATTGTTTAATAGCGTCCATGATGTTAGGACAAAAGCGCCGTTGTGGTTGCTTAACGGGCTTGGCGTTATGTATGATGTTAAGCTTGTGCATTGCAACCTGGGGTCTAGGTCCGGCATATCTTCATAGCTCCAAACGAAGACGTCGATGTATTCTTTGACCAATTGAATAAGGGATTCCCGATCCTCCCCTGCCAACCTTTTGCTGATAAAGATGGGTTTGGACGAGGATTCATAACTCTACTGTTTGATCGTCGTCTTCTTCTTCTGAAGGATGTGTGGATGTCATGTTGACTGATAACACTTTATTAAAGATTGGACCGATGCTGGTGTCGGAGTCCCAAGTTGAATTTTTAGATGAATGAGAGTGTATAGCCTCCTCTGCTTCTGAACTCTCGAGGTTGTGGGAGGTGTGATATAGCCAACCCCCTATCGAGTGCAGTGGTAATAATCTTACGGGTTCCCTTTTGGAACAAGGAGTCGCAAAGGAAGATGTCGACCTTTGCCATAGTTCAGACCTTGGCCGTTCTTTAACTCGTAACCCATCTTTTGGATGAGGTACTTTGCTTGATCAGTGTACCGATACACTTGCATTCTGCCGGTATCAGGTTCTAGTTCGACAGACAAGAGTTCTTGATGGCGCTCGACCTTGCCAAAGATGATAGGTTTCTTGTTCTAGTTCCGGGGCAGGACTATATAACAGACTCGTTGGTACATGATGACTCGATTTATATGATTGACAGTCATTATTTGTGTTTACAACGACTGTGAGACATTATCTAGGGTATACATGGCATTCCAATATGGAAGACTAGAGTAATTCAAAGACAACCTTTTATTGATAAAGTACGGGATATTGTCCCGGGGAATTACATCATCGAGAGATGGGATGTCGACATTAGCGGATACGTACTCTCCTAATTCTTTGTAAACAAGGACCGGAGTAGCCTTGGACGACTCGGGAGAGTTCATCGAGAGTTTGGCTTGTACCGGCTTCTGAGCCTGTGCTTAGATATATAATGGGGCCTTTCCTTGTAGCTTAACGGCAAGAGGGGCCAACGATCGGGAAGGTCTCCCATTGAGCCGTATTTTGAGAGGTGCCTCAGCTGGTGCTTCAGGGACTGGTGCTTTCCCGTGCAACTTTGCCACGAGAGATGCCGACACTTGGGGAGGCTTCCCCTTGAGTCAAATCTTAGAAGGGTCTTCAGTGGTTGTTCCAACCGGAGAGGCTGGTGCCTTTTCATGTAGCCTGACTACGATAGGGGCCGATGCCTGAGGAGGTTTTCCCTTGAGTTGCACCCTCAGTGGGGCACTGGTTATCATTTCTGCTTCAGGGACGGCCTCTGCTTCAGCTTTTGCTTCGTCATCGGCATTGTTGGTTTCATCGTCCAGATGAATCGATTTGTATAGATCAAAGTCGATAAAAAAGGCCTCAATCTCTTTGAAGGGATCGACATCAGCAAACTCCATCCTGACTATGCCGTTGGTGGATACGTATTTCATACATTGGGGGAGAGTAGACGGCACCACCATGTATTCGTGTACCCAATGGCGCCCCAACAGGATGTTATAATTGACGTCTGTATCTACGACATAGCAAGTCACCTCGGTCTGGAGATCACCGATATGACATTTCAGCCGAATCTTGCCCAGTAGTTCACTCTTGCTAGTGTTGAAGCCACTGATTGTAGTATGGGATACCGTCAGACGATGCATCGGGTCCCCAATATCTGGAGCAGAGTCCAGGGGATAATACTAAGAGAAGATCTAGGGTCGATTTGAATTCGATCCACCTTGATGGCACTGACGTACCCTGTATAGTACATCGGTCCGTTGTGCCGGTTGTTCTTAAGTAGCATGTCTTGTTGAGTGAAGGTGATGTTGGGGATGATCTTCCCTACACTATGGTAGTGCGAACATGCCGTTGGATCATCTTCAGGCTGTTTGACCTGGATGATGAAGGACTCAACATCCATTAGTGCTTTACATAGAGCGTCCCGAGTATCCTTGGATAGCCGGAGGAGCTCGAATAGGGATAGTCGAGCTGTAGTACGGGCGAGCTGTGCCAGTATGTCAAAGTTATGGGGTTTGGTCAACTTTGAAGCATTGTCTTTTCATAGAGGCCTGTCAAAATGAGCTTCTTTCTATTTTTGTTTGTCTGCTGCTAGAGGTTGGGATGAGCCTTCCCCTAGGGCAGCCGTAGTGGTGATATGAGGCATCACTTCGACTGGAGCCTCCTCTTGCTGTATGTTCTGTTGCGAACGCGTCTGGACAGGAAGGGCCTCCTGAGGGGAGAAGGTGACCATACGGCAATACTTGGTCTTCTTACCTTTTGCTTTGGAGATAGAACGTACCCCCAGTTAAGTCAATTCTGGAGCGAGATCTGGATGAACCCACATGATCTCTCCTAGGGATGTCGTAAGTGGTATTATTCCACTCACATTGTCACGAATTAGTGGAAGGTCGATTACTTCATCACCTTTGGGATAGGGATGACACCATCTTGAGCTTCAGTAGGTGGCAAGGTGTCAAACTGAGTGACACCATGTTGGCCGAGACTGTCTTCCCCTCATAATCAAGCGATATAACGTTCGCATTGATCATGCACTGTATGTAATTCTTCAGGATATAGCAGCCTCGAGTTGGATGGCCGACGAACCAATGGTAGTGATAGTACCTTGGGTCGCCTACTCTGTCAACCTCGTCAGGATGCCTCGGATTAGGGAACTTGATTTTGTCGCTCTGTTTTAGCATCTCGAAGATTTGTAAGGTATCTTCGTCATTGAAGGAGTAAACCTCCTTCGGTCTTGGTGTGGGCGGTGGTTTCTGAGCGGCCTATTGTAAGCTTTTTGAGGCATTCACTGTTAATGCTTGCTTTTATTTGGGTTCAAGCCCATTGTTGTTGTTAGCAGTGCGCTTCCCCTTGTCATCAAATGCAGGAAAACTGACCCTTAAAAGCCGGGCATTGCGCGCCTTTTTTTCGGCAGCTTCGGCCATGATGATCAATAAACTCCAATCTGGAGGCTGGGAAGAGTCGAGCCAAAGATTGATTGTAGGCGTCGTATTCATGCTGCATGAGTCAATCATCACATATTCTGGGATGCCAGTAGGTAGCCTTAAGCATGCCTGACGGAAGCGTTGGATGAAAGCCCGAACAGTTGAGGAAGAGATACGCCAAGTCGTCGAAGGAAGATATGCAGTGTTAGGGAGACTGCGGTACCAATCGTAAGCAACTCCCTTTAATGCCCCCAACGAACAAGCTTTTAAGTAGGGCGTCTTATTTTGGGAGATGCCCCATCTGAGATAGGAAGTAGGTCAAGAATCGGTAGGGGGAATCCTTCCCGTTGTATGGCATTAATATTTATGGTTTATATTTGGGAGGATAAACCACCTTGTTCCATTCAGGAGGGTAGGGTTACATAATCCCTAGCTTCTAACGTTCCTCCTGCTTATTTCGTACTTCAAAGTGATCATGCAAATCTCTGTCCATCTTAACTAACTCCTCTGTAGAGCTAAGAGCAGGTGAGGGAGGTATAGTATGAATCTCAACACCTGAAGGAGTTGACGTCTGAGGTACAGTATGATGATCTGTTCCCTAAGATACCCGTTGAGGGGGTATACTCGATTCTCCATTGGCCTCGGGATTAGGATTGGTTGATACAAGTGCCCTCACCGAAGGTTGAGATGCCAGAGTATTCCAGATCTCAAACACAACTTGGGTCAAGGATTGCATGGTAGTATAGAGGGTCTTGAGGTCGTCCTCCAGGATGTCCATACGTCGTACGATATCCGAAGCTGAAGTGTCTACTTCCTCTTTGTTGCCACCCCCTGCCATGTAGACGGGCATGACAAGGGTAGAAGTGGATGGATCGGTCGATGCTTTGCTTTCGGCCCCCTCTTTCCTGGGGAAGAGGTTATTCTTTTGACGCCTCATACTGGCAACCCCCAGCTACATCGGTGTCAGTTCCTTGGAAGATACCATCATCTTCGAACGAGTGGTTATCGTGGACAAAAGGAGTCTGATCACCCCCAGCTTGTGTCGTTGTTGGTCCCTTCATCCTCAACCGGGTACCCTGGGATACCCCGGTCGATGGGGTTACTGCTTTGTTTTTCTTCGGTCGACTTTTTAATGGGTCAGCCGAGGCCGAGGAGTTGGTGGAGTTCACTTTTCTCCCCGATGCATGGAGTTGGAGATGACATGGCACGAGGCGACCGACGACACTGTCTTGCCATCGATTGGCACTCTTTTTTCGAGGCGATGTCGGATAGGTGCAGCTGGTTGCAGTCGTTGGAATACGGACTGCCTTGGTGGCACAGCCATTGTTTTGCAACAACAGTAATTGATGGTGACCATGGCACAAGTATGCCCCAAGAGGAATGCATTGTGCGTAGAGGTCATCTCTTCCGATCCACATTTGTGAATGATCACATTACGTAGATCGTGAGGGGATAGCTTCACATTCACACCCTATTTAGGTGCATGGCAAGGCCACGCGTCGGGGTGATTATGTGAATATTAAGCCCCCTGATCTAGTTCCAGCACATGAAATGCGCCTAGATCGTTGGTGGAAAAGCAACATGTATCACGGCTTGAACCCACTTCATGCGCACAGCCCACGTGGGTGCATGGATTCAAACTCACAAGATTTGCCCTACACAATTTGGTTCCACACGTAAAAGATGCACCCAAATAGGAAGGGGACTTCGAGAGTCGACTCGTGGTTGGTGCCAAGACACCCGAGTCGACTCTGTACAGCTTACCATCAGCTGCGCACATAAGTTTCATCATGTATTTCTGGTTTGCTGCTGGCATAGCATGTTTGGGGTGCATGGCCCATGTTTCCTTGTACTTCTTCGTACTAGCCTGTAAAGGCACATAGTACTCAAAATCCAATTCTTCCTTGCCATGACAGCGAGTGATTCTGTCGAAGATAGAAGTTTTCTCCTGCATGCCAGAGCTCATACACGGGAGATTGGATGCGGCCTTGTTTCATCGACGTATTTTCTTCGAGTAGGAAGAAGAAGGTTGGGAGCTGCAGTCGACACTACATTTCCCTGGCAGATGTACTGCACCAGTGGTCGCATCTTGTTTCCTGAGAACGTTAGCAGGAAGCGATGATTATGGCGGTACAGCCCCTTCATTGGTGGTGTTCGGCGCATCGCCTTTGCGCATCCAGACTTGACGGGTCTTCTTCGGCTTTGGTAGCCGGTTCGAAGGACTCGTACTGCCTTCAGAGATGAACTCCTCGTACGCCTGTTGATTAAGGCATACCACAAGCGTCTTATGGGTGGAGCCAAGTTTGTTGTCGTCAGACTGCGATATGACTTTCTCGTTGAAAGAAAAAGTGGTCCCCAGCAGAGTCGCCAGCGAGTTTTCCATCGAAAAAAGTTGTTTTAGATAAACTGTATATTTTAATTACAAATAGAACAGAGTACAATATAGGAATTAGATGTAGTCCTAGGAGTACACTTTTGTTTTTATCTGGGAACTGTGGTGATGGGGTGAGTGGTAATACGTTGACTCCATTGACGATCTGACGACAATCTTGGACTCTCTAAAAGTCTGGATTGCTCTGGAATGGGCAGTGACTTGAAGAGTATTGGGATTCTCGCAAATGCTCTAAATGTTGATGTGGTTAGAGCATTCCGAAAGTGGGGGCCGAGAGATTGAATGAAGGATTGATCCTTCTATTTATAGCTAGCAAAATGATCTACTTATACACGCATGTATGTTATGCGCCTGGAGAATTTGCATGTAGGGATGCCACATGGCTGATGCTGTTGGGCGCATGGATGATGCACCCTGAAGTTGGAGCAGAATCTGTTCAAACTGTACTGTTGGGGTACGGTGGAGCTGACACGTGGCAGTCGTGGAGATTCAGTTGTTGCTGAGATCTTAGGTGGTTAGCACCCATTCGTAGGTAGAACTGAGTTAAATGACACGTGGCACGTGTCTATGGCTCAAAGATCTCAAATTTGGTAGAGAGTGATCTCTCAGGATGCGCCTAGGATCTGGTACGTGAGGAGACTTGGCTCGTGACTTTTAGGAGTCAAAAACAAGTCTAGGCGCATGGCTTTCGAAGCGCATGCAAAGTTTTGGGCATATGGCTGCAAAGACGCATGCAGGGACTTATCTTCTATCTTTTGGGATCAGGAGTAAGTCTGGACGCATAGCTTTTGAGGCACATAAAGAGTTTTTTGGGTGCATGGTTGTAGAGGCGCATATGAGTTGTCAATTGGCCACATATTGGAGTGCAGCCATAATCGACAAAAGTGATGATTGCGTCTCCTCGTCTTCTGAAAAAGCTGACTTTTTTGTCATCGAGACGTGGGCTGCTGTCGTTTCAGTCCAGCATTAAATGCTTTGATTGACGGAGAGCTTAAGTGGGTGCATATCCATGCATCACTGGGTGCATCGTTCTGTGCTCCACTAGACGCATACGTCTGAAACATATGGTTCTGATGGATGCATCTGCTACGTGGCACATCTTATTTGGTCAGCTCTATCGAGTCTTTTGAGTCGTTAATGCTTCATTGACTCAGCTGAATTCGAAGGGGCAAATTCATCATCATAAATGCGGGTTCATTATACTGACTTCTAGAAAGTTGCCACTTGATGCATGGATTTGATTTACCCTGGCCTATAAATAGCAACGTGAAGAGAAGTTTGTTTCTGTTTCAATTTTCTTCTCAAATGGAGATGAACTTGATCTGTCCTCCTCCTTGGCGAGAGGCTGCACTATGGGTTGCAGATCTCTTCGTTCGAAGAAACTTTGACTATGAACTCCTTCAGGAGACTGAGATGCGCCAAGTTTGCTATGGACACAATAACTTATGTTCGAACCCCTTGTTGGCAGTGTTCTTCTAAAATATGGTGTTGGGTTCCTGTTGTATTCAAAGATCTGGGTTGTCGTGCCCCGACTTCCGTTATGCAGGAAGGGCCACCGGATTTGGGTTGATTGCTAACTCGCATTCTGCTCAATAAATACTTCATTGGCCGAAGCACTCGAAGAAATGATTCGCTCTGACAAGGAAGAGTAATGCTCCTACACTGAGACGTCAGGGTGATGCGCCTAGATTTATTTTAGGCTTTCTTCTTTGTAGTAGACTTTCTTTGTAGCAAGTGTTTGGCTATGTAATATATTTTTATATGAATAAAAAGTCTACTTTTCATGTGCCTCTTCTCCTTGCTATCTTTTAATTATTGGGCCAATATTCTATTTCTTCGGCATAACTGTTTGGAGTGCATGATGTCTGAGGCGCATAAGATTTTTGGCTTTTGGATGCGCCTGAAATTCTATGCTTCTACAGAAAAGATGTTGGCTATGATATCACTACCAAATTACAGTACTTTAGCGACGGCCATTTAGCGACGGACATTTTCCGTCGCTATCACCGTCGGATCCCCGACGGATTTGTGACGGAATACCGATGGAAAGCAGTGGACAATTTTTTTTATTTTTTTATGTCCATATCCGTCGCTATGCCGTCGATAGGTAGTCGGCCATGTAGCGACGGTTTTATATCCGTCGCTAGAACGTCGGACATTTTGGCGGCAAAAGCCTAAAATATTGGCGCGAGATTTACTGACGACTTAGCGACGGAATAATCCGTCGCTACACGCGCGAGATTTACTGACGCATTAGCGACGGAATAATCCGTCGCTACTCCGTCGCTAAATTTACGTTCCAGACTTAAGTTGAAACGACGGGGGGAACTTTTTCATTCCCCCCAAATTTCACTCTCTCTCCTCTCTCTCTCTCTCTCCCGCGGTGATCGATCGGCGACCCCCTCTCCTCTCTCTCCCGCGGCGGTGATCGGCGACCCCCTCTCCTCTCTCTCTCCCAAAGGTATTCCCCTCTCCCTCTCCCTCTCTCTCTCTCTCTCTCTCTTTCTCGCTCTCTCTCTCTCTCGCGCGCGCGCGCGGTGGTCGTGGGTGCAGCGGGCCGGGGGCGTCGGGGGCTGCGGGGGCGGCGTCGACTGCGGGGGGCGGCGGGTAGCGGCGGTGGCGGGGGGTGTGGAGGGGGCGGTTGGAGGGGGCGGGAAGCGTTGGAGGGATGGGGGCGCGCGGGGGCTGGCCGCGGGGTGCGGGGGGTTGCGGAGGGGGGCTGGCCGTGCGCGGGGGGCGGGGGGTGTGGAGGGGGCGGTGGGATCGAGGGGGCGGGCAGCGTTGGGGGGGGTACGATGGGGGCGGGGGCTGGCCGCGGGGTGCGGGGGGGGGTATGTGTGGAGGGGGGCTGGCCGCGGGTGGCGGAGGGTGTGGAGGGGCGGCGGTGGGAGGGGGCGGGGGGTGTGGAGGGGGCGGTGGGAGGGGCGGGCAGCTGCCTCCTCCTCTCCCACAGACACACACACGGACAAACACACACACACGGACACACACACACACACACACACACACGGACACACACACACACACACGGACACACGGACACACAGACACACACACACACACGGACACACGGACACACAGACACACGGACACACAAACTGAGAATTAGTACATTGTTTGTGTTTACTGCTTGCAAGAAGATGATTAAATCATTAGGTTTAATCCTATGTCATGTCTGGGTTTAAGTTATATGTTATGATTCATGTTGGCATGGGGATTTTGGTTTTTGAATTTGAGCTGTTACATTCTTTTACATTCTGTTACATATACTTACCAGATGGCACCCATGACCCGAGGAGCAGCACGTCGTTTGAAGAAAACAGTGAATGCTGAGGTGGCTCCTCCTACAGTTGAGGAGGAAGTGGCACCGGTTGCTAGTGAGACCGGGAGTTCTAGTCATCCAGCACCGATAGCTAGTAATGCCGAGAGTGCTTTTGATGCAGTCCTGGCAAGGGACGACGCCTCTCCTCGCACTAAAAATCTCGCTTTTCGGAGGTGGTTGCGTGAAAGTATCACTGAGCGTTTGTGTGAGCAGCGTGGCAAGCATTAGCTATTAGTACTTATTTGTATTGGACTATTTTTATTGGGTTGTTTTTGTTTTAGGCTATTTGTATTGGACTACATATATGAATTAGAACTGTGTCAATCTCTGGATTATATTGGACTACGACACCGCGGTAACATAGTTCCTGCAGCCATTCGACTGGCGAGGCAGAAACTATGCATCCGTAGATAAAGTGGACTGTCCTCCGACCCTCATCCCTCGGCAATGATGATACGACAACCAACCGGAGAGGATACTCCGAGAGATCCATCTGGGTAGGACGTATACTCTGAGAGATCACCCTTACAGAAATGATATCAGTAGTGGGATCGAATGTTGGAGAAGATATTATCACAGTATACGTCCTCTCCTCCACGATGGCTCTAGACCCATCTGCTCGTCCCTGCTTCCATTCTTCTTATTTGACTCTCTCAGCCACGCATTATATATTGGTTTGGTTTATGCATATTTTTTCAGCTCCATTTGCATTAGTCCCTGCAGCCATTCGACTGGCGAGACAGAAACTATGTAGCCGTAGATAAAGTTGCCTGTCCTCCGACCCTCGTCCCTCGGCAATGATGATACGACAACCTATCACTATATCTTATATAGTAGTAGATGATGTCTTAGTATTACATTAGTGAGTTCATCTTGATTCTGTTACGTCCTTCAGATACTATATACGATAAGAACATAGATGATTCACACTAATGTATGCTAGAATGAATCTTGGCTTGTGTTCTGAGCCATCCGTTCTGATCAAGCATCTTCCTTCTCCTCTCCTCCACCATGGCTCTGAACCAATCTGCTCCTCCCTACTTCCCTTCTTCTTATTTGACTCTCTCAGCCACATATGACATCCAGCTCAAGTGTAGAGTCGGGGGAGAAGAAGTGGGCAGGAAGATGAGGGGGAAGCAGCACAGCCGGCGGCATGACCCGGAGAAAGTACATAGGTTTTCTTCAACAGCCGTACGGCTGTTGAAGAAAACCTATGTACTTTCTCCGGGTCATGCCGCCGGCTGTGCTGCTTCCCCCTCATCTTCCTGCCCACTTCTTCTCCCCCGACTCTACACTTGAGCTGGATGTCATATGTGGCTGAGAGAGTCAAATAAGAAGAAGGGAAGTAGGGAGGAGCAGATTGGTTCAGAGCCATGGTGGAGGAGAGGAGAAGGAAGATGCTTGATCAGAACGGATGGCTCAGAACACAAGCCAAGATTCATTCTAGCATACATTAGTGTGAATCATCTATGTTCTTATCGTATATAGTATCTGAAGGACGTAACAGAATCAAGATGAACTCACTAATGTATGCTAGAATGAATCTTTGGTTGTGTTCTGAGCCATTCGTTCCGATACTTGGCAATTAAGTCATTCGACTGGGTTGTGTTCTGAGCTATTCGTTCCCATACTTGACAATTAAGCATGTGAAATAGAACTGATTATGTTTAGTTTGGCTTACGATACAGATTTTCACATCCAAATTGAAATTCAAGTACAATTGTTACTAAACCTTCCACGATACTAATTCGAAATAGTCTATACTAATCCAGCACGTCCTTATAGTTCTCCTACGTATGTTGAAGAAAACCTCTGTACTTTCTCCGGTTGGGTTGTCTTCTGAGCCATCCGTTCTCACACTTAAAATACAGGGATTGGATTCTGTGTTTCGTATTTTCGGCGAACCCAGGGATTGGATTCTGTATTTTGTTTTTTGGTTTCTGTATTTTGTTTCCAGCTCCATTTGCATTAATCTACGGTACGACATGGTGATCAGGACATATATAGTCCCTGCAGCCATTCGACTGGCGAGGCAGAAACTATGTAGCCGTAGATAAGTTGACTGTCCTCCGACCCTCATCCCTCGGCAATGATGATACGACAACCAACCGGAGAGGATACTCCGAGAGATCCATCTGGGTAGGACGTATACTCTGAGAGATCATCCTTACAGAAATGATATCAGTAGTGGTATCGAATGTTGGAGAAGATATTATCACAGTATACGTCCTCTCCTCCACGATGGCTCTAGACCCATCTGCTCGTCCCTGCTTCCATTCTTCTTATTTGACTCTCTCAGCCACACATGATATCCAGCTCAAGTGTAGAGTAGACGGAAAAGAAGGGGACAGGAATAGGAGGGGGAAGCAGCACACCGACGGCATGACTCGGAGGAAGTACAGAGGTTTTCTTCAACATACGTAGGAGAACTATAAGGATATATCTTTTCACAATATGTCATCTTGTCAAAGACCCTTAATGTGACAACCATGTTACCGCGGTGTCGGAAGACTAACATGTCATAATTTTCTAAGCCGTGTGTTTTGACATAATCATCCCAACTCTTTCCTCCTGTGTCGTAATCTCGCATTATTACATAGAACTGAAATCCGGTTGGGAGGATTATGTCAAAACACACGGCTTATAAAATTATGACATGTTAGTCTTCCGACACCGCGGTAACATGGTTGTCACATTTAGGGTCTTTGACAAGGTGATATGTTGTGTTTACATATATCCTTATAGTTCTCCTACGTATGTTGAAGAAAACCTCTGTACTTCCTCCGGGTCATGCCGCCGGTGTGCTGCTTCCCCCTCCTATTCCTGTCCCCTTCTTTTTCGCCTACTCTACACTTGAGCTGGATATCATGTGTGGCTGAGAGAGTCAAACAAGAAGAATGGAAGCAGGGACGAGCAGATGGGTCTAGAGCCATCGTGGAGGAGAGGACGTATACTGTGATAATATCTTCTCCAACATTCGATACCACTACTGATATCATTTCTGTAAGGGTGATCTCTCAGAGTATACGTCCTACTCAGATGTATCTCTTGGAGTATCCTCTCCGGTTTGGTTGTCTTCTGAGCCATCCGTTCTCACACTTAAAATACAGGGATTGGATTCTGTGTTTTGTATTTTCGGCGAACCCAGGGATTGGATTCTGTATTTTGTTTTTTGGTTTCTGTATTTTGTTTCCAGCTCCATTTGCATTAATCTACGGTACGACATGATGATCAGGACATATATAGTCCCTGCAGCCATTCGACTGGCGAGGCAGAAACTATGTAGCCGTAGATAAGTTGACTGTCCTCCGACCCTCATCCCTCGGCAATGATGATACGATAACCTATCACTATATCTTATATAGTAGTAGATGATGTCTTAGTATTACATTATGTGAGTTCATCTTGATTCTGTTACGTTCTTCAAATACTATATACGATAAGATCATATACTACACCATATGTACAGAACATAGATGATTCACACTAATGTATGCTAGAATGAATTTTGGGTTGTGTATTCTGAGCCATCCGTTCTCACACTTGAAGATAATTTTCAGTATAACGACGGATATTAGGTTACTCTTCAGTATAATTGATGTCTTTTCTTGGATAATTGGTGTGCATTAAATTCGTATGTGCATATTTCGTCTATGTGATTTTTGGATAGATACCTACGCTGGGTTATAAGCGATGATCTGATATACAAAGGAGGTGCTGTCGAAATTTTTGTAGACATTTGGATACATTGTATGTTCGGATATTTTTTTTATGTTTGGATAATTTAATGTTGGATATTGGATATATTGTGTTGGTAATATTTTGTTGGATATTGGATACGTTGGATATTGGTGTCGGATATGGATATTTTGCATATGGATATATGGTGTTGGATATTTGATACGTTGGATATTCGTGTTGGATATGGATATATGGTGTTGTATATGGATATTTTGCATGTTTGATATTGTGTTGGATGTGTTGTACAAACAGGAAAGAGTCTGTTTGCAGTATTTTTTTTTTCAAAAATTAGAAGTTAGCGACGGACTGGCGACTAGTGAGCGACGGATAGTCCGTCGCTATCTGGAAAAACTGAGTTTAGCGACGAAGTGGCGACGGAAAAAACCGTCGCTACCTGGAGCATTTCAATAAAGCGACGGATTGGCGACGTAATATCCGTCGCTATCTGTAGGATTTTACATTGAGCGACGGTTTAGCGACGGAATGTCCGTCGACCTAGTTCTGTTTGATGTCCATAAATTTTGCTGTTAGCGACGGATGTTTTGTCGCTAATACGCTTTTACCGACAAATCTACGACGGATTAGCGACGGATATTGCGTATCAGAAAATCACTGATACGGTTCTGCCGACTCTTTAGCGACGGAGTATTCCGTCGCTAAACCTATATCCTGATACATGTTTTGACGAAAGCTAGTCGGTAATCCGTCGCTATATATATTTAAATGAGCCGGCGGTATTCCGTCGCTAAGTCGTCGCTGAGCGACGGAGTAGCGACGGATATGTTTTAGCGACGAGGTTATTCCCGACGGCTGTTTTACCAAAATATCGGTCGGTAATCCGTCGGTATTTAGTTTTGGCGACGGAATACCGACGGATAAGGCCGTCGGTAAATCCATGTATTTTGGTAGTGGATGGAAATCTAGCAGAGGTAAAACGCGAAGCAATTTGAAGCCTAACAAAAGCAGTTAGATACCTTGCAATAGTTGGTCCGATCAGTAGTAAACAATGGGGCTCAAGGCATTCCATTCTCAAGAGAGAGCGAGATTGTGGAGGCAGAGGAATCCCAGGCTGCTAAGAAAGCAAGTGTCATGATCAACATTACTAAGTTCAAGAAAATCTATAATAAACCATTCAAAGGGACGGAGGAAGCCACCATTGCTATGGATTGGCTAGTTAAAGTGGAAGATCATCTTGAAGCCTTGGGTATTACTAGATCCAAGAGAGTATCATGTGTGAAACTACTGTTGGTTTTCAATGCACACTACTGGTGGCAAGGTCAGAAGAGGATTCTTGCAGGAGCAAATAGAACGACAAAAATTACTTGGCAAATATTCCGGAAGGCCTTTCTGGCTCAGTATTTCTTTTCTACTGAGCAGCGGGCGAAGGAACTGGAGTTTTAAAAGCTTGAACAGGAAAACTTGACCGTGAAATAGTATGAGGCAGAGTTTTCAAGACTGTCTCAGTATGCCATTACAAAGTTTACCGATGAAGCGACCAAGGCTCGTCGGTTTGAGCAAGGTCTGAGGCCTGATCTGAAAGATCAAGTTGTGGTCCAGAAGTATAAGGCCTTCCAGGAGTCTTATAAATATGCTAAGGAGTTGGACTGACACTTTCCTACGACGGTGCCAGTACAAGCATCGGTATATTCAAATAATGGGGGTGGATATCAGGCGCCAAAGTGCCAAAATCATGGTGGCTATCAGCGACCCAATCAGGGTGGACCATTATGTAACAAGTATCGCAACAAAGGGCATTTTGCTAATGAACGTCAGGTTCTAGAGGGTGGATGCTTCAAGCATGGTCATATGGGCCATGGTTTCAGAGACAGTCCAAGCGGGAGAGCCCATTAGAACCCTCCGAGGCAGCATCATCATCACCAATACGAATAGAATCATGGACAGACACCATGACCCCATCAGCCGGCACAGAATCAGAGGCCCGATGCTCAACACCGAGTCTTTATATTAACTCAGGAGGTGGCTTTTGCATCAGGTACTGTTGTGATAGGTATATTGTTATTTAATGGCATTCCTGTATGTACTTTATTTGATTCTGGTATCACATATAGTTTTATATCTGAAGATTATGCTAAAGAAAATAGAATAAAAATGTCAATGCTGAATCTTAGTGTTAGTACTACATCAGGAGTGGAGATGTCTACTAACATGATATATAGGGAAGGTTACATATGTATCAAGGACAGGAAGCTATCGTTGGATGTAATCGTACTGGATATCAAGGAATATGATATCATTTTGGGAATAGATTGGTTAAGTGCATGTTGTGCGACGTTCGACTGTACAGAGAAGCGAGTTGTGTTTCGTCTACCTAGGGAAACATAATTCTCTTGCTCGGCCAGTTCGTCGACGAAGGCATCGATGGTGATTTCGGCTACTATGACCCAGCGAAGTTACATTCTGGCTGCAAAAGGTACCTTGCTTCTGTTCGAAACATACACAAGAATGGTGCAGACTTAGCTAACACTGAAGTCGTGGCAGAATTTTTTGATATATTTTCCTACGAGATACTCGAAATGCCTCCGGACCGAGAGATCGAGTTCACTATCGATACTATTCCAGATACTCGTCCGATTTCAAAGGCTGTGTACAGAATGGCTCCTACAGAATTAAAGGAACTCAAAGTTCAGTTACAAGAATTGTTGGACAGGGGATATATCAGACCCAGCATTTCTCTGTGGGGTGCTCTAGTACTATTTGTAAAGAAAAAAAATGGATTGATATGGCTGTGCATCGACTATTGCGAGCTGAACAAAGTTACAATTCGAAATAAGTACTCGTTGCCTCGGATAGAAATCTCTTCGATCAACTGCAAGGGGCGTCTGTATTTTCAAAGATTGATCTTCATTCAGGTTATCAATAGCTAAAAATCAAACCAGATGGTGTCCCAAAGTCTGCATTCTGAACCAGATATAGACACTATGAATTTTTGGTCATGCCCTTCGGGCTGACCAATGCCCCTGTCGCCTTAATAAATATGATGAACAGAGTATTTCGGCCCTTCTTGGATAAATTGGTGGTCTTGTTCATCGATGATATCTTAATCTACTCAAAAAGCAGAGAAGACCATGCAAAGCATTTGAGAATGATATTGCAGACTCTATGGAAGAATTAACTCTATGCCGAGTTGAGAAAATATGAATTTTGGATGAGTAGCATGTCGTTTCTAGGGCATGTTAACTCGGCGGAAGGTGTATCCGTTGACCCAAAGAAAATTGAAGCCATAGTGGATTGGAAGCAACATATGTCGGCGAGCGAGATCCAAAGTTTCCTCGGCTTGGCAGTATACTACAGGAAGTTTGTCAAGGATTTTTGAAAGTGGCATCGCCTTTAACTCGGCTAACCCAGAAGGGAGTAGCACTTGATTGGATTGCTGAGTACGAGGCTAGCTTTCAAGACCTGAAGCAACGTCTCATGTCAGCTCCAATCCTTGCACTTCTAGATGGCGTCGAAGGATTTCAGATATACAGCGATGCATCCGGATTGGGTTTAAGATGTGTTTGGACACAGAGAGGAAAAGTGATATCTTATGTCTCGAGACAGCTTAAGTTGCACGAGAAAATTTATCCAACGCACGACTTAGAATTTGCAGCAATAGTATTTGTATTAGAATTATGGCAGCATTATTTGTACGGAGTGGCTTGCGAGATCTTCACTGATCATAAGAGCCTGAAGTACATATTTACTCAAAAGGATTTGAATATGCGCCAAAGACGTTGGTTGGAATTAATAAAATATTATGACTTGACGATCGTGTCACCCCAGGGGAGGGCAATGTGGCGGCGTATGCATTGAGTCGAAACTTTATGGGATCTATCAGTATTGACAAATGGATATTGGAAGAGTTAGATAGCATGGGAATTGAGCTCCAAATTCGTGGCAGAAATGCACAATTGGCTCAACTTCAACTTGAGCTGAGTTTGTTGGAAAGGATTATGACTGCACAGAAGGCGGATGTGTTCTTGATAAAGATTGGCGGAGTGATGGAAAAGGGTGAAGCGGGTGACTTCACTAGGCACGAGGATGGTTCGTTACGACTACAAGGGAGGCTATGTGTCCCGAAGGATGAAGAACTCCGGAATGAGATCTTGACGAAGGCTCATTACGCCAAGTATTCATTTCACCTAAGAAGTACAAAAATATATAAAGATTTGCGTACGACCTTTTGGTGGCACAGAATGAAAAGAGATGTAGCCCTTTTTGTCTCACGATATTTAGCTTTTCAGCGAGTCAAGGCGGAACACCAGAGGCCCGACGGGTAGATGCATAACCTCGCCATCCCAGAATGGAAATATGATCATATAACAATAGATTTTATAGTTGGCTTGCCGAAGACACAACGAAGGAATGATGTAATTTGGGTCATCGTTGATCGATTAACCAAGTCGACACATTTCATCACAATCAAAATTTCTTGGAGTATCGATCGACTAGCCCAGCTATACTTGGATAAAATTGTCCGATTACATGGGGTGCCAGCATCAATAGTGTTGGATCAGGATGAAAGATTAGTCCACGGTTTTGGTGCAGCTTACATTCGACCATTGGAACACAATTGAATTTCAGTTATGTATACCATCCACAAACTGATGGCCAGACTGAAAGGGTGAATCAGATCCTTAAGGACATGTTATGGTTGTGTGCAATAGATTTGAAATCCAGTTGGGACACTCACTTACCACTAGCAGAATTTGCCTATAATAACAGTTACCAGTCGGGCATACAGATGGAACCGTGTAAAGCATTATATGGTAAAAATGTCGGTCTTCGATTTGTTGGGATGAAGTTGGTGAATGGCAAGTGCTTGGTCCGAAAATGGTGGAGCAGGCCGTCGAGAAGGTCCACATGATTCGAGAGAAGTTACATGTGGCACAAAGTAGGTAGAAAAGTTATGGGATACTCATCGGCGACCGTTGGAATTCATGGTAGACGACTATATATTTTTGAAAGTATCACTGATGTACAGAGTTATGCCGTCGAGAAGGTCCAATTGCCCATCAGATTGCGTTACCACCGGCATTGGTGGAGCAGGCCGTCGAAAAGGTCCGTATGATTCGTTGTGAAGGTAAATCTAAGTTCAAGATTTGTTGGACCTTTTGAAATCCTTAAGAAAGTCGGCCCAGTTGCCTATCAGATCGCATTACCACCAGCGTTGGCTGAAGTACACGATATCTTCCATGTTTCCAAACAACAGAAGTATGTGCATGATCCAAGTCATGCGATAGACTTCGGTGGGTTAGGACTGCAAGCTGACTTGTCTTATGTAGAGGAGCCCATGCAGATTCTGGACATGAAGGACAAGGTGTTGTGAAATCGAGTTGTTCCTTTGGTTCGAGTACTTTGGCAAAATCATTCTGCCGAGGAGTCAACTTGGGAACTTGAAGTGGATATGAAGGAAATGTTTCCTTCGTTATTCGATATAGGTGGGTTTGTGTTTAAGTTTCGGAGACAACTTTTTGTTAGTATATTAATATATAGTGCCCTGATCCCGTTACGGAGCACGGATCGGGCTAGCGGCCGAATGGCCGAGTCAGATGAGATTAGGAAAATTTTACTTGGAAAAACTTTACCAGGATCACGGAATAATGAATTGAGATCCTCTCCTCATTATGGATTAGACTATTTTGATATGATGCCCAAGATGCAGTGACACACGTCTTAGGGGAAGAATTCTATATAAGATTCACTTGCCCTGGGACTGTAGCCCTGTTGGTCTTAGGAGCATTTTAAATTGGTAACCTCGTTGTCAGTAAGAAGACCAATGGTCATAACTCATAGGACAGTTAGAAAGTTCTAGCCTAAGTGGGAGGGCACTTTCATGGTAGAGTCTGTGGTTCTAACGACATCTACCGGCTCGTGAAACCTAACGACAATTTGCTAATAATGTCGATTAATGGTAAATTTCTCAAAAAGTACTGTCTAGTCATAGCATGTACTTTCTATCCCCAGCGAAGCCTAATAAAAGTGCAGTATTTCTTCCCACTGCATCATATCCCCAGCGGAGCTAAATAAAACATACAAAAGGCCCAGTTGCCTCCAAAATGCACCATGTTTCATATACCCAGCAAGGGTCGTAAAAGTCTTCCAACATATTTCATGTCCATATCACCTCTGAACTTCCCCTTCGTTATTCTCCCCAGCTAAATTTAGCAAACTGGTCTTCGGAGCCCAGCTACTCTAGGACATCCCCATATAATCTTTTTCAGTAGAAAATAATCATGTCCATATCACCTCTGAATTATTTTCCATGTTCCTACAG
The DNA here is from genome assembly GCA_029216955.1 of Iris pallida. Taxonomy (NCBI): domain Eukaryota; kingdom Viridiplantae; phylum Streptophyta; class Magnoliopsida; order Asparagales; family Iridaceae; genus Iris; species Iris pallida. The sequence goes on from JANAVB010009592.1 coordinate 347,327, forward strand.
AATTCGATCTTACCACATTCATATAACCTCTGAGTAAGATACATCTTAGACAATGTCTACCATGTCCATATCACCTTTGAGTTGACATTTATATTTAGTAACCTTGGGTTGCTATATCCCCAACAGGAAACGTTCACGTCTATATCACCTCTGAGTTATTTTCTCTATCCCCATAAGAGTCATATCTTTCCATATTCGTATAAACTTGGAGTAAGATAACTTTACCATAACTTGATGTTTACCATGTTCATATTACCTCTGAGTAAATATTCCTACCAATCGACTTCTCACCATCACGTCCGTAATACCTCTTACGATGTCTGTCATCTCGGCTTACCATTTGTGTCTAATTCCAGGTTCAATAAGATGTTAAGTCCATAAAAATATCCTAGTAGAGTTACTCCACCCCATCATAATCATATTACCTTTGATAGGACCCTCATTTCCATAAAATTCACGAATGAGCAAAACCTCAAAAAAGTCTTTATTTCTTTATATCTAAAAGGAAAATCAGACTGCATTACAAAATGTTCCTCCAGAAAGGAAAAAAGAGGACAAACAAAAAGAACAAAAACCTAAGGATTGGCACACAGTTCGCCAATACACGTCTCAGGGCATCAGCTCGAGCCTGAACACTAACTGAAGCCCAAAGTTTAGCTTCGACGCACCACCACCTCATCTTCAAAGGCGATAAATTTTGGGTACTTGGCGTCCAACTCCACCTTCTTCTCGGTCAAACTGTCCATATACCGAGCATACTCCTCTGCCTCTGTAAAACCCCTAAATTTCTACTACGATTTTAAAAAAATTGATATCGATTTTTGTTTTCGTAATTATACGTCGCGTACGAGTTCACGATTTTTCGTATTTTTACGTCGTGTGCAAAATTGCGAGATGGTATGTTTTTTTATGTATAAATATTTTACTAAAATATTTTCCGTATAGAAAAATAAAATAAGTATTTAAATATTTGATTTATTACATCGCGTCGAGTTTTGGCAAACATTATTTAAAAAGGTTATTTTTATTAAAAGGTGCAAGTATAAGTAGTAATTTTGAAAACTATTGTTTCACGTAAATATATTATTGTGTGCGAGTGACATGAAATATTATTTCAGGTCCACTCGATTTTCAAAAACCAATTATAATTAGTTTATTATTTATAAAAATATATTTCCAATATTTAAGTAATTATCATGATTTTCAGAATTTAATATTATTATATTTTAATATTTATGAAAAAGATATTTAAAATTTGTTTGATTTAATACTTAATTAAATATAATAATTTAGATTGGAAAAGATAATATTGGATTTATCGATTTTATCTTAAAATAGCTTTTGGATTTTATCTATATTAATTTGGATCGAATCGAATAAGGGGGTGATTATCCACATGGGATTTTTAAACTATTCTAATCCATAACTAACTAGGGCTTCTACCTCCTATATAAGGAGATGCTCCTTGTTCTCTTCTCCATAAAATCCACAAACCAAAATTTCACCACAACCCAAACCCGTGCATCGTGTCCGTGCCCCTTCCCATCCATTATATTTTCTTCATTACAAATACAATAATTTATGTCCCGTTCGACAATCCCGGATGTCTAGCCAGCCGTGTCGGATACCCCCGACACGACACCCTAACCTAACTGCCCGCAGCACCTCCTCGTCTCTCTCCCCGTCGTCGGAAAACCCTCACCCCTGACCCGGCCAAATTCTGCCACCACCTTCAGCACACCAAGACCCACCCGAAATCCCGGCCAAACCGTAACGGTCCACCGTGCTTACCACCACCACCCTCACCATCTTCAATACCACCCCGGCCTCGGCCCACGCAGACCACCCTACTCCTCCCGTCCACAAACCATTCGACATCACCAGAGTTCATCACCAACCATCACCCACGCCCCCACCATCATTATCACCGTTGCGGCAACCACACAACATCCCCGACAAACAGACCTCCCCATTGCGGCCAGCCTCTACCACCAATCCCCTAGCCACATGCTGGCCGACCCTAACCGAACCCCAAATTCAACACAACACCATCACCATCACCCAGGAAGGAAGAAGGGAGAGAAAAACCAAACCTGAGCCGGCCGACACCGCCTTCGAAGAATCCGATGCCGCCCCAAGGCGATCACTGGCGCACAGCCTCCTCAATCCATACTCGATCTAGCACTGCGAGTCTCTGGCCGTAGCCTCCGCGAGGCTCGGGCCCTCTCCTCGCACCAGACCCGTGCGACCTCCACGCCGAGCAGCCCTACGCGCCACCACCAACCTCCGGTAACGACCCTTCGCCTCTCCCTCTGCTTCTTCCCTCGTTCTCCCGCTCTCTTGATCAAACCCCTTCTCTCTCTCGTATTCTTCTTCCTTTTCAATCATGCTTCTGTTTCCTCTCTCCATTCAATTTCCCCCCTTCAATGAATTAGAATGATGATTCTTCATCATTAATGTTATTTAATTATTTCATGCCATTCCATGCCATTGATACTGACAGCAAGCATTCATTTTTAGTAAGAATAATAGTATTATTATTTTTTATTATCTCAAATTTAAGTAGTTAGTGTGCATATAATTATTTACTTACATCTTTATTACATATTAAATAATTATTATTTTCTAAAACCTATGAAAAATATTAAATTTGTCTTGGGGCTAGAATTACTTTTCAAACCCTAAATATATTAACATTATTATTTGTATTCTCTATTCATTGATTGTGTAGGAAAACATGAGTATTACTATTAATTATTAATATTCATATTATTCTTAAATACTAGTAAGTTGTTGTCGTGTAGCTATTTTAATAAAAATCCTAAAAAAACATATTTTGTAAAGGAAAATATTTTTTTTATTTGTTTCTCGGTTACATCGAATTTCAAACGGGTTTAGGAACTCCCAAAATATTATTGTATTATTATTTTGTTTTAACTATATATATATATATACACCAAGCTATGGTTCTTCTTACCGTAACAAAATGAATTTTTCGTATTTCAAGTATTTGCGTAAAATTATTTTACTAATAAAATATGTTTTCACCTAGAAATCATATTTAACAACTTAGAGTTTTTAGTCGAGTTTCGTTTTATTTTCAAATATATCTTTATTTAAAATACCTTCATGTACTAAACTATATTTTTCAAGTATTATAAAAATAGTAGAAGTATCGTTTACTCCAAATTCCTCTTCGATTATCGTCGTAGAACGTGACTAATCACACACTCTTATTTTTCCTCAAATTTGGACCATGTTTGCATCGACCATGTCTATTGGACAAACAGGACTTGTCAAAACATTGCACCACACCAGGCGATACACCAGAATAATCGTACCACACCAGGCGACACACCAGGCAAGATACCTTGCCATATTTACTGCTTATATTTAGTCTATATTTTCTTTAGTTATTGTATATCATTGTTCATTTATTTTTAGTTCTTCTAGTTGTACCATTATTATAGTTTATGATTTACTACCTGTCCAGTGATATTAGCTTTGCTTTATCTATTATCTTTTGATTGCATATGAACATAGAGTTAAGGGACTACCATCTGTAGTGTATTGCATAAACCTTGACACAGTTGTACCACAAGATATGTGTGAGATAAGTAGCATGTAGAGGTACTTGCGTGTTGGCTGATCACCCATGCGCATGCGTTAGGTCTAACTGCTAATAGAGGCATGCTAGGAGACTTAGCAGTTAGTAGAGGTACATGATTGCGGATGCGACTTAGATAGATGCATTGGGAGGGGAGAACATTTCCTTGTCGTATGGGCTTTTCTTGCACATTCCCTTGTAACCCGGAAGCTCCGCTGGAGATACTGGTATGATGACCCCCTCAGGTTGGCCACTGACGTTTTTAAACGTTATGCACTTCGTCACAGATGTCCAAGAGGGGACTATACAAGATCCTATTTACAGCCAGGGCTCATGTGACTAAAGGTTTGTTCTTAACTGCATAAACTCATTAGAATGGTTAGGTAAACCATAGTCAATGTCATGTCACCCCTATTCTATTAGTAGCCTTGGACAATGTCGCATCGCGGTATAGTGTGCTACCCCTTGTCCTTGTTTGGTTGTAGGGGTAGTCCACTGTTTCGATGATAAGATTTTGAACCTTGTTACGATTGGGACTATTTTACTTTACTTGTGGCTTGTGACATGTCATATATTCAGTTTATTATGGCATGTTCTTCGTCTATCTTGTTACGTCCCTCTGAGGACCTGGTGATCTCTCCAGGTGTGTGCTTTGTGGCTTTTGCAGGTATTCTAGCCAAGGCCGTGATCTTCTCCATTCCTTCGAAGGTGATTACTCTTGGTTCATCCTGCTATTTTATTCATCATTTCTTTGTACTTTTCTTCTCATTTAAAATGGTTGGTAGTGGATCTGCCTCCGCCGAACTTTTGTACCAATAACAAATTCAGTGTTGATTTTTATCATATATTTATTCTCTTATTGTGGATGAGATTTAGTTATCATGGTTTACTAAAATTTTACAGCTTATGTATACATACGAAGTTTTCATATATTGGAGTATACTTCGTATGTGTGCAGCTGGCATGGATACGTACTTAGTCCTAAGTATTTTGGGACTGGAGCATTACATGTTTTTGTGGTGGCCCATGCAGGTCAAGTTTATCACTTCGGTTATGTTACTGTAACGATGTGAGCCTGCAGATATGATTAAAGTCTATAATCTCATCCATATGTTTGTTCTTCTCCTTTGATTCTAATTTCGAACTCTCATCCGACTACCTTGATTTTCTTCTGCTTGATTTCCTTTCTATCATAATCTTACCTTTTATTTCATGCTTAATAGCTGTTAGAAAGATGACTACACTAGCATATGCCCATAGGTCACACACATGGCTAGAAGGACTACCTTACTATTGAGTATGTATTAAGGGACCTATCAAGTTATAAAGGCATTATACTACAAGGATCGAGGAGCCTTATTTTTAGAGGTGTGAATAATTAAGTCAATTCTAAGTTGGGTAGTAGTGATATTACCAACTTCGAAAGATAGAGAGAATTTTATTTTGAGACTACTAGGTAGTAATCATCAGAGGATTGATAAAAGATTGAGAAAACAAATTAAATTTTTTATTTTGAAGGTTTTAAAAAATATTTATGAATTATTGGGGAGGATACGCTATTGATTTGTGTGTCATATGATCTATGATTGATAAACTTATATAGATTTTGAGTTAAAGTTTCAACTATGGATATTAAAAGTTGGGTAAAAAAAGAGAAGATATTTTTTACTTTTGAAGACTTTAGAGTAGTTGTGACTTATTGGAAGTTTAGATATACACATTTTGAAGGATATAAAATCAATTCGAGGAGTTATTTAAATGTTCAATTTTGTTGATAAACTTATTTAAATGTTGAGTTTAAGATTTGGAAAAAAAAAATGAATATTTGATTTGCGATATACAAGGGTTTATTTCGAGATTTATTAGAGATTTAAAATTTTGATTAAACTTGAGGGCCTAAGATGATTAGAGATTTTGGTAGATTGTTTTATTGAACTTTTGTGGAAACTTGAAATTATGGTTTTAAATCTTATCGTGATAGAGAACCAAGAAGCAAAGGTCACCCTAATGGGATACAAGTATTCCTCATTAATTGTCATGATAGTTGTATATACTCAAGTGTAGTTAAGTCACCTGCCAAACTATGTGAAGATATCTCAATCTTGACTTACTCGACCTTCCCTCAAATCTAGACCTTTATTTGTGACCGTCTAATCGTTTGACAGTTAGAAATGATTAGAATCATTCCCTTGACCATACCCTTATCTATAAGACTATCTTCTCTCTAGAAACCTTGTCCCTAACTTATTTTACTAGATTCCTTAATTATCGTTATTTCATGTTTTAACTTCATCCTTCTATTTTGTGTGTGTGTTAATCCTTACCTCATGAAAACCCACTTACTATTTTGATCATTTGGTGTCCCCTATCGTGACTTCAGTATTTGGAGCACAACACTAGACTTTTCCTTCCGATAAATTTTATATGCAAAACCTAGACGAGCCCACCTTCATGTAGACATATCATGTCCTACTAAAACACATCCCTTTGTGTTCTATTTTCATGATGCGACTTTTGAGTCAAAATGGCTAGCTATAACGCCTACCATAATACCATCGTCCTTTCCGAGTTTAGTTAGAAATCCAATCTCGACTCAAATCTTTTGACCAATATATGATTGTGATCTACTTAATTTTCTAAATGCTTAACTTGTGTTTCATCTTGATTGCTTAACCCTTGTCCTTCTATTTTTTTTGAGTTACGTTTACCACGACCATTGCACCTAACCGTACTTTCCTCCCAATTGTTTGCTTCACTCATTCAGGATTTTATTTTTTACTTCACCGTAGTTTATGCAACTTTTTTTCCTTGTATGATTTCCTTGTTTAAATAATAGAAACTGGACCATGACACCGTTCGATTATACATGGCTAGATTAGAGAACTCATGGAAAAGATTATTGGTATAGTTTGTTAAGATGATCATACGATTAGAAGGTATATGTAAGAGTTGACATAAGTTAAAATATGTTGTAAACACGATTAGATAAAAAAGAGGAATGTGAGAGTGTGTTTCGATAAGATGATAAGATCAAAGGACTTCTCGATTGGCAAATTGGTTCTTCGAAGTAAATCCATTGTTGAGAGAAAAAAAAAATAAAAAAATTTGAAGATGATAAATAGAAGCTTTGATGGTATTAGTTTAAAAGGGTTGATCAATTTTTGAAGATGAAAATTTTACATCCTTGATGTTAAGAATCAAGTTTCTACGATGATTGTAGCTGTGAATTTCATTGATGATTTTTTTGAGATTTATTGAATACCAAATTGTAAGGAGATCATGCGAGGAAGAATTTATTGAAAGAGAGAGAGAGAGAGAGAGAGAGAAAGAGAGAGAGATTAAAATGTTTAAATTTTTTGGGGAGTTAAAATTTTATTGCTAAATGTATAATTTGAATCAAAAGAAAAGAAAATGTGTTTCAAGGAATTTAAATCTTGTAGAACGTGGAAATTGATGAGAGACACTAAATTAGACTTGAGTATTGGCAAGGTGATATTAACAATTCGAAGGTTATGGAGAGATTGAATCTCTAATACTGGGTTATGGATTATATACTGTGATTAAGAAAATTTAATACCTATTTTTTTGAGGTTACACAATTATGGATATTACTATAGTGTTGATCAAAACTTAGCGCCAATGGAAAGTCATGTATATGATCGTTTTTCTAAACTATATACCGTGTTATTTTTGTAGCTATCTAAGAGGCATGTTGTCTTATGGAATTTCTCTCTCCTCGCTCGATGTCGTGATTTTCTTATCGATAAACTCTTCTATCTTCGCAACCCTACCTATCCTAATTATTCCTAAATTTCGAGGAAGAAATTCTTATAAGTTGAGTAGAATTTAAAACCCCTAAATTTCTACTACTATTTAAAAAAAATTGATATCGATTTTTGTTTTCGTAATTGTACGTCGCGTACGAGTTTGCGATTTTGCATATTTTTACGTTGCGTGCGAAATTGCGAGATGGTATATTTTTTTATATAAAAATATTTTATTAAAATATTTTTCGTATAGAAAAATAAGATAAGTATTTAAATATTTGATTTATTGCATCTCGTCGAGTTTTGGCAAACGTTATTTAAAAAGGTTATTTTTATTAATGGTGCAAATATAAGTAATAATTTTGAAAACTATTGTTTCACGTAAATATATTATTTTGTGCGAGTGACATAAAATATTATTTCAGGTCCACTCGATTTTTGAAAACTAATTATAATTAGTCTATTATTCATAAAAATATATTTCCAATATTTAAGTAATTATCATGATTTTTTAAATTTAATATTATTATATTTTAATATTTACGAAAAAGATATTTAAAATTTAGTTTGATTTAATACTTGACTAAATATGATAATTTAGATTGGAAAAGATAATATTGGATTTATCGATTTTATCTTAAATAGCTTTTGGATTTTATCTATATTAATTTGGATCCAATCGAATAAAGGGGTGATTATCCATATGGGATTTTTAAACTATTCTAATCCATACCTAACTAGGGCTTCCACCTCCTATATAAGGAGATGCTCCTTGTTCTCTTCTCCATAAAATCCACAAACCAAAATTTCACCACAACCCAAACCCGTGCATCGTGTCCGTGTCCCTTACCATCCACTATATTTTCTCCATTACAAACAACAATAATTTATGTCCCGTCCGACAATCCCGGACGTCCACCCAGTCGTGTCGGACACCCCCGACACGACAGCCTAACCTAACTGCCCGCAACACCTCCCCTTCTCTCTCTCCGTCCCCGAAAAACCCTCAGCCCCCGACCCCGGCCAAATTCTGCCACCACCTTCAGCACACCAAGACCCACCCGAAATCCCGGCCAAACCACCGTGACCGTCCACCGCGCTTGCCACCACCACCCTCACTATCTTCAATACCACCCCGGCCTCGGCCCACGCCGACCACCCTACTCCTTCCGTCCACAAACCAGCCGTCATCACCAGAGCTCATCACCAACCGTCTTCCATGCCCCCACCATCATCATCACCGCCATGACAACCACATAGCATTCCCGCCAAACCGACCTCCCCACTGCGGCCAGCCTCCACCTCCATTCCCCCGGCCACAGGCTGGCCGACCCTAATCGAACCCCAAATTCAACAAAACACCATCACCATCACCCAGGAAGGAAGAAAGGAAAGGAAAACCAAACCTGAGCTCCGACGTCGCCCCAAGTCGATCACCCACGCATAGCCTCCTCAATCCATACTCGATCCAGCACTGCGAGTCTCTGGCCACAGCCTCTGTGAGGCTCGGTCCCTCTCCTCGCACCAGACCCGTGCGACCTCCACGCCGAGCAGCCCTCCGTACCACCACCGACCTCCGGTAACGACCCTTCGCCTCTCCTTCTGCTTTTTCCCTCGTTCTCCCGCTCTCTTGTTCAAACCGCTTCTCTCTCTCGTATTCTTCTTCCTTTTCAATTCATGCTTATGTTTCCTCTCTCCACTCAATTTCCCCCTTCAATAAATTGGAATGATGATTCTTCGTCATTAATGTTATTTAATTATTCCATGCCATTGATACTGACAGCAAGCATTCGTTTTAGTAAGAATAATAGTATTATTTTATATTATCTCAAATTTAAGTAGTTAGTGTGCATATAATTATTTACTTACATCTTTGTTACATATTAAATAATTATTACTTTCTTAAATCTATGAAAAATATTACATTCGTCTTGGGGCTAGAATTATTTTTCAAACCCTAAATATATTAACATTATTATTTGTATTCTATGTTCTTTGATTGTGTAGGAAAACATGAGTATTACTATTAATTATTAATATTCTTATTATTTTTAAATACTAGTAAGCTGTTGTCTTGTAGTTATTTTAAAAAAAATCCTAAAAAAACTTATTTTGTAAAGGAAGATGTTTTTTATTTGTTTCTCGGTTACATCGAATTTCAAACGGGTTTAGGAACTCCCAAAATATTATTATATTATTATTTTGTTGTAACTAGATATATACATACACTAAGCTATGGTTCTTTCTACTGTAACAAAATGAATTTTTCGTATTTCAAGTATTTGCGTAAAATTATTTTACTAATACAATATGTTTTCACCGAGAAATTATATTTTTACCACATAGAGTTTTTATTCGGGTTTTGTTTTATTTTCAAATATATCTTTATTTAAAATACTTTCATGTAATAAACTATATTTTTCAAGTATTATAAAGATAGTAGAAGTATCGTTTACTCCAAATTCCTCTTCGATTATCGTCGTAGAACATGACTAATTACACGCTCCTATTTTTCCTTAAATTTGGACCATGTTTGTATCGACCATGTCTATTGGACAAACAGGACTTGTCAAAACATTGTACCACACCAGACGACACACCAGAATAATCGTACCACACCAGGCGACACACTAGGCAAGATACCTGGCCACATTTATTGCTTATATTTAGTCTACATTTTCTTTAGTTATTGCATATCAATGTTTATTTATTTTCAGTTATTCTAGCTGTACCATTATTACAGTTTATGATTTACTACCTGTCCAGTGATATTAGCTTTGCTTTATCTCTTATCTTTTGATTGCATATGAATCTAGAGTTAAGGGACTACCATCTGTAGTGTATTGCATAAATCTTGACACAGTTGTACCACGAGATATGTATGAGATGAGTAGCATGTAGAGGTACTTGCGTGTTGGCTGATCACCCGTGCGCATGCGTTAGGTCTAATTGCTAATAGAGGCATGCTAGGAGACTTATCAGTTAGTAGAGGTACATGATCGCGGATGCGACTTAGATAGGTGCATAGGAAGGGGAGAACATTTCCTTATCGTATGGGCTTCTATTGCACATTCCCTTATAACCCGGAAGCTCCGTTGGAGATACGGGTAAGATAACCCGCTCAGGTTGGCCACTGACGTTTTAAAATGTTTTACGCTTCGTCACTGGTGCCCAAGAGGGGACTATGCAAGATCCTATTTATAGTCAGGGCTCATACAACTAAAGGTTTGTTCTTAACTACATAAACTCATTAGAATGGTTAGGTAAACCCTAGTCAATGTCATGTCACCCCTGTTCTATTAGTATATTGGACAATGTCACATAGCGGAATAGTGTGCTACCCCTTGTCCTTGTTTGGTTGTAGGGGTAGTCCACTGTTTCGATGATAAGATTTTGAACCTTGTTACGATTTGGTCTATTTTACTTTACTTGTGGCTTGTGACATGTCATATATTCAGTTTATTATGGCATGTTCTTCCTGTATCTTGTTACGTCCCTCTGAGGACCTGATGATCTCTCCAGGTATGTGCTTTGTGGCTTTTCGCAGGTATTCTAGCCAAGGCCGTGATCTTCTCCATTCCTTCGAAGATGATTGCTCTTGGTTTGTCCTGCTATTTTATCCATCATTTTTTTGTACTTTTCTTTTCATTTAAAATGGTTGGTAGTGGATCTGTCTTCGTCCAACTTTTGTACGAATAACAAATTCAGTTTTGACTTTCATCATATATTTATTCTCTTATTGTGGATGAGATTTAGTTATCATGGTTTACTGAAATTTTACAGCTTATGTATACATACAAGGTTTTCATATATTGGAGTATACTTCGTATGTATGCAGCTGGCATGGATACGTACTTAGACCTAAGTATTTTGGGAATGAACCGTTACAGCCTCATTGCGAAGGGTTGCTTGCTTGGTAGCCGCCTGTTGTGACTCAATTAACAATTGAGCCTATTTTTCCTTGGAGAAGATAGATTTGCTCATCAACCTCCGTCAGGCGTCGGTCCAAGTTCTCTTGCAGGCTGACTTGAGTCTCCTCAGCAGCTGCAAGCTGATGCTCCTTGGTGCTGGCATCGTCCAGTTCACATTCTAGAGCTGCTCGGCTGGAACAAATAAGCCAACTTGGCTTCAAAAACTTTAGCCAACAGCTTGCCATGCTCTTCCTCCATGTGAGAAGTCAGATCATTGGGTGTAGGACTTGGAGCTTGGCTAAGCGATGTTCCAATTCGCCAAATGATGCCTCCATAGCATCGGTCGCAGCTACATAGCCTTGATGAGACGTTATTACGGCTTCCTATAAAAGTGCCGATGTCTTAGCCACCATAAAAGTTTGGCCACACTCTAGCATGGTCGATACCCCCTCTTCAGAATAGTATAAAAGATCCCGATACTGAGATTCACATAGTCGTCTGCCTCAGCTGAAGACAACAGTGTCATTGGAGGCGCCATCAAAGGAAGTCAAGTCGAAGGCAGAGGTACAATAAGCACTGAGGAAGTTGGGCCCTGTGTATGGCGAGCGATAGCCAATCCGTTTGAAGTGACTATTCCGAACGGCTGTATTCTGCAACCTCCGGAAGAGGGTGTTGAACTGAATTTTGCCAAGGTAAAAGCTTCAGCTGATGTTGGTAGCATTTCCGTGGGTGTCAACACTTGTCCTGAGAGAACCACATCAGCAGTCATCCTAGGGCAAGGAGGAATGGAAGTGGAAACCCTGGCTACCCCGTCATGATCAGGCTGCGAATCCAAGCCCGATATCTCGGGGAAGGAGGAAACCCCTTCCTCTGCTTGGTTCGTTATGGTTCCACTCTCTGACTTATTCGTACTAGTCGGGGTTTCTACAGTCTCGCCTTCTACATCTTCGATGAAAGGATGCCCACAGTATCCAGTACACCATGAACCTTAGTTTCAGGATCAATCGTAGAATCCACGGGCAAGGTTAAGGCATCCACAGTTGCCGCTCCAAAGCCTCACTAACATTAGGATCCATTGTTGCCAGGGAAGGGGTAGGACTCGACCCAGGAGCTGGCTCCTTCGATTCGGTTACGTATGTCATCTCAACAGAGACTTCACGCTCAATCCCTTCGAGCCAACTGCCAACACCAATCGGCAACTCTGCTCCTTCTGCTTCAGCAACAGTCTTGGTGGTAGCATCTGGAAGTGACATCCCAACTCCAGCCACAATTTTAGGCGAGGGCTCTTGAACCTCCTCAGTCGTGACTTCAAGGAGAGCCCTCGGTACCTCCACCTCATGATCATCTTGGGGCCTGTGTTGGCCTAATGATTGTATCATGTTTAATATGGTTAATCAATTAAGTTTAGTATTTTATTATCATTAATGCTCATTGTATCACTATAGTATTATACTTAAATTTAGCATAGTCCTAATATGCATTGACTTGATCATACTTGCTACTATGTATATTGCTTTGTTCCTCTAACATGTATTTGCTGAAAAGCAATAAGCAAGATCAAAATTGACATATACAATGAAGAAATCATGGTAGGCCAAAGACGACGGCATCTGACAAGATTTTTCTGAACAATTCGATGACATCTTCGGAGCCACGCACTTGGGAGTTCCACTGCCCAGTTAGCAGATGGAGGTCAAAGGGGCAGTACCCCCATGGGATTTAGAGGCAAAGCCCGAGAAAGGTATTCAAATTTTACAATCTGGATATCTTTGGACAACTGCCGTCAAGGAAGAATCCGTTAACTATCAAAGGAAGAAGCTAAGCTATGCCATCATCATTTCAAGACTCTGAAGAAACCTGTACCTGCTAAAGTATATCTGGAATGTGTAAATGAGTCTTAAGAATAATTGTAAACACATTAAATGGATGACAAATCGAAAGCTATGGTAGATATTAACCTAGATACACTTTTGGACAGACAGTTGGATGATCCGACGAATCTCTGCGGATCACCGGTGGATGATTCGAATGGACCCATAGAAAAGCTTCTCTGAACTTTCGGATCATCCGATGGACATCCGTAAAAATCGATGGATAATCTAAAATATTACCATTTGCATTCCAACGGTCGAATTCTGTCCAAAAGCGTCCCCAACAGCTATAATTATAGCTGTTACTCTGTGCAGCCGGATGATCTGACGTTGATCTGCAGAAATCTGGCGAATATTCTGCCAGTTTGTTAAAAGTTGCATAATTGCATTTTTCTTTGCTTTTGTTATAAATAGCCTTGAACCCCTTCATTCAAGGTTGACGCTTTGAGCCTAAAAATTTCTAACATACCAAAGATTATCCACAAACACTCCACCAAAGCTTTTACTTACCTATCCAAAAATTGAGTTAGAGTGTTCTTGAGTTATAAAAGTGAGATCCTCATCTTGTTGTAAGGAGATCAAAACCTTCTTATGAAAGGTTGAAGTTGGAGATTCTTTGGATAAATGCTCTCGGTTGAAGTTGTGGAGTCTTCGGATAAAAGCTCTAGGCCTTCGGATAAAAGCTCTCGTATAAGAAGTTGGTGAGCCTTCGGATGAAAACTCATGTTGTACTATTTGCATAATAGTGGATTAAAGTCGGAGAGATGTTCGGGACTGGAGTGCCCCTCAGAAAGATACCAGAATACATCGGGTGTCGGTATTATTGTTGGTTCTTCTCTTGCACTCTTAATTTTAAATTGCCTATTAGCAATCGTTTAGTGCTTGATTAGTTAGTTGACCCTATTCATCCCCCCTCTAGGGTGATTAAAATTGGTATCAAATCTAGGACTCTATTGTTAGGCTTAACATCCTTAGAGTAGATCCTTGTTATTTTTATTTGGCATCTTATTCCTCCTCCTCCGATAAAGAGGGTTCCACTTCTAGTCGCATAGATAATCATGTTTCTTCTAAATGCAAGAAATGCTCTAAATGGAAAGCCATGGCTAAACAATCCTTAAAGATTCTTGATAACCTTCATTCTATAAATGAATAACTTTCGAAAAAGGTTATTGATGTAACAGAATCTAATGAGTTGTTGAAAAATAAAAACAATGATTTATTATTTAGACTTGATTCTTAAAACTCATCTTATGTTTCTTTAAAGAGTTTAAATGAGGCTTTAATCTTGAAAATTAAATCTCTTTCATCATCTATAAAAGATCTCAAGGATCAATCACGTGAGTTATCTCAATTGCATGATTCTTCTGTTGATGCTTTAAAGAAACAAAATGATATTTTTATCGCCAGAATTATTTTATTTGAAAAAGAAAATATTGTTTTAAATGCTAAATTTGATTCTCTTACATGCATATATGATGATTTATTGTTAGAATATGATATTCTTAAAATCAAAACTTCTCAAGCTCACTCTAGAAATATTCATCATTCTAGTATGTCACATGTTCATAATCATGCTCATTCGGATACATGTGCACACACTAGCATTAGATGATTCTTTTGCTCTCGCATTGGTCATATAAACTTTGCTTGTCCTATTCGTAGGAGCTTTACTACCAATGCTAGAGTAAATGCTATATGGGTTTCCAAAGCTAACAAATGTGGATCAAATTCTTTTGGATATCAAAGTCTTCGCCTGGTGTTGTAGGTGGAGCTTCTTATATCGAGACATAGCATCGAGGAGCATGTTGGTGGTTGCAAAGATACAAAGGTAATCTTCCAAGCAATTGCACCAAGACAAATGTGGCTACTTGAGCTACTTTGGTGACATACTAAACAATTCTTCCTAAATAGTTTTATTTATTGAATCTAGCATGTTCTTTCGTATGTCTTGCTACTAGCTCTCATTCATATATTTTAGTTGCATATTATCTAAATCAATGTGAGTAATAATACTAGCATGATTTGTTAATTCTTTTGTAATTACTTTTCTAGCATGTCTAGTTGTTTAGCTTAAATGATTAGTATACACTATGTAGTTTATCACTCATTTTCTATTAGTGTGACACATTAATCTATGCATCCTCTTTATTCTAAGTCTTTATTTATGAAGCATGCATATCATTCATCCATAGGAGCTTAGGTTTGTTTTTGAGTTAATATGATTTTAGCTCTCCGTCTTTAAATTTTTTGAAATAGTTACATCTTACCGATTTGGCTTTAATGTGCCATATTTTATTTTATCGATATTTGTGAATATATGTGTTTAGCACAAGCTTCTTGATATTTGAAAAGTATATATTTATACTTTTTTTAATCCTATGCTTGCATAATTTATTTATTTTTTATTTTTATATTTTATCTTGATTAACTTTTTGTGAATCAATTATGTCCTTGCCTAATAGAGCATATTTATATGTGTTTTAAATTTTTGATAGCTTTTCAAATATTCATTAGTAATACATGATTATATTCATTAAATTTCTATTTACATGTAGTTCATGTATTTCTTATATTGATATATATTCTTGTTGTATAAATATCTTTATGTGGGCATATGAGTTAAGCTCAAATTTTATATTTATTTGAAGAGTATTTAATCATACTTATTACTTTCAAACTTATGCTTAACTCATACTTTAGCTATTGATTATCTTGACCAAATTTGTGCACTTCTCTTTGAATCAGTTAGCTCCTTCCTTCTTGATTATATCTTCTTAGCTGTTTGGTTGACACTATGGATACATATTTTTAGTTGATTTTGATCTTTTCATGTATGCCTATTTGTGAAATATATATAGTTCCATATATATTAATGATTCCTAACTTTTGATATTTATTTAGTTTATACCTTTAAGTTGGGTTGTTGAGAGAAAATGTCTATTAGTGTCTTGCTCATGACTAAGTATGAATTTTTTTTAAGAATCACATCGTTTTATGCTTTATCTTGATTTTAAATTTGCCTCCTTTATTAGTGCACTTTTTCTAGTCAATATCTTTTATATTTTACTATAGTGAACTATGAAAGATTTTTGAAAAATATGTTTCTTGCTATCTTTAGCTTTTTAGCTTTCTTGATCTTAATGATCTTTTATTGCTCATTCTTTGAGTTTATCCTTCTTTTTGAATTATTGTTGCCTAATAATTTATTATAGCACATAAGAAGTCTTATAATTTATATATCTTATTTCTTATGTATTTAGCAACTATGGTTTGAGCTTTTATGTTGATATTTCTCATTTCTAGATAATACACTTATTTCATAATGGCTATAAGATTATACATTCTTTAGATCGATCTATTATTTCAGTATCTTGGCTAATCTCAATACTTGACAAAAAGATTTATTTTATTGTGTTTTCATGAATATCTCTTTTGACCTATACTTGAGAAGAGTCTAATTTATTTATTTGTTATCTTATGCTATTATACTTGCTTAGTAAAGAGTCTATAAATCATTTTGATCATTTAAAATGCATTACCCTTATTGTGAACTCTATGCTTAAGCAAATATATTTAGTGTTAGTGGCTTAAGATTTAATGAGCACATTTATCTTGTAAATGATTTACCTCATTAATCTTAATTAGTTATATAGCTTGCTTATTTATGATAAATTGTTAAGCTATATAATTTTGGTTCACTTCACTCATCTAGCTATCTTCCGATACCTCAATCTATATATAATATGCTAGTTTACAAAAACAAGATTTGTGAATTTTCTTGATGAGATTTGTATTCTATTTTAGATACATATGTTTCTTCTCTAAAACTAGTTTGACAATTTTTTTATTCAATCTTGTTTTACATCAAGACTTGTGATTTCTTGCTTTAACTTCCTTCCATACTAGTCATTAGTAAGCATCTCCTAAATTTTTCTCATCCTTGGGTCATGATTTTATCGTATTATCATATTACATCTCTTTAGATTAAATTTGTAATAATTCAAATGAGATCGACTATTTTTTATATTTTTTTATTGATTTATAAGATTCTATTATAAATATGGATTTAGGATTTTCACTTGATGATATTCATTGGATCATATTTATTCACTTGTTTTCTTTATGAATGATCCTAATTATTGAGTAGTCATAAACTATCTAATTTTGTAGTTGTCAAGTTAATTTATCACTAGCAATGTTTAGATTTTATCCGTTGATGGGTACAATTCGTACTAGCAAGGTTTAGATTTTATCCGTTGATGGGTACATACGTGATAAAGCATACCTAGTGAAGTAATAAATTGGTTGATTCTTTTTTAATTAGATAATCATGGATATAACATTTGTGTTTTATGTTTATTTTATTTTTGAGCTATATTTGTCTTTCATCATGGTTGTTCAAATTGAATACATTCCTATTCATGATGAGCTTTTTCTCAAAAGGTAACATACATTGATCTATCATATTTAAATATGAGATCATTTCTATATAGATTAATGTATGCCATTTTTGATTATATGTGCTTAATTGGAATATTCTTTTGATTTTTCACCTTTAGTGGGTATTAATTAGATGTCCCTTCTTGACTAAAGATGATATAATTCATCTTGTGACGATTTTACAGCCTTACATGCATTGAGCACGGAAGAGAAATCCTTAGTCAATTTACCCCTAGATCTTGTAGCTATCTATTTTACGCTATAAGTGCTTTGGAACTAGATACGCATATTTTTAGGGAGAGAAAATTAATTGGTTCAATTCATTTATATACTTTAATATGTCGTATACCTAGTTAATCATGGACCCATATTTTCTTCAATTTCATATCATATAGATTGAGGTCATGATATTTTTATCTTTAAGAATTTATGAGAGTGTATGCAATTGTCTTTATTATATGTCTCTCTCTTTTATAGGGGTTAAATAGGCCATCTTGTTAATATTAACTTCCGTATCTTATCTTGATGACTATTGTGCTTTCATTATTTTGGCTTTCCTTGTATGCTTAATTGATTTGGCTTTTCTTATTGAGGACTTACCCAAAATTCATGATTTTTATCAATATTGGTAATACTTTGAGGGGGAGCATTCAAGTCGACTAAATTTTTCATTCTCAAGTATTTTTCTCATTTACCTTCATGTTTATCTAAGTGGTATTCACATAAGATAAAAATGTAATTGAGTTCAAATGCATGAACTTGGTTAAGTAAATAGATTTTGTAAGTAATGAGTTTATTCTATATCAATTCCTCTATTTTACATTGATCTTTCTTTTATTTTGTTCCACTATTTATTTGTGGACAATTATGACTATCATGGTTTTATTGATCAATATTTCAAGTTTATATATTTAAATTGATATGAAGTTTATATATTGCAATATCTCAATTGGTATCTATTTTCACTGATATCTATTTTTTGCAATTATCTAATCCTCTTGGATTTTAATTGAAATCCTTTATTTCATATTTCTCTTCCAAAACTAGAGTAATATTTCATATCATATTGTGTTTTGGATTTTTTTTATTGGATTTTACGTTGGTAAACTATCTGTTGATTATTTTGAAATTCTTTCAGTTTTACCAGCTATATTGTGTTTTGACAAGTTATCTTTTTATTTGGTATTCTACATTGAGTATGTAGCTTTCTAAACTTGTCTTTACACACTTCTTCCATTGTTTTCATTGATATATCTTGATCATGATTGTATATGCCTCCTCTTGCTCTGAGTTATTAGCTTTAAATTGTTCTCATTTTATCTCATAATACGGAGAGCCTATTTTTGATCATGTCAAAGGGGGAGAAGTAAGTTTAAGTATGGGTTGCATTAATTTAAGTAGCATGCTATTAGTGATATATGCTTATGTCTGCTTATATATTAGTGATACATGCATCTATTATGTTCATACTAAACTTATCAGATTTGCCATAATAAAAAATGGGGAGATTGTTGGCCCAATGTGTCACTACCAGTTTTTAAATTAAAGGTAAATTTGTCATTTTCCATATTCTAATATTTTGAACATTTATTTATTAATATTGTATTTTAGGGATTTGTTTAGTCGGGTTTGTGTTTCGTCTAGTTTTGACTTGTGTTAGTGGCCGGTTAGCTTAGACTTTAGTCGGAGTCCAAAGATTAGCTAGACATGGCCCACAAATCTAATTTATTAGGCTAGTGCAATTAGGCTAATCCCACATGACTAGTTGACTCATTTAGAGATTAGAACTTTGACCTTTTTGATCCAAAACCTTTGTAAGCTCCTAATTAGCCAAAGGGAAACTAATGGGGGGTAACTTAGACTTTTCACTAGACCCAAGTAGGGCTAGGCATGGCCGGTCACATATGGTAGGGTCTCTCCATCCTTTCATTTCATTGTAACCTCTTATTTCCCAATTTAGTTTTCTTTTCCAACTTGAGAGCAATCCCTTTGATTTTATCTCCCAAATCTACTCATTCTTCCTCCATTTCTCTCAATCCATCAAGGAGAAGGTGCCTACTAGGAGTGGGGAGCAAGGAGGAGAGTCCATTTGCAAGGGATTTTTGTGTCGGATTTGTGTCCTTTTGATTGAATCACTGGGATATAACTCCCAATAAGTAAAACTCTCTCTAAATCCATCTTTTCTTTGTATATCTGATAGTTTTGAATCCATAGGAACCACCCCCATGCATAAACCACCCTTAGGTTTGATTATAGACTCTTTTGAGTCCTTTTTTGATGTCACCCATGGAGAAATTTTGAGGGTGGTCCACCAAGTGTTTGTGTCTATGCCCAATAGACTATTTCGTTTCCTAATTTTAGTTTTATACATGTTAGAGAATAGTTTAGCCTTGGTTAGGGTGTCTTAATTAGTTTTCATTTGGATATCTATGTATATATCTATGTATTTTTGACCCACAAGTCATGTATATATGTAGAGATATAAATTAGGTATATATTTGTAAAAGTGGACTGTTTTGGGATGATATTGTACATATATTTTGATATGTTAAAGTGTGGTTGTGGATTGATATGTTAGATGTATATACATATATATTTATGTGTGTTGTTGTGTCTTGTGTGCGTGTGTGAAGGTGTGATGGGAAGAGGAGGGGATGAGATGAGAGTGTGGTTGAGTGTGTGTGTTAGAGGAGAGGGGGGAAGTGGCTGCAATAGGCAGCAGTATGCACAGGAGCAGCAGCAGCTGCTGGCAGTTGCAGTAGCAGCATAAATACCAACAGCAACAACATCCTAAGCAGCAGCAGTAGCAGCTGCTAATAGCAGCTAGTAGTGTGCAGCCCCTTTGCCCCCATTTGCCATGTATGTGTGAGTGTGTTTTGGGTATATGTTAGTTTGTTAGAGTAGTAGTTAGTAATGGTTAGAGAGGGTCTTGTGTCTTCCTAGTTGGGGTGTGTGTGTGGTTAGAAATAGGATAAGTTAGAATGTCATAAGTTAGTATCCTAGAGTGTTTATATATAGAAGTATGTATACTAGAGAGTAGGAAATTAGAATGTTAGTGTGTGTGTGTGTGTGTCTATATATATATATATATATATATATATATATATATATATATATATATATATATATATATATATATATATATATTTTTTTTTTTTTTTTTTTTTTTTTTTTAATATATATATATATATATATATATATATATATATATATTTTATTTATTTATTTATATATATATATATATATATATATATATATATATATATATATATATATATATATATATATATATATATATATATATATATATATATATATATATATATATATATATATGTTAGTATCCTAGGATTTCTAGATTAGTATCTTAGGATACTAGGAGTAGTATCTTGGGATATGTAGATAGTTGGTATCTTGAGATACCTATAGTTAATATCTTGAGATACATATAGCTAGTATCTTAGGATACCTAAGTTAGTATCTTCGTAGTTAGATGTTGGTATCTAGAGAGTTACCTAATAGAGATAAGGTAATGGATTTTACCTACTAGCTAAGGTAAGAGGGTTTACTAAATAACTAAGGTATTGGTATTGGGATACCAACAGGAGCAAGGTATATGGTATCTTGGTAGGTAAAGACTAAGAATATAATACTTAGCCTAAATTTGACCTTGTTTGACCAAGGTCGACTATTTTGACTGAAAGTCAAAGTAGAGTCAATATCTGACCTAGATTGGACTAGAAGTTGACCAGATGACCAAAAGTCAACTATAGGTCAACTATTGACTTAGTTTGACTTAGCTTGGCATAGTTTAACCTAGTTTGACCTGGTTTGACTTTAGTTTGACCTAGATTGCATAACATGCACTAGAAATCATGCCTAACACTGTTAAACCCTATTTAACTCATGTATATCTCATCTTTAGGTTTGTGACTTCACTATGAGCCTCGATTCTCATTAACAGCTCAGGACCGCAGGCGAGTACATTCTCTGATAATTTTTATTGTCTTGATATCTACTATATCCGATTCAGTTGTTGTGTTTACTTGATTCCCGGCACGATGATATACGGACTAGTATACGTCGGATCATGTCATGAGGTATTATTCCTGGACTTCTGGCATATGGGTATATTGCTCGATCTTGTTTTCTACACTTGTGTAGACACCGATTTGGAAGTGGGTTGGCCCTGCTTTTGAATCCCGTGTCATGACGTGTCATATTCGGATCTATTATACTATTGGGGGAAGGGGAGTTATTAGAGGTTATGTGATCAATACCCCTCCTGTCACCTCCTGTGCATAGCTCCACCCTCATGGCACGTAGGGTGTAGCCTGACCTGATACTTCCTGTGCATAGCTTTCCATTGTGGCTGGCCTGATCCTAATCCTGATCCTGATCATATACATTTTGTAAACTCCCATATTTTATTTTATTTTATTTTATTTACTAAATTCATCATTTTGACATTTTCTGCATGATAGTTATTAAGAGCATAAATTCCTTATACTAGATAGTGGTTGATAATATTTAAGATAATGTTAAGGAAAATTTACAAAGTTAGTTTACTAAATTATTAACAAGTTATCTTATGTTGGTAAATTCTTAAGAACTATATGATTCCTACATAAAAATATAAGTAATTCTATATATAGAATGGGATGTTTAAATATACAATATAGGAATATATTGGAAATTATGTAAACACATATATGTGTATAATGGAAAATATATAAATATACACTATATAAGAATTTAGCTACTTTTAGAAATTACGTACTAATTATACAAATTAGTATGCCTTTTTATATACGAGATAATAAACCTAAGAAACAAATTAGTAGTTATAAAAAAATAATATATATATATATATATAATAAATAAAAATCAAATGTCTCACAACCACCAACTTACGAGAAGGGGCCATCTCACGAGTTGGCTAACTCAATTTCTCGCGTGGGCTTAGAGAGCCAACCCGAGCAAGTAGCAACAACAATATTTAGAAACGCTAGGGATAGTCAGCCATACAAATCCAGCTTAGACCAAATCAAATTCAAATCCTTTCCGTGCATTCATCTCCCATAATCCCTATCCTAATCCCGTTCAATTTAACCTAAAACTAAGCTAAATTCGTGTATAGCAATCCTGAGCCACCATCGGATTAGACAGCGCATATATATGCGCGTGTAGGCAGAAGGGTTTCTTCCAAAATCCTTCGTGAATCCTCAAACAAATCGACCCTGGAGCACCCTAGGCAGCCCGCACACCCATCCCGTAGCCTGCACGTCGACGACCTTGCCGCCGATTGCCGGAGCAGTCCAGAACCTGATCGCGAACAGGACACGCGCAGTCGAATCCATTACAGCTGGTACCATACTTCGTCTTCGTGTTTCTTTGTGTATACTCAATCAATTTTGCTTCCACGAGATCCTATAGGAAGCGTATGTAACCCTCTTCGAAACCCTTCAAAGGAATTTTGACACGACCTTCTTGATCGACCGTAAGTTCGACGCAAAGTCAAGTAAAATCCTGCCCAAAATAGAATATTATGACAGTCTAGGAACCCAATTTGGAAGCCAAATTATGAACCATATATTTGGGTTTTTGAAAAACTAGTTAAAAATAGTCCAAAAAAATATATAAGAGATTAAAATGCACTTGCTGGATTTACTTTTCAATTAGTATGCATAAAGTTATTCGTTGTTGAAGATTCAAGAAAAATCGACTTTTCTAAACTAAAATCCCTAGAAAATTTCCCGATACGGCATGCGCCCCGACAAACCGGGCAACATGTTCACAACCTATAGGTATTGAAAGGTGCGTGTGGATGTTGTCGACATGTGGGAACTGACGGAACTCAATTTTGTTGCGTGTACGCTACGAAATCAGTACGTATCCGTCAAGATACCCCCGTATTGACCATTTACAAACTAGGCCATACCTTTGTGCAAGTTCATCGTATTGAGACGAAATCTATGCCAACAAGACTGTATCATTTTTTTGTCCTGTATGTCAAGTTTGGTCCGATTCTGAGAAGGTCAACCGGAACGCTTTTTTGGCAGACCCTCGACCCGATCCAACGAGCGATTTTGTGCACGGCTCGTCGGAATCCAAAACTGAACATACAGTTGAGTTCGTCTCATCAAACCGAATTCGTAGACATATAGTTTATCAACTTTACAGACAAAAGGTACCGACACGCTTTTCGGTGCAAAATAGGTCCAACGACGGATATCGTTTTGACTTAAAATTACGATTTTGCCCCTGTGTCCAGAATTTGACTTTTGGACAGGCGTTTCATGACATATCTTTTACATCGAGAACGTTCTTGATGTTTGTTTCAGCATCCGGAGCTTTTTGCTGATTTTGATTTCTTTTGTTGTTGACTCTGACTATTGGATTACTACTCTTCTCACCACCAGCATGCAAGATACCTTACCACCATACACTGTGATTTACTTTTACTTTATTTTAGTTATTTATATTCAGTTTCATTTATGTGTTGTATATTTTATATCACTGTGCGTCCAAGTCACACTTGGGTGCAAGCGACTTTATTGGTCGTTTTACTGTTTTTATTCTATTTTTGCATTGGCTTAGTTCTAGTGACCACCCATTGATGTTGAGGTATCGGTATATCTCATATGGCTTTGACACATGATTACTATGTGATGTGAGTCACATGTAGGACACGTACTCGGGTAGCCGGTTGGCCACCGATACGTTTGAGGCGTGCGACAATTAGGAGTAACTGCCAATAGAATTGTATATTAGTGGACTTAGCAGTTGCTAGAGGTTCATATGAGTCATAGATGTGACCCTACTAGGCATTTGGTGGGAAGAACAGTTTCTTAACGTATGGGCCACGTATGCACTTTCTTTTATTGTCGAAAGCTCCGCTGGAGATATGAACCTGATACCCATGTTCCTAATCCTGCTGGCCGCTGACATTCGATGGATATCATGCTTTGTGGTCCCTGGTAACCCATGAGGGACCATACCGATCCCATTATATCCAGAATGCCCATGAATTGAAGGTCTATTTTTAATTCCATTATCACTGTAGAACAGTTAGGCACCCTATTGCATGCATCACTCTTTTTACTTATTATATATCACAGTGTATACGGCATGTTATTTCTTGTATCTTATTATGTCCCTCTAAGGACCTGGTGATCTCTCCAGGTGTGTGCTTTCATGTCTTTTCACAGGTGTTCTAGCCAAGATCGTTGTTTGCCCTTTTTATCATGGACGCTTGCTCTTGGATCGTCCATTGTTATTTTTATCTATCCTTTCCTTGTATTGTTCTTCTCATTTAAATGGTTGGTAGTGGATTTGTCTCCGCCCGACTTTTGTACAAATGATAAATTCAGAGTTGGTTTTTATTATACAGTTATTTTCGTATTATGGATGAGATTAGTTGTCATGGATTACTGCATTTTACAGCTTATGTATACATACGAGGATTCCACATATTGGAGTATACTTCGTATGTATGCAGCCGACATGTCTATGTATATAGTCCTAAGTATTTTGGGACTGGAGCGTTATATATTTTTGTGGTAGCCCATGCAGGTCAGTTAGCCGTTTTGGTTACGTTGTTGTACCAAACGGGACTACAAATTGGAATAGAATCTAGGTATCTCATCCACATGCTTGATCTCCTCCCTTGATCCCAATTTCGAACTCTCGTCCGACTACCTTGATTTTCTTCTACTAAATTGATTTCCACTATAAATCTTATCTTTTCCCTTCGTGCTCGATAAAGAGGTTAGGAAGATGACTTATACTAGTTATACAATCACCCTATTAATTGACTTTTATAAGTTGAGTATTACACCTCACGGCCTATCACCCCTTGTCCTTATAACCTATTAATGAAGTATAACTGGGTGGCACTTAATATATGCTAGTATAGGAAGATATGTTTACTTAGAGTTTTAGTAGACCATACCCATTGGGCAAAGGCCTGATACAAAAGACAATAGGACGACTGTATAGGCAAAAACATCGGACGAGTCTTGGATTCTTGCGAACTTGAACTACTTGTACCTTCTCTCAATCATAATCTTGAGGACTTATAATTTTGGACTATCTTGACTAATGCAGCTAGTATAGCCTAGTTTTGCAAGCTTATTCCTTATCGAGCTTGTTTAAGACATGTTTATTTTGGACGCCCACTAACATATTGTCGCATTAGAATTGATGTATTATGGTCTGATCAACCTTAGTGCACATGGTTCACTCTTCATATGATTATCCTGGATGGATTGAGATATAAATGTCTCTAGGATCTCACTCGCAACTGACTTGATAATTCCCTTCAAAATACTCAAATTGCCTTTGAACCTCATATTCGTATTCGATGATATCCCTTGAACTCTCTATTGTTTTCCGTCACCTATCTCGAAAAAACAAATGCTAGTAGACCCAGGTATTCCTCTATAACCATGATAGTTGTATACACGATTTTAGCTACCAAGCCATGTAACTACAACCTTGTCTTGAGTTACTCATCCTCCCCTCGACCCTAAAACTAATATCGTGACCTTCTAGTCATTTGAATTTGAAAATGATTAGGATCTTACCCTTGGTCAAAACACCAACCTAGGAGACTATATATTCTCAAGGAACCAATTATTGTGAGTCTTTAATTATATTTCTTGAATCTTGCTTCAACTAGCAACCCTTATGCCTTAACCCAACCCTTACTCGACCAAGCCCACAGTTTATACACAAGAGGAATAGACATAAACAAGGACAAGCCTTTACCATGACTATGATAGACACCCATCCTGAGATTAGGGATCCCACAAGTGTTATTCTAGGTATATAATTTTATTATTAAAAAAATGACTTAGCATTAGAACAACACCTTTACCAGCTTAGCCAATATCTATAGCATAACACTCCATCATATTGATTTACTATATAACAACAATCAATGCATAAGTACTACATTCGACATCATTAGAAACCTTATGACCATAGTATGGCAGGCTTAACGCAAATATAAATTTATAACCTAGTTGTTAAGATCTTTCATATGACATGCCGTAGAGTTCGTTACCCCCATCGATAACTCTCGTATATTGTGGACGAGTGGACCATTCTATTTATCGACTTGTGTGTCGTTGTATGCAATCATTTTCCATTTATTAGAAATCGAGGAACGATCCTTGAATTTTACTCATATCTACTGTATCATGTTACACCATGCCTTATTCTTTATTATCAAAGGTTAAGATACAATATCATGACCTTGAAATTTTTCCAATCTCACTAACCCTAAAACAATATCTTCATTTATGGAATGAATAGATTGTAAGCCATTATTAATTTAAGGATTTATGGAGTTACCGATAGATTAGAATAAATTGGTTCCCACTAGGATGATAAATTATCGTCTCCTAAACATCCACTTTCTATTTAGACCATCTGATGTCCCCGACCATGACATTTATATTCGGAGCATGAGACCAGCTGTTACCTTCCAACAAATTTTATATACCAGCTAGACGAGCCCACCTTCATCTAGGCATATTATGTCCCACCCAAACACGTCCCCTTATACTCTATTTTTATGATACGACTTTTAGGTCAAAAAAAGACTGACCAGAACCCTTACCATAATACCGATGTGCTTTCCGACTTCAAATTAGAGATCCAATGTCAACTCAAATCTTTTGACCCTATGTATGGTTGTGAACTACTCGAAGCCCACTACGCACATGCCACTAGTGTGCCACTCAGTGGGGTTCCCATGTGCTACTTCAACACAAAAAGTTACAGAATATGCATTTTTGGAGGCTTACGGAACCTAGTTAACCAACCCGATAAGAAGTTAGCCCAACCACTTGAGTTAAAACCTATTCTAGGTTAGCCTAACCTAATAGAAATGGTTCATATTGATTTTGTGGATCTTGTCCAGCTAATATAGATTAAAATCTAAGATTCATTCCATTAAAGATTGATGTCCAATTAAGGAACCCATTAAGACCCAGTTAAATCCATCTATACATATTGTCACACTTTGACTATAAAAACCAAACTTTATGGAATAGGTCCCTACACTACTATGTAGTCCTGATCCCTTGATCCCCATCTCCATCCCTTCATAGCCGATATTATGCGATGAATGGAATCTTGTTGTGTCAACTTGTCTTCGGTTATGCTTGACCAAGACCCCTCTTAGTGTACCTTCCACGAGTACCCAATTTCTATAAGTTGGGTAGAACCTTGAACTTAGTATCCTCTACCTTTCAGAATGAGATGCCAAACTTGGATGCCATCCATAACCGTTCTTCCATCTATTTGGAAGTTGTGAAATGGTCTTCGTATTGCATTTCATATCCTTTCTCTCATGCGATTAGGTAACCAATAAAAGATCGCAACCTTGATCCTCCATTTTTGTTCTTACATAGGATCGAATCTTACTTCTAATTTGGAGAACGAAATTCCTTAAGTGTATAGGCAAACCTCTCTAAGAATTAGTAAATGATTGGGATATATTGCTTCCAATTGAACTAATAAAATAGTGGGTTATAACGTCCACTCCTATCCGTATCAATTGATACCCTCTACCGTGACTTTGAGATTTGGAGAACAACACTAGCCTTTTTCACACTCACAAACTAGATCAATCAAGCTGCACGCACGACATATGTACCCCACACAAACATACGTTCTTGTGCTTCATTTCAATTACACCCAAAGTGTAACGCATTTCTTAGAACAAACCATAGAGGCCCATTTTTGTTCCCTTGTATTTAACCATACGACGTTGACTCATTCCCTTAAAACAAACTAGACTCTATTATCCATGCAAGACGCATCACACCTATAACATACGTGTCCCTCTATACCAATACGTTCTAGTTGGGTTCAAATAGGAGGTTCCTACCAGCTTTGTTAGAAACATGACCCATAGGGAGGCAATGTTAAGTTGTAATAATTTTCTTATAGTAAGTTATTGACAAGAACGTTGCGGCAATATCCAGGCTTCTCTTATGATCCTTGACTATGGATCGGAGTGCCAATATTCTTATTTTCCTTAGGATTTAATTTCCTAGAAGTCTGTAATGACGATATTTACGATTAGCCAGCTTCTATAAGTTGGGTAGGGTCTTCAATAAAGAATACTCTATCTTGTAGAATACGACATCAATTTTGGATTCCTGTGATAACCTCCTCCTTTATTGTTTTAGAAACCAAGTCACGATTTAACGTATCTGTTCACCTTTTGTATAAAATATGATTATTTTTTTAAGATTATTTTTAATTTCGAGGACAAAAGTTTTATAAGTTGGGTATGATGTAAACCCCCATATTTTATTTTATTTACTAAATGCATCATTTTGACATTTTCTGCATGATAGTTATTAAGAGCATAAATTCCTTATACTAGATAGTGGTTGATAATATTTAGGATAATGTTAAGGAAAATTTACAAAGTTAGTTTACTAAATTATTAACAAGTTATCTTATGTTGGTAAATTCTTAAGAACTATATGATTCCTACATAAAAATATAAGTAATTCTATATGTAGAATGAGATGTTTAAATATACAATATAGGAATATATTGGAAATTATATAAACACATATATGTGTATAATGGAAACTATATAAATATACACTATATAAGAATTTAGCTACTTTTGGAAATTAGGTACTAATTATACAAATTAGTATGCCTTTTTATATATGAGATAATAGAACTAAGAAACAAATTAATAGTTATAAACACACACACACACACACACACACACATATATATATATATATATATATATATATATATATATATATATATATATATATGTATATATATATATATATATATATATATATATATATATATGTATATATATATATATATATAATAATAATAATAATAATTAAATGTCACACAGCCACCAACTCACGAGAAGGGGCCATCTCACGAGTTGGCCAACTCAATTTCTTGTGCAGGCTTGGAAAGCCAACCCGAGCAAGTAGCAACAACAACATTTAGAAAGGCTAGGGATAATTGGCCATACAAATCCAGCTTAGACCAAGTCAAATTCAAATCCTTTTCGTGCATCCATCTCCCATAATTCCTATCCTAATCCCATTCAATTTAACCTAAAACTAACCCAAGTTCTTGTATAGCAATCCAGAGCCACCCTCGGATTAGACAGTGCATATATATATGAGCGTATAGGCCGAAGGGTTTCTTCCAAAATCCTTAGTGAATCCTCAAATAAATTGACCTCGAAGCACCCCAGGCAGCCTGCGCACCCATCCCGTAGCTTGCACTTCGACGAACTTGCCGACGATCGCCGGAGTAGTCTAGAACTTGACCGCGAACAGGGCATGCGCAGTCGAGTCCATTACAGCTGGTACCATACTTCATCTTCATGTT
This sequence comes from Iris pallida, assembly GCA_029216955.1. Classification (NCBI taxonomy): domain Eukaryota; kingdom Viridiplantae; phylum Streptophyta; class Magnoliopsida; order Asparagales; family Iridaceae; genus Iris; species Iris pallida. The sequence continues at coordinate 377,328 of JANAVB010009592.1, forward strand.
TCTTTGTGTATACTCAATCGATTTCGCTTTTACGAGATCTATATGAAGCCTATGTAACCCTCTTTGAAACCCTTCAAAGGGATTTTGACATAACCTTCATGATCGACCGTAAATTTGACGCAAAGTCGAATAAAATCCTGTCAAAAAAAGAATATTAGGACAGTCTAGGAAGCCAACTTGGAAGCCAAATTCTGAACCATATATTAGGGTTTTTGACAAACTAGTTAAAAATAGTCCAAAACTATATATACGAGACTAAAATGAACCTGCTGGATTTACTTTTCAATTAGTATGCATAAAGTTATTCGTTGTTGAAGATTCAAGAAAAACTGACTTTTCTAAACTAAAAATCTTAAAAAAATTTCCGATACGGCGTGCGCCCCGATAAATCGGGCGACGTGGTCGTAACCCATAGGTATCGAAAGGTGCATATAGATGTTGTCGACGTGTGGGAACTGACGGAACTCGATTTCGTCGCGTGTGCGCTACGAAATCAGTACGTATCCGTCAAGATACCCCCGTTTCGACCCTTTACCAACTAGGCCATAACTTTGTATAGTTCGTCATATCGAGACAAAACCTGTGCCAACAGGACCGTATCATTTTTCTGGTTCTGTATGCCAATTTTGGTCTGATTCTGAGAAGGTCGACCGGAACGCCTTTTTGGCGGGCTCGTGAGCCGATCCAACGGGCGATTTTGTGCACGGCTCCTTGGAATCCAAAAATGGACATATCGTTGAGTTCGTCTCGTCAAACTGGACCCGTAGACATATAGTTTGATAACTTTAGAGACCATAGATACCGCCACGCTTTTCGTTGCAAAATGGGTCCAACGGCGGACATCATTTTGACCCAAAATTACGATTTTGCCCCTGTGTCCAGAATTGGACTTTTGGGCTGGCATTTCATGACATATCTTTTACATCGAGAATGTCCTTGATGTTTGTTTCAGCATCCAGAGCTGTTTGCGGATTGTGATTTCTTTTGCTGTTGACTCTGACTATTAGATTGGTACTCTTCGCACCACCAGCAGGCAAGATACCTTGCCACCATACTCTGTGATTTACTTTTACTTTATTTTAGTTATTTATATTCAGTTTCATTTATGTGTTGTATGTTTTATATCATTGTGCGTCCAAGTCACACTTGGGTGCAAGCGACTTTATTGGTCTTTTTACTATTTTTATTCTATTTTTGCATTGGCTTAGTTCTAGTGGCCGCCCATTGATTTTGAGGTATTGGTATATCTCATATGGCCTTGACATATGATTACCACGTGATGTAAGTCACATGTAGGATATATACTCGCGTAGTCATCTGGCCACCGATACGTATGAGGCGTGCGACGGTTAGGAGTAATTGCCAATAGAATTACATACTAGTGGACTTGGCAGTTGCTAGAGGTTCATATGAGTCATGGATGTGACCTTCTTGGCATTGGGTGGGGAGAATAGTTCCTTAATGTGTGGGTCACATATGCACTTCTTTTTTATTGTCGGAAGCTCCGCTGGAGATACGGTCCTGATACCCCTGTTCCTGATCCTGTTGGCCTCTGACATTCGATGGATGTCATGCTTTGTGGTCCCTGGTATCCCATGAGGGACCATACCGATCCCATTATAGCCAGAGTGCCCATGCGTTGAATGTTTGTTCTTAACTACATTATTACTGTAGAACTGTTAGGCACCCTATTGCATGCATCACTCTTTTTACTTATTATATATCACAGTGCATACGACATATTGTTTCTTGTATCTTGTTACGTCCCTCTGAGGACTTGGTGATCTCTCCAGTTGTGTGCTTTCATGTCTTTTCACAGGTGCTCTAGCCAAGATCGTGGTCTTCCTTTGCTATCGAGTAGGCTTGCTCTTGGATCGTCCATTGCTATTTTTATCTATCCTTTCCTTGTATTGTTCTTCTCATTTTAATGGTTGGTAGTAGATCTATCTTCGCCCAACTTTTGTACAAATGATAAATTCAAATTTGGTTTTTATTATACAATTATTTTCTTATTGTGGATGAGATTAGTTGTCATAGATTACGATAGTTTACAGCTTATGTATACATACGAGGATTCCACATATTGGAGTATACTTCGTATGTATGCAGCTTGCATGTCTATGTACGTAGTCCTTAGTATTTTGGGACTGGAGCGTAACACATTTCCTGTTCATAGCCGGCCCAATGGAACAACCTGATCCAGACCTAAGCTGATCACATAACGCTCTAATATCTCAAGGCATTGTTTATATTTACATTGTACATCAGATATTCTTGTACTATTTTATATTTCGGTATTCCACACCCTGACATGATATCCAGTTTTACATGTATTGCTTTATTTTCAGTTTTGATATTTCATCTTGTATTCCATTATAATTGTCTCTTATATCATTTGTCAATTCATATGGAACTGTTGTTGGTGTTTGTACTTGCTCATATCCTGACAGGATAATCCTGTTGATTTTATAGAAGATTTAGATGCTGATTGCTCGACCTTCTATGGGTTTGGCATAGACGGAGACTACGAACTGGATCTTCCTGTGGAGCCGGTGCCCGTATGAAGGACAAATAGGCAACTCTAGAGGGGGGTGAATAGAGTTTATGACAATAATGTCCAATTAAAAATTAAACTCTTTCACAACAGAAAACAATCAGAGTAAATGCGGAAATAGTAAAGAGCAAGAAAGCATACGCAAATACAGCCGATTTTAACCTGGTTTCCCTCGTAGAGGACTAGTCCAGGCCTGAGAACTCTAGCTCATGATTAAATCCACTATTTGTGAAATAGTAGTTATACCCCGTGCCTTTTCTTCAGAAGAGCACGTCAACTTCTTACAGAGATCGCAGTGGCGATGCTTGAAATTTTTCAAGCGACTTCTTGAACTCTTGCACAAACTCCTAACTGAAAAGTACTGAGCACTTTGAGGCTTAGGGAGCTTGTGGCTAGTAGATGAGAAGGGTATGGCTTGTATAAGGCTTTAGAGAGAAGAGAAGAGAAGATTGGATGATTGAAAATGAAAGAATTTATGGCCTATTTATAGGATACCATACAGGCAGAATTCGGCCAGAATTCTGGTTGGAATATTTAAAAATTTGGCCGTTGGACAACTTGCATCCAGCCAACCCTAAAAATTAGGGTCCTAGAATTTAGAAGGCAGAGTTCGGCCCGAACTCTGTGTGGAGGCAGAGTTCGGCCCGAACTATGTCTCCAGAGCACAGAATAGGTCAAATGGGCTAATGGTCTATTTGGATGTTTAGTGGGGGTTTTGGTTTGAGATATAGGTATAGTCTAAGTCTCAAAATGCTCAGCACAGCTCAGTTTACATAAATCTAGACTCAAATAAAGTATAAAATACAGACTCAAATTTATGATGCTTTGTAGGTACGAGCTGTCGTCTGGCTTGTACCGAATTCAGTCTTCATGTGTCGTATTAAAATATTACAAGTATCATGTTGTCAATTGTATCAATATATGGTTGACTATGATTTTATGTTAACAATCTCCCTCATATTGATAATTGACAAAATAATATTTGTATATTCAATATTCATACCTGGACACATTTAAAAAATAGCGTAGCTCCCCCGTAATAGGTGCAGCTAGCAATAGCTCCCCCGTAAACATTGCCTGCAGTCCAGATAACAATATTCTTTTCCCAAAGCACAGATACACAAAAAAATATGATAATATAATATGAATATATCAAAATATTTCTCCCCCTTTTGTCAGTTATCAAACAACCATAATAATGAATGTCAAGCATACCAAAAATAATAATGATAAACTGCATAAAACTGAGAAACTGCAGAATAAAATGCCTCAAAGAGTCACATAATGAGTTCTAGTACAACCAAAGTTCAGAAACAAAAACAACTACATCAACTAAAAAATGCAGAAAAGCATAAACGACGATCCTCAGCAGCAGCAGCAAAGAGAAATCCATATCCATCATCGAGCTCGTGAAGGCCCACCGTCGTTGGATGGATCAGTGAATGAACGACAAGGGTCCACGAAAGCCGCATTCGGATCCAGGTAGCGGATAACCCAAGGGTCATCGATACGGTATCCATCGCGAGCAGGGTCCCGCTCCATGGAAATAGGCATAGAAGGATGCTGGGACATAGAGTACCGAATATCGTGCATTGAGTTACTAATGGCACTCATCTGCAGGGTAGTCCGGTAGTCAAGCTGAGTCCAGCGATCATCCTCTAAGGTGAATCGATCGCGGAGCATAGTCTGGAGTGACTCAAGAGTAGCAGGAGGAGGAGGAGGATCTTGTCCAAGAGGAGGGGCGTCGGGCTCATCGTCAGAGTGCTCAGACACAACAGGTGAGCCAACTGCTGCCTGAAGCCGCTTTGCCTTAGAGAAGAAGGCAGGGGCAGGTAGGAACTGGCACTCATCAAGAGGTACACGAAAAGCACGAAAGAGCATAGGAATATAAAGAGCATAAACCAAGGACCTTGGTTTCTTCCTAGCATTAATCATCCAGTCCATCATGGTATGTGGAAGATTAAAAAGAACATGAAAATGGAGGTGATACAAAGCAGAGATTTCAAAGTATGTAACATCATCGGTCGATCCTGCTTTGGGCAGAATCGTGTTAAAGACGATCCGATGTTCATAAAAGTAAGGATTGAGAAACTTGGCGAGAAGCTTACGAGGACGTGTGTTAGGGTTACACAAGTCGTTCTTAAAGCTTTCTAGGGATGATCCATCTGGAAATAGAAACTTTCGGGCTTCAACAAGTTTTTCTCATGAGTTTGGCTCTGGGAGTTCAAGGTGTTCGGCCAAGTCGAAATCATCAAAAGAAATATCAATGCCTGCAACCCGTGAGAATATATGTGTATCATTGTGAGTAAGGTTGCAGTAAAACATTTGTATGGCATTAAGATATATAACCGAATTGGTAGTGACAAGTTCATCAAGACAAAGATCATGAAAAAGTAAATCATATTGAGAAAATATAGTGAAATTTATAGGATGACCTGCATACACCGGACGTGACCGAAAATTACTAAACCTTTCATTGGAAGCATCAAGTGATACAAATTTTTCGTCATCATACGTGTTGGGGTCGAGTGGACGAGGTGGGTTGAACAACGGGTGAATGGGTTGTTGATTGGGTTGTCCAACGGGTGGTTCAATATGAGAAGGAGCATTCGAAGAGGACGCACCCTCGGTTCGAAGTCTCTTCCCCCTATTGAACAACTTGGGAGCCATAAAATATTAAAGAAAATTAAGGAATTGTAGATGGAGAGAAGTGTGGAAATATACCTCAATTTGATGATGAAAGATGAAGGAGAATGGTGAGAGAATCCTTCTCCTTGAGTTTTGAGAAGAAGTATGCTCTAGGAAGGAAGAACTAGGGTTAGGGTTTGGAGAAAAATAGTTTGGAGAAGTTAGGAAGGTGGCAATGGAGGAGAGAGAAAAGGGGAACCCGGTTTTTAGTGTAGGGGTTCGAATGGTCGGAGCAAATGTGGACCATTGGATCACAATCTGATCAACGGCTGAGGCTACTTCCGGTTCTGGAACAGCCAGACCGAATTCGGCCCGAACTCTGGGTAAGGCAGAGTTCGACCCGAATTCTGGTTTATGGTATCAGAACAGAAATCAGGCTAGGGAAGAAGTAGAAGAGACAAAATTAATAAGTAGATAAAAAATATAAAAAATAGACCATGTAATATACAAAGATATATACACGGATGCAAGATATAAAAAGAGAAAACCAAGTAGCGAATAGCAAAAAAAATGCAACGCTGAATCAAAGTGAAGTTTGAAATTTTGAATTTTTGCATGGGATAAATAAAAGTAGACCATGTAATAAACAAGGAAATATGTCCCAATTCAATATTTTGAAGCTGCCATGGGGTAGCTGCAGGGGCCGGATCCCAGCTAGCAATAGTCCTGAGGACTAGTGCACCGTGTCGCTTAGGCTTTTATGCCTTGTTGTCAGAAGGACCCTTTCGGCTTGTACCCATGGCAAGTTCATCATAAAGAATCAGGACATAATCGATATTTACGCAGGTTACTTTTAATAAATAACAGATTCATCCAAAATTCCTAGTTCCCGACAAAGAAAGTTAAAACGCTCTTCGGATAGAGGTTTGGTAAAGAAATCTGCTAGCTGATGAACGATGTCAATAAATTCTAAGTTAATAGTACCATTTTGCTGATGATCACACAAAATGTGGTGACGTATTTCAATGTGCTTCGTGCGTGAGTGGCATATGGGATTCTTAGTGAGATTTATAGCACTACTGTTGTCACAAAATATAGGAATATGCATAAACGATAAGTTATAGTCTTCAAGGGTTTGCTTCATCCACAGAATTTGTGCACAACAACGACCAGCTGTAATATATTCAGCTTTTGTTGTGAATAGTGCGACAGAATTCTGCTTCTTGCTAAACCAAGAGACTAGAGCCTTTCCTAATAAATGACACGTGTCGCTTGTACTTTTACGGTCGATCTTGCATCCGGCAAAATCAGCATCAGAGTAACCAATGAGGTCAAATGATGTTGACTTGGGATACCATAGGCCCACTGTAACCGTACCCTTAAGGTATTGAAAGATACGCTTAACAGCAGTCTTGTGTGATTCCTTAGGATTAGCTTGATATGTAGCACAGGCAAACGCTAAACATAATATCAGGGCAACTAGCAGTTAAATAAAGTAGACTGCCTATCATACCTCTATACTTACGTTGATCCACAGGTTTGTCGCTATCATTTGGTTCTAGTTTAGTTGTAGTAGCCATTGGAGTGCTGATTGGTTTGACGTTGTCAAGCTCGAATTTCTTCAACATGTCCTTTGTATACTTTGATTGACAGATGAAAGTTCTATTTGACATTTGTTTGACTTGTAGTCCAAGAAAGTAATTGAGCTCCCCCCATCATGCTCATCGCAAACTCGGTCTGCATACACTTGGCAAAATCTTGACAGAGGGTTTCATCAGTAGAACCAAATATAATATCATCCACTTAAATTTGTACTAAGAGAATAGTGTCTTTGAAAGCTTTTATAAAAAGTGTAGTGTCAACTTTTCTTTTTGAAAAACCTTTTTCAAGCAAGAAATTGCTTAGCCGTTCATACCAAGCTATAGGGGCTTGTTTGAGGCCATATAGCACTTTCTTGAGCTTGAAAACATGTCGAAAAACTTGTGATTCTCAAAACCAGGGGGTTGTTTTACAAAAACTTCCTCCTTAATAAATCCATTCAAGAAAGCACTTTTAATATCCATTTGAAATAATTTGAAATTTTAGAAGTTAGCAAATGCGCAAAGCATCCATATGGATTCTAATCTCGCAATAGGAGCATACGTCTCATCGTAGTCGATACCTTCCTCTTGGTTGTATCCTTGAGCTACTAGACGAGCTTTGTTGCGTGTAACTGAACCATCTTCATTTACTTTGTTTCGAAAAACCCATTTAGTACCAATAATCGAGTGATTTATCGGCCTAGGAACAAGTTCCCAAACTTGGCTCCTCTCGAATTGGTTGAGTTCTTCTTGCATGACAGAAATCCAAAATTCATCATTAAAAGCTTCTACAATGTTTTTCGGCTCAATTTGTGAAATAAAGGCAGTACTAGCAATGGAGTCTCTTATTGATGATCTAGTACTTACTCCACGTGAAACATCACCTATAACCAAAATTTCTGGATGTGACGGCTTGAAAGAAAATTTCTTTGGCAAGCCCTCTAGAGAATTGGTTTTAGTGGTTATGTTCATTGGAGTAGAAGTTGATGGTTCAACATCATCATCAAGAGTAGCTGTTGCAATGCTATCCTCATCAAAAGTCACATTTGTAGACTATTCCATAATTAATGAGCGTTTATTGAACACTCTATATCCCTTACTCTTGGCCGCATAGCCAAGAAATATACCATCGTCAGCTTTGGCATCAAATTTGCCTAAGTTGTCTTTGGTGTTAAGGATAAAACATCTACAACCAAAAATACGAAAATATGAAACGTTTGGATTTCTTCCAAACCAAAGCTCATAGGGTGTTTTCTTCGTAATAGGATGAATTAGCACCCTATTTAAAATATGATACGCTGTACTGACAGCTTCAGCCCAAAAATATTTCGAAAGAGAATTTCTTTAACAAGACTCTAGCCATATCGCCAAGAGTCCTATTCTTCTGCTCCACAATACCATTTTGTTGAGGAGTTCTTGGACAAGAAAACTCATGATTAAAACCATTTAAATTACAAAACTTTTCAAAATCAGTATTTTCGAATTCGCCTCCATGATCACTTCAGATTCGAGTAATCATGTAGACTTTTTCATTTTGAACCTTTTTAGCAAAAATTTTGAAAACGAAAATGGTATCACTTTTGTTTGTAAGAAAGAAAACCCAAGTAAATCTCGAAAAGTCATCTACTATAACAAAAGCGTAGAGTTTTCCACCAAGACTGGCTACTCTTCTAGGACCAAATAAATCCATATGAAGTAATTGCAAGGGTCTAATAGTATTTACAGAGTTTATGGAATGAAATGAGGACTTGGTTGCCTTATTCAACTCACATTCGGCACATACAGTATCCTTTTTGAATGTGATGTCGGGCAAGCCTCTAACTAGCTTCTTAGTCGATAGCCTGGATATAGTATCCATATTGGCATGACCAAGACGCTGGTGCCACAGTAATCTTTTATCCTTGTGAGCATAGAGACATCTTCCTGCACTGTTAGTATCTCTAGATAGATAGAAAATATAAATATTATCCTCTCTTATCCCTTCAAAAGCAATGTCTCCTGTTGACCTATCATAAATAAAGCATTTATTTTGTCCAAAGTTAATATTATACCCATGATCAGCAAGATGACTTATGCTGAGCAGGTTATGCTTTAACTCGGTCACTATACAGACATCCTTTATTACAGGAGAAGGAGGAAGACCTATAGTACCATTACCAATGATATACCCTTTAAGGTTGTTGCCGAAGGATACATACCCTTCCCTCTTCATCGATAGTGATGCAAAAAAATTTGCATCTTCCGTCATATGTCACGAGCATCAATTATCGAGAATCCACTTACTCTTAGTTTAGGAGGGAAGGTCCACCTACATCAATAGTAGACGTGACCTTTGGTACCCAAGTTCTTGAGGGTCATGAAAAGTTAGTTTTCGACAACCATGCATATATGTTTCTATCTACTAATCTTCTAACTCTACATTGTGGTGAAATGTGTCCATGTATTCCACAATAAGTACAAATAGCATTCCTATTTATGTTAGAAGCATGTTGATGATGTCTATATGTAGAGTGATGTGGAGTAGCATGGTGATGATGTCTATATGTAGAGTGACGTGGAGTAGCATGGTGATGATGTCTATATGTAGAGTGATATGGAGTATGATGATGATGTCTATATCCATAAGCAGTATGATGGTGATTTTGTTTTTGTGCAACATAGTGATGATTGTATCTATGTGTAGTATAGTGATTATGTGTCATATGAGAATTATTTCTATGTGCATGTGGTTTGTGTGCTTTATGAAAGTGGGTGTACATATAAGCATGATTTCGTGCTGCATGTGGATGACGTGGTTGACTAGAATGAGTAGTGTCATGCTTTGTGAGTGTCTCATGTGATTGGGTTTGAGGTTGAGCAACCTATTTTCCTAATCTAGTCTCTAATTTCTTAGAGACAGCCTGGAGATCGTTAATCTTAGTGTTCAAACCATAAATCTTAGTGATAGAGATCTTGTGTCTATTTTTTCTTCAGCGATCTCAGTATTGAGTGATGTGATCTCTTGTGTTTGCTTTTTCTATACGTGCTTCGGCATCATATAGGCTTAATTTAAGCTTAGACACCTCATTTGTGACTTCCGTGGGTGAAGTGTCTCTACTGTTATCAAGCAATGAAGAGAGTCTTTGAATCTCGACTTCATAACTTTTGATCTTTTCCTTGGCGTGTTTATATTTACCAATGACTTTCTTGTGGTCATTGAGTAAATCATTGAATGCATCACCAAGTTCATCAAACGTGAAATCATCGAGAGTTTCGTTTGTTACCTTGTCGGATATAGCCATTAGGCAAACATTGGCGGTGTCTTGAGGAGAGTCCTTTTCTTCCTCAGAGTCACTAGCTTCGCTTTCATGCCAAATGCTTATGTTGGCATATTTCTTTGAGGAAGCTTTCTTGTATGGTTTCTTATATCGGTTGCTCTTCTTTGTGAATGGACAGTCTTTTCGGATGTGTCCAGTCTTCTTGCAACCGTAGCATGTTGGCTCTTCTTCGTCATCTTCTTGTGGTTCCTTTTTTCTTCGAATGAAGCGAAGGAATTTCTTGAAGTTACGGACAAGGAGAGCTTGATCTTCACCTTCCGAGTTGTCGTCGTCCGTCTCTTCAGGATCAGCCCTTCGTCGGTGAGCTTTAAGGGCAATCTCCTTTGCCTTAGGAGCAGGCTCTTCAAAGTCTTTGAGGTCAAGCTCATGAGTCATCAGCTTTTCCATCAAAGTCTCCATGGACATAGTTGTGAGATCATTTCCGTCTATGATGGTTGTCACCTTAGGGTTCCAAATCTTTGGTAGCCTCCTAAGTATCTTGCAGATCTTCTCGTGATTTGTATATTGTTTGCCGAGAGAAGACAAGGGGTTGATAATGTCGAGGAATCTTGTAATTATTTGTGTGATCGTCTTATTTGGCTTCATCTTGAAAGCCTCATATTCTTGAGTGAGATGACTTATTTTTGACTCCTTCACTTGAGTGGTTCCTTCATGCATCACTTCTAGAAGTCTTCATACTTCGTGAGAGGTGGTGCATGTTGAGACCCTGTTGAACTCATTCCTGTCTATAGTACAGAATAAAGCAATAATAGCTCTTGCGTCTAGACTTGCCTGTTTCTTCTTTTCGTCAGAATATTTGTTATGGGTTTTCTCAACGAGGTCACCATTGACAACTATCCTGGCGGGCTTTTTGTAACCATCGGTGACAATGGTCCACAGGTCGAAGTCTAGCGACTTGAGATAAAAACTCATCCTTGTTTTCCAATAGGTGTAGTTAGTTCCATCAAATAGGGAAGGCCTATGAGTGGACCGTCCTTCACCATGATTGGAAATCATGGATTGTGTGGTTGCCATGGATCAGCTCTAGGATGTTAGTCCTTGTTGAGAGAACAGAGCTCTGATACCAATTGAAGGACAAATAAGCAACTCTAGAGGGGGGGTGAATAGAGTTTATGACAATAATGTCCAATTAAAAATTAAATTCTTTCACAGCAGAAAACAATCAGAGTAAATACGAAAATAGTAAAGAGCAAGAAAGCATACGCAAACACAGCCGATTTTAACCTGGTTTCCCTCGTGGAGGACTAGTCCAGACCTGAGAACTCTAGCTCAGGATTAAATCCATTATTTGTGAAATAGTAGTTATATCCCGTACCTTTTCTTCAGAAGAGCACGTCAAATTCTTACAGAGATCGCAGTGGCGATGCTTGGAATTTTCCAAGCGACCTCTTGAACTCTTGCACAAACTCCTAACTGAAAAGTACTGAGCACTTTGAGGCTTAGAGAGCTTGTGGCTAGTAGATGAGAAGGGTATGGCTTGTATAAGGCTTTAGAGAGAAGAGAAGAGAAGATTGGATGATTGAAAATGAAAGAATTCATGGCCTATTTATAGGATACCATACAGGCAGAATTCGGCCAGAATTCTGGTTAGAATATTCAAAAATTTGGCCGTTGGACAACTTGCATCCAGCCAACCCTAAAAATTAGGGCCCTGAAATTTAGGAGGCAGAGTTCGGCCCAAACTCTGTGTGGAGGCAGAGTTTGGCCCGAACTCTGTCTCTAGAGCATAGAATAGGTCAAATGGGCCAATGGTCTATTTGGATGTTTAGTGGGGCTTTTGGTTTGAGATATAGGTATAGTCTAAGTCTCAAAATGCTCGGCACAGCGCATTTTACCTAAATCTAGACTCAAATAAAGTATAAAATATAGACTCAAATTTATGATGCTTTGCAGGTGCGAGATGTCGTCTGGCTTGTACCGAATTCAGTCTTTATGTGTCGTATTGAAATATTACAAGTATCATGTTGTCAATTGTATCAATATATGGTTGACTGTGATTTTGTGTCAACACCGTAGAGGACGTACCGCATGTAGTGACCTAGTTTAGTTAGGTTTGACTGGATTGCATTCCAGCTGGATATTTGAGACTTGTAGTATATTTTATTTGCGATCTTGTGTTATGTCTTAAATTTTGAACTTGTGTTGTGACTCTGCATTTATTTCAGCTTATCTATTTCCATCCTATCTTTATAATATTCATGCTTATCTTCCTTAAATGTCTTGTGATTGAGTTGTGATTATATTCCTTCGTACGGGGATGACAGGTTATATAATTTGTGTCTAGATATTATATTTTCTAGTTCACCTATACAGCGTTCTACCGCCGACTCTGTGGCGTAGGCTGGACGTGTCTACGTGCTCGTGCCCATAATCAGGGTACGGATCGTGACACATTTTTGTGGTGGCCCATAAAGGTCAGAGTCGCAACTAGTACGATTTCGTAATAGTACTCGACTTAGAGTAATAATTACGAGCCTGTTATTAGGATATAGGTTCTAGGTTATGATAGGAGTTACTCAATCACATATTAGGAATATTTTTGATCTTTCGATTATCATGACAACTCTTCTTGCATTTTGAATTTAATTATCCTTCTTCGATAATATCTTATCTTGTGCTATATTTATCTACTTGCTTGAATCTGTCTTCAGGATGACAAAGACTCGAGCTCAGACCATTAGACCCAGTGCAGCATCGGAGAAGTCCGATACCTCGCAACCTGTTTCTCCGATTGAGGGACCTGTCGTTCATGAGGCTGTCCCTACTGTCCTTGTCGTTCATGAGGGAGTGGCAGCAGCACCATGAGGTCTTCCTCCGCTGGTCTAGAGGCCTACTACCGTTGTGCCAGAGACTCTTCCACCTCCACCTGCGCTACCGACTGACACCATTTAGATTTTCGTGCTTGTCCTGGAGATGATGGAGGCACAGCGAGCACATGCTGAGGCATCATAGCATCAAGCAGAGGTTCTGAGGTAAAGCATGGAGAATGTGCACCAGTTGGCACTCGCAGCTGTTGAGAAGGTGACTACAGTTTCGGTTCAGGGTGCTCCCGCCCAGTAGCCGCGTCAGCAGCAGGTGAGGCCTGGTTCATTGCTAGACTTCAAAAAGATGTACCCTCGAGAGTTCAAAGGAAGCAATGGCATCCTTTATTGTAACACCCTGTTTTCTGAAAATTGGGGATTTTTGAAATTTTATTATTTTTATTATTTATTAATGGTATTTTAGTCATGATATGATTTTTGGTGATTTTAGTTATATTAAAACTATTTCATAAGTCATGACTTATGACTTTGTGATTTTGGTTAGTATAACTTAGTGTAAACCCTAGTTTTCTCTAACTTAGAAGTTGCCATGACCATGAGAGCTTAGCCATAGGCTTAGAACATCAAATTAGGGCTTTTTAGCCTAAAGGGTATTTTGGTAATTTTCTAGGATTTATTTGGAATTATTTGAATTTATGTGTTTTATTATTATTTAATTATTGATTAGTGTTATGTTAGCCCCTAAGCTAGTTTAGCCTAATCTAGGGGTTAGTCACTAACCTAGAAGACTAAGTGTAGATATTTACTTTATGTGTAAATATCTAGGCTGATAAATATCATGATATTTACTTTAAGGATATTTTCCTTAAAAACCTCAAAATATCTAAACCCTTTACACCAAAGTCCTTCCCTTAGCTTGTAAGCAACCCAAGGACAACCCCCCCTACCCCATGGCAGCCAAGAAACCCCCCCTTGGCAGCCCACAATTCTATAAAACCCATTGTATTAATTCATGAATAATTTACATGAATTTAATTCATAGAAAATCCCATTTTCTTCAAACACCCATAACTTGATCATTTGTGATCCTATTGACCTCAAATCTTTTGCATTGGAACCCTAACATACCAAGGGAGCTAGGGGAGACTAGAAGTTGGAGTTTTTGAGGTTTTGGACATCACAAAGTTGAAGTGAAGCCCCCCCTCTACATTGGATTTCTTGATTTCTAGCACATAGAGGTATTTTCATTTTTATCTATGTAATGTAGTGATTTTTCTTCATAAATGCATGCATGTAGGTCTACCCTAACTGTAGGACAAGTTTGGTGAAAACTAGGATCGATTTGGTGTCCGTATTGGACACGTATCCTATTTCAATTTCATGTTAATACACTGATTTTGCTCACTGTTTCAGTACATGTAAACTCACTGATTTTCAAATGTTTTTGATCAAAACCCTAGCCTACCTAACCCTAAACCTAACCCTAAAACACTGAGCACAAATTGGGTTGTGTCGTGTCCAAAATCTGGACACGAAGCTCTCAGTTTCACACACTGGACACAGTGCACAGTACACTGAAATGTGCCCTGCTACCACTGTGTCAGTTCTCCTTGGACACGCCACGTGGACACGCCAAAATTGGCATAGAGCACGGGGCACTGACTGACAGGTCATCCCCAAAGTTTGGGATGACCTCGTGTCGTGTCGGACACGGAATCGTCCCCGCAAGGGACGTGCACTGCACTGAACAGCCGTGAAAACGGCTCTGACACGGGTCTCGTGTCCCATGTACACGAGTCGTGGACACGTGTCAGGGTGACACATGTGTAGAGGAACCTAGGGCGAACCCCAGGACACGAGCACGAGATGTGTCGTGTCCTGTGTCGCGTACACGAGACGCGTGCATCACTGCACGACGCGGTCTGAAACCACGTATTTCCCTCTCTGATACGCGTGTCGTGTCCCCTCTACACGACACGTGGACACGGTGCAGGGTGCTGGACACGTGCACGAACCCTAGACTCACCTACTGACACGATCACGAGATGTGTATCGCTTTGTGTCGTGTCCTAGACTCGCCTACATGTGTGCACGACGTGTAGTGTCTGTTAGTGTATGTGTTTTACCCGATTGGGTTTAGGAGTTGGTGGACACGCCGTGTCGTGTCATGGCCATGTGTCAGGCTAGTAGGAACCTAGAGGAACCTAGGGGCTACCATTACCAACCACTAGTATCGAGCCTTAGCTCGGTTTTGGATGTGAAATTGGGTTTACCCAATTTCGAGTAACAGTCCAGTTTTCCAGTTTTGGAATTGTTTCCAGTTTTTGTATTTTGAATTTCAAACCTATTTTTGATATGTTTTACATATGTATTGGTATATTATCAGTGTATATATATATAGTATATATGTATGTGTGAGTGTGGATGAATTTTGGGGGTATTTGGTAGTGTACATAGGGAGTTGTGTATATATATACACATATGTGTATATATGTAACTGTGTGAGTGTGGGGAGCATTCCTGTTCCAGGAATTCTGGAACACTCCCCCCCCTACTGTTCTGTCTTCTCTCTCTCTCTCTCTCTAATTCACTCTCTCTCAATACTTCCCTCTCTCTCTATATATATATATTGTAGTGTACATACATATATGGGGTATTATATAGTGTATCATATATATAGGGTATTATATATATAGAAGGGCTATATGTATCATATTAGGGTATTATATATATGGTATTATATTATATAGGGTATTATATAATGTATCATATATATACATAGAGTATTATATATATAGTTGGATATATACGTAGGTTATGTATAGGTGAGAATATAGGATATTAGATATATATATAGTATAGATGTATGGCTAGACACCTATATGAGATACCTATACATGGTATCTAATGACACATAGCCTATAGGCCTATGTGGTCATGTTATATGTGTATATATATATTATATAGAAATAGATACCTATAGGATATTAGCCTATGGAACCTAGATATACTAGCCTATGGCTAATAGGGGGTTGCCTTATACTTGGCCTAATGGGCTTTTGAATGGTTGACCTAGGTAGCCTTGTTGACCATGATTGACCAAAGTCAACTATTGGTCAACCATGACCTAATTGACCTAGAATTGACTTGGATGAACTCTAAATGACTTGGTGACCTAAGTTTGACTAAACCCTAGACTATTGACTAGTTGGTTTAGACTTTGACCTATATAAGGGTATTATTTATGACTTGGTTATATAGGTAGCCCTATGTAGAGTGAAGATATGTATGGGGTTAAGTAGGATACTTAGAGTTGAGTCTTGATTGAGTTAGACTATGGTTTAGCTTGATTATAAGATTAAGTTTGGTGTTGTACTATATATATTTATATGTGATGTACTTGTATAGGGAGTTGGTTATACCTTAGCTTTGTAGAATGGTATCTTAGGTATCCTAAGACAGGTTAGCCTATGGTTAGTTAAGTAACCTTATAGAATTTGACTTAAATAGTTGACCCCTGGCTTAATTACCTGACTGACTAGTCTTTGTTTGACCAATACCTTAGTTGGTCTAAGTTTGACCTAGACTTGACCCAGATTGATCATGTTGACTGGTATTTGACTAGTTTGATTAGAGTGTTGACCAGGAGTTGACTTTAACCTAGATTTGACTAACCTTGACTTGTTTGACCTTGTTTGACTCTATTTGACTTAGTTTGATTCCCTGTGACCTAATATGATTTGATTTGACTTAGATTGACTGTAGAGTTGACCAAGTTTGACTTTGACCTAGATTGGCTTAGAATTCATATAGATTGCATTGTAGATTTCATTTACCTTCATATTAGACATGTCATAACTGTATTGCTCTATTTTAGGACATTGTGACCCTGGTACAGACATCTGATATTACACTACTCTTCCAGAGTGTCAGGCGAGTACATTCTCTGATAGTTCTTTCATTACTTGTCATTTACTGTATTCAGTTCTAGTTAGCTATATGTGATTCTCTGTACAAACACGATTAGTATTGCTGGATCCATTACATGCGACACTCATTTATTCATGTCTGGCCTCTATTTCTGGAACCACTACTGGAACCACCTACTGGAATCACTACTGGCATCACCCTACTGGAACCATTTCTGGAATCATTTCTGGAATCATTGGCTGGACTCATACTGGTTGTAGTGTTGGATTATGGATTCACTTGTGGGCGGGGAAATACTTGAGTAGACATGTGAACATACCTAAAATCTGGAACCACCTCCCTTGGAACTATTCTGGAATGCTAGCCATCCCACACTTGGCCGAGTGTGCGATGTGCCTGATTACCCCTAGCCGTTTACATGTTGATCTCAGTATTTTAAAACACACAGTTAGAGTATAGTCTGGACTTACCCTGGAATCATGGATCACTTCTGGACTCATTTTACTGGACTCATCTTGTACTGGAATCATCTAGTATTGGATTATATGGACTGGACTCACACTGGGATTACATTTTATACTGTCTGGACTTATACCATGTTATTCTAGTTCAGCTAGTTCACTACAGACTTCTTTGCCATGTTTTCTTCTCTTGTTAGTTACTTTACTTTCCTTGTACCCTCACTGTTTTCCTACATCATCATCTGTATAAAACTGCAATGCTCATCTATATAACTGTCTAAAAACTGCTTTATAGTCTTTGTCATTTACTTGGGATTTCTAGATGAGATGTGCTCGTTCCTGTCCTGATTGGACCTGTTGAAAATATTACAGATGATACTCCTGACGACACATGCCCTACTTACCATGGACCTGGCGAGGGATTAGCTACCTTTGGTTCCGACTCTCAGGAGTGATTCAGGAGTTTAGCTAGTAGGCTTACTTAGCTTTCATGTTTTGAACCTGTTTGTATTAAACTTGAGATATCAAGTTGTATTAGAGTTTGTTTGAGATCATGTTTGTTATTATTTTAGTAGTTTAAATTTCTGTTGTTGTTAGTTGGTATCTAGATTTCTGTGTTATCTTATCGTGCTTAGATTGTGATTGAGTATATCATATCTTTTACTTGTCTTCCTCTCGGAGTTGAGATCTTGGCAAGTACATTATATACACTGCATGAGATTAGTTAGCAACCTAGGACAGCGTTCTACCGCCGACACTGCGGCGTAGGCTGGACGTACCCACTTCTCGTGCCCCTATACAGGGTGCGGGTCGTGACATTTATGCCAATGATTGGCTAGAGGATGTTGAGCGAAGCCTGGAGCTGGCAGAGATCCCGGAGAGGCTGCGGGTAGCAGCAGCAGCGAGTCAGTTCTTCGACATAGCTTTGACCTGGTACCGCATGGACCCTCGTACGTCAGAGAGAGGGTTGACCTGGGAGAACTTCAATAGGCTCTTCAAGGAGAAAATTTTCTCTAATTTAGCTCTTAGCGCTGGAGGGCCAGTTTGCAGGACTGGTGCAGGAGAACTCGTCGGTGAACGAATATACGGCAGAGTTCTTTCGCACGAGTCGGTTCGCCAAGGGCATGGTTCAGGATGAGGGAGAAAAGGCTCGTAAGTTCAGGAGGGGCCTAAACCACATTGTTCAATCTCACACAACTCGGTGTCGTACGACGACCTTTGAGGAGATACTGATGGACGCTTAGATAGTAGAAGGGGACTTGGGTCTCAGGTCCAAGATGAGTGGTGATGTCATGGGTATTGGTTCTAGTGCAAGACTGGCCAAGCGTCCTTAGACTCAGCAGAGGCCATTCCAACATCAGCATCAGTATCACCAGGCACCAGCACATGCACATCATCATCAGGGGCAGAAACAGATCCCTCAATGTGCCTTCTGTTGGAAGCTAAGGCACACCCGAGAGGTCTATAGGAAGAGGTTGGGCGTTTGCCTGTACTGTGGAGCATCCGACTGAAGGATTACCCTGTTCGTGCAGCCCGAGGAGGTTAGGACAGAGCACCACCTGCTAGAGCTCCGGCTGGACCTACAGTTCAGTAGAAGGGTCTGCCACTTCCGACATAGCAGCAGTATTTTGCCCAGCATCAAAGGGAAGCACCCTACGGCAGAGCGTTCGTACTAACAGTCGAGGAGACTGAACCCATGGCAGATATAGTGGCAGGTTCTATTCTTCTCAATTCTTTTCCTGTATTAGCTTTGTTTGACTCTGATGCTACGCATAATTTTGTATCTGTCTCTTTTGCTCTTAGACACAATATTATTACTGAATCACTGGGTAGGACTTACAAGATTATGACTGGAGGAGGCATTAATTTGCAAGGGGTAGAGAGTTACACTGGAAGGACTGAATTTGAGTGCATGTTTGCTCGTAGTTCAACTTCCGAGCTACGATGGGGTACTCGGTATGGATTGGTTGAGCAAGCACCATGCTAGTATAGACTGTAGAGGAGGCCGAGTTTTGTTTAGACCACCGGAAGAGCCAGAGTTTGAGTTTGCCAGGAGAGCAGTTGAGTCAGGAGATAGTTTCTGTGGAGCCTTGTTGGCGGGGCAAGAATTGCTACATCCTTGATAGAAGAGTTCTTGGATGTTTTTACTGAGGAGTTGCTTGGGATGCCATCGGACAGAGATGTCGAGTTCTTTATAGACTTGGTACCGGGCGCTGAGCCTATTTTATAATACGTCTATCGGGTCAATAACAACGAGTTGGCAGAGCTGAAGAAACAAGTCGACGAGCTGCAGGACAAGGGTTTCATCAGATCCAGTTCTTCACCTTGGGGCGCACCTGTTCTGTTTGTACCGAAGAAGGATGGTATGGTACGCATGTGTATCGACTACAAAGCCCTCAACAACCTTACTATCAAGAATAAGTACCCGTTGTCGAGGATTGATGACTTGTTCGATCAGTTGAGCGGCTCAAAGGTATTTTTGAAGATAGACTTGAGGTCCGGTTATCATCAGCTGAAGGTGAAGCGGTAAGACATTCTGAAGATGACTTTTTGGACTCGGTACAGCCAGTACGAGTTCACTATTATGCCATTTGGGTTGACCAACGCCCAGCGGTATTCATGAACTTGATGAACAAGGTATTCCATCAGTACCTTGACAAGTTCATAGTGGTCTTCATAGATGACATCTTGATATACTCGAAGACGTCGGAGGAGCACGAGGATCATTTGTGGATTGTTCTAGAGAGTCTAAGAAGGGAGCAACTCTATGGGAAGTTGTCGAAGTATATATGAGTTCTTCCTGAAGTAGGTAGAGTTCTTGGGTCATGTTGTGACCAAATATAGGGTCTCCGTGGACCCGAAGAAGATTTTAGCAGTCGAATCTTGGTCCACACCGAGCTCAGTCGCTAAGATTCGGGGCTTTCTAGGTCTAGCAGACTATTATCGAAAGTTCGTCTAGGACTTCTCTCGTATTGCAGAGCCGATGACTAGACTCACCAGGAAAGATGTGAAGTTCATCTGGATCGAGGAGTGTCGGGCTACCTTTGATGAGCTGAAGAAGAGGTTGACCACAGCTTCTATCTTGACATTAGCATCTGGGACTTGTGGTTTCACGATCTACAGTGACACTTCTGGGAAAGTCTTGGGTTGCATTCTTCAGCAGCACGAGAAGGTGATTGCCTATGCATCCTGACAGTTACGTCCTCATGAGAAGAACTACCCTAACCATGATCTGAAGTTGGCAGCTGTTATCTTTGCTTTGAAGTTGTGGAAGCACTACCTGTACGGAGAGTGAGTTGAGATCTTCACAGATCACGAGAACTTGAAGTACGTGTTCACCTAGAAGGAGTTGAATATGAGACAGAGGAGGTGGCTTGAACTGATGAAGGAATTCGATATCTAATTGCAGTAGCATCCAGGGAAGGCCAACGTAGTTGCAGATACCTTAAGCAGTTATCCAGTCGCTATGTATTTGATGGCAGATTGTCATCTATTGGCCGATCTGGATAGTTTGCGTATCGGGGTGATTGTTTCCAGCATAAAGATTCAGATGTGAGGCTCACAGATTCAGTCTGAGTTGATGGACAGAGTTAGATTAGCACAGTATAATGACGTGGTCCTGAGGAGCATTAGGGAGCAGGTGTAGGCAGGTTTGCTAGACAATTTCTCTATAGCTGAAGATGGGTCGCTGAGGCACGATGTTAGATTATGCGTTTCGACTGGAGAACTTCGAAAGGAGGTTCTTTAGAAAGCACATCGATCTCAGTACTCTATGCATCCTCGAGCCAACAAGATGTACATAGACCTAAGAGAGCACGTATGGTGGTACGGCATGAAGCGAGAGGTAGCTCAGTTTTTATCTCGCTGTTTGGTGTGTCAGCAGGTTGCTACTTGGTGTGTCAGCAGGTGAAAGTCGTGAGACAGAGGCCAGGTGGGTTGCTACAGCTACTATACATTCCAGAGTGGAAGTGAGAGCACATCACCGTGGACTTTGTGTCCGGACTTCTACGATCTCTTGGAGGGAAAGACGCGATATGGGTCATCGTTGATAAATTGACCAAATCGGACCACTTCTTGCCTTTCAAAGTGGGATTGTATTCAGAGGGGCTGACAGAGATATATGTGCGGCAGATAGTCAGATTGCACAAAGTTTCGGTGAGCATAGTCTTGGATCGGGATAGTCGCTTTACTTTCTACTTCTGGAGGAGTTTGCAAGCTTGCTTGGGCACCCAGCTCAAGTTCTGTACCGTATATTACCCCCATACAGACGGGCAGTCGGAGAGGACCATCCAGACTCTCGAGGATATACTTTGTATGTGTGTGATAGACCTTGGGGGTTCTTGGGAGGATTATCTTCACCTGGTAGAGTTTTCTTACAACAACTATCAGGCCAGTATGGAGATGTCTTCATTTGAGGCTCTATACGGACAGAGGTATCGCACTCCTTTGCCATGGGACGATGTCAGAGAAAGTGTGTTGCTTGACTCAGATATGATAGTAGATGCAGCAAAGAAGGTTAGATTGATTAGGGATAGACTTCGGGTGGATCAGGATAAACAGCGGCATTGGACTGATAGCCGCCGGAGACCGTTAGAGTTCGAGGTTAGTTTCAGTTTCCTGTGGTGCTTGCTTGTGATTATTTGTTTGGGTTATGTGTGCTGAGTTTTGGTTTTGTGTCTAGGTTGGTGATATGGTGTTCCTGAGGATTTCTCCGACACGGGACACGATTCGCTTTGGTAGGGGCGGAAAGCTTAGTCGGTGCTACATAGGACCTTTAACTATCCTTGTAAGGGTCGGTGTAGTAGCCTATCGACTAGACTTATCGTCTACGCTCGAGGATGTTCATAACGTCTTCCATATGTCACAATTGAGGTAATACGTGGCAGATCCTAGCCATGTATTGGATCATTCTGTGATAGAGGTGGGGCCTACTCTCAACTATCCAGAACAGCTTGTGGAGATTCTGGATAGACGGGAGAAGGTGCTCTGAAACCAGGTTATACCCTTGGTTCGTATTGCATAGAGGCACCACTCTCTAGGTGAATCTACCTGGGAGAGGGAGGACGACATACGGGAGCGTTTCCCTTATCTCTTCGAGCCTTGAGGTATTTGTTTTTTTTTGTTTTATGCTTGTGTTTTCTTGTGTTAGTTTGCACTAATTTTGAGGACGAATTTATTTTAAGGGGGATAGATTTGTCACTACCAGTTTTCAAATTAAGGATAAATTTATCGTTTTCCACATTCTAATATTTGTGAACATTTATTTATTAATATTATATTTTGGGGATTTCTTTAGTCGGGTTTGAGTTTCGTCTAGTTTTGACTTGTGTTAGTGGCCGGTTAGCTTAAACTCTAGTCGGAGCCCAAAGATTAGCTAGACATGGCCCACAAATCCAACTTATTAGACTAGTGCAATTAGGCTAATCCCACATGACTAGTTGACTCATTTAGAGATTAGAATTTTGATCTTTTTGACCAAAGTAGAACTAATGGGGGGCAACTTAGACATTTCACTAGACTTAATTAGGGCTAGGCATGGCCGGCCACATATGGGAGGGTCTCTCCATCCTTTCATTTTATTGTGGCCTCTTTTTCCCTAATTTATTGTTCTTTCCCAACTTGAGAACAACCCCTTTGATTTCATCTCCCAAATCCACTCATTCTTCCTCCATTCCTCTCAATCCATCAAGGAGAAGGTGCCTACTAGGAGTGGAAAGCAAGGAGCAAGGAGGAGAGTCCATTTGCAAGGGATTCTCGTGTTAGATTCGTGTTCTTTTGATTGAATCATTGGGATATAACTCCCAATAGATAAAACCCTCTCTAAATCCATCTTTTCTTTGCATATTTGATAGTTTTGAATCTATATGAACCACCCCCATGCATGAACCACCCTTAGGTTTGATTTAGAGGCTCTTTTGAATCCTCAATAGGAAGTTAGGATCGGTTTGATGTCACCCATGGAGAAATTCTGAGGGTGGCCCACTAAGTGTTTTTGTTTATGCCCAATAGACTGTTTTATTTCCTAATTTTAGTTTTATACATGTTAGAGAATAGTTTGGCCATGTTAGGGTGTCTCAATTAGTTTTCGTTTGGATACCTATGTATATATCTATGTATTTTTGACCCACAAGTCATGTATATATGTAGAGATATGAATTGTGTATATATTTATAAAAGTTGACTGTTTTGGGATGATATTGCACATATATGTTAATATGTTAGAGTGTGGTTATGGATTGATATATATATATATATATATATATATATATATATATATATATATATATATATATATATTGAGTGTGTGTGTTGTTGTGTCTTGTCTGTGTGATGAGAGTGTGGTTGAGTGTGTGTGTGTAAGTAGAGTGGGAGGGGGGAGTGGCTGCAATAGGCAGCAGTGTGCACAGTAGCAACAGCAGCTGCTGGCAGCAGCATGAATAGCAGCAGCAACAACATCCTAAGCAACAGGAGTAGCAGCTAGTAGTGTGTAGCCCCTTTGCCCCCATTTGCCATGTATATGTGAGTGTGTTTTGGGTATATGTTAGTATGTTAGAGTAGTAGTTAGTAATGGTTAGAGAAGGTCTTGTGTCTTTCTAGTTGGTGTGTGTGTGTGGGGTTAGAAATATGATAAGTTAGAAGTTAGAATGTTAGGATACATAAGTTTGTATCCTAGAGTGTTTAGATATAGAAGTATGCATCCTAGAGAGTAGGTAATTAGAATGTTATATATATATATATATATATATATATATATATATATATATATATATATATATATATATATATGTTAGTATCCTAGGATTTCTAGATTAGTATCTTAGGATACTAGGAGTAGTATCTTGGGATATATAGATAGTTGGCATCTTGAGATACCTATAGTTAGTATCTTGAGATACCTATAGCTAGTATCTTAGGATACCTAAGTTAGTATCTTAGGAGTTAGATGTTGGTATCTAGAGAGTTACCTAATAGAGATAAGGTAATGGGTTTTACCTACTAGCAAAGGTAAGGGGGTTTACTAGATAACTAAGGTATTATCCAACTAAGTTATTGGTATTGGGATACCAATAGGAGCAAGGTATATGGTATCTTGGTAGGTAAAGATTAGGAATATGATACTTAGCCTAGATTTGACCTTATTTGACCAAGGTTGACTATTTTGACTGAAAGTCAAAGTAAAGTCAACATCTGACCTAGATTGGACTAGGAGTTGACCAGAGTTGACCAGTTAACCAAAAGTCAACTGTAGGTCAACCATTGACTTAGTTTGACTTACTTTGACCTAATTTGACTTAGTTTGACTTAGTTTGACATAGTTTCACTTAGTTTGATTTAGTTTGATTTAGTTTGACTTAGTTTGACCTAGATTGCATAGCATGCACTAGAAATTATGCCTAACACTGTTAAACCCTATTTAACTCATGTATATCTCATCTTTAGGTTTGTGACTTCACTCTGAGCCTCGAATCTCATGGACAGCTCAGGATCACAGGTGAGCACATTCTCTGATAGTTTTCATTATCTTGATATCTACTATATCTGAGTCAGTTGTAGTGTTTTACTTGTTTTCCAATACGATGATACACGAACTAGTATACATCGGATCCTATCATGAGGTGTTATTTCTGGACTTCCTGGTATATGGGTACATTGCTCGATCTTGTTTCCTGTACTTGTATGGACACCGACTGGGGAGTGGGTTGGCCCCCTACTTTTGAATCCTGTGTTATGACGTGTCGTGTTCGGATCCATTATACTATTCAGGGATGAGGAGTTATTAGAGGTAACGTGTAACACCAAGTTTTCCAGAAGAGGGTAATTTTGAAATTTTGTAATTATAATTATTATTTAATGATATTTATTTATATTATGATTTTTAGTGATTTTTAATTATTTTTAAACTAATTAAATTCATGACTTGAGATTTTAGGTGTTTTGCTAGTGAACCGTAGAGACTGTCTACCCTAGAGCCTAGCCATGTGATTAGGATATTTCATTTATCATTTTTAGTTAGAGGGTATCTTTTGTCATTTTTTTGACTTATTTGAATTTAATGCATAATATTGAAATTTAAAATGATTATTTAGTGTGGTGTGATTTAAATACTATTTAATTGATTGTCTTGTGTTGTGTTTAGCCCTAACCTAGAATTGACCTAACCTAGGTTAGTCCTAGTTAGTCATGGTTAGACTAAGTTAGAATTGGGTTTGGTCATGGTTAGTCATGACTAGTTAGAATAAACTAGGTTGCAACTTAATTAAAGGGGAAAACCTAGACTTTTGACCATTGAATATACTAGATGGAATGAGAGCCCTTAGATTGATTCCCCAAAACCCTAAACCTAGCATTGATGGCCAGCCACATAGGGCACCTATCCCTATAAAATCCCTCTTGAAACCTGTGCCTCTTTTCACTCTTTCCACCATTCTAAGAACAAGGTTTGTTTCTTTGAAATTTCTTCATAGTTTATTCATTAATGATCCATTTTCATTGAGACTTCTTCCATAGTGATCTAAATTTCATTCCCCTACTGTTCATGGAGGATAATCTCAGGTTTGGACCAATTTGGAGGAGCTAGCTAGCAAGAAGAACCACCCCCTTTTGAAGCTTTTTCATGCAAATTAAACATATAGGTAACTTCCTATTCCTTCCATAGATTTTTGATTTCCTTGCATGAATAGGAAGCCCTAGGTGTCCCCTAGCTGTAGGTATTGGATTTGTGTCGAGTCGTGTTCGTTTCGTGTCCGTATCGGACACATATCAGTCCTAAAATCTAGGTGTTTGATGAAATGCTTGAGTGGATTGAATCCACATATTTTTGAAAACTAATTGAACAGTCTTGTAGCCCTTTATGCCTGGATCACGAACCACAAGCTCTGAGCACGAATCCGTGCCGTTTTCGTATCAAAAATTGACACGGACACGCAGTACGACGCCGCGTGCGGCTGCCCTGCTGTTGGACACGTCGTGTGCACTGTACACGACACTTTTGGACACAATACTTGTTGGACACCTTGGACACATGACTGACACGAGGCTCACAAATTTTCATGGGGTTTTATGGAATGGTTCGGGAGCAATCGAGCTCGCACCGATTCATCACTGTTGCACACGCGCACAGACACTCGACTGACACGCGGCTACCACTATGACGCGACACCACATGGACACGTTTCAGGCACGTGGACACATACCTCTACCCTAGGCATACACGTGTGCACGAGCACGTGTCCTAATTCGTGTCGTGTCGTGTCCACGAACACAGTGAACACATGCACGAGGATTGGTTCAGTGTACTGCTGTATTCTTTGTTCAAATCAGTTTTAAATGGTTTATTTTATGTTTTAATTTGCTAATTATATCCTAAATATGATGTATAATCTCTGTTAGATTTAGTTTGCATATTAAATTAGGTTTAATATGGAATATTGGGTTCGAATTGGGGTTTGATGCATGTTTTCTGATATTGTTACTGATACGAAGTTTTTCCTATTTCCCCAAACATTTTAATTCCAGTTTAATTATGGTTTCACTGATTAAATTCCTCCTACATGTTTGTTAGTATATATTAATGGAGTATTTCACATGATAGCTTGTTTGTGTGCATCATTTCACATTTATCCAATGAATTCTGAACCCTTAATATCAGTCCCCTATTTCTGTGTGTTCCAGATTTTAAGTAATGAACTTGAGCAACTATTTTAATCTAAATTAGTACTGTTGGTTACATGTTATGGATCCTAATATTGTTCACATATATGTAATCTACATGTATGTCGAATTTAGGTTGTTTTGATGGTCTTTTGGGTTTGATATTTGGGTTTGGAAAGTTGGACTGGAAACTGGGTTGGGTTTTCTGTTTGAACTGGTAATGCAATATTGGTTCCTTTTCTTATAAGCAAACCTGAACTGAAATTTTCTTACTATTTCACTGGTTGTTCCCTGTTAACTGAGATGTGATTTCCTGTTTTCATTTCACTGATTTCCTTAAACCTGTACACGTTTCCCTTCCTATTTTTCTGGATGTTATTCCAGTTTCTCCTAGTAGCTAACTGTTTTGCATTGCACAGTATCAATGATTTCCTGTTTTCTATTGACCCTTGAACACAAATGTGTATCATTCACTAATTTTTCCTATATATAACTGTCATTTTGTGTTTCCTAAGAACATGTTCCCATCCACTGTTTTTCCCTTAACTGTCTTCTAGTAATAGCTGTTTTCAGGATCACACACATTGTTCTCATATGTGCACTATTCTGCATTTGACACATGAATACCATGTAATCACTGTTTCCAGGTTGACCCTCACACCCTCATGCCTCACCACACACATTGGCACCCTTGTTTTACTTCATGCCTCCCACACCCATGCACTATCAAGTCACTCTCACACCCTAGTGTATTGCCACACTTCACTCACTGTTTTGCCATGCTCACTCCACACTCACATGTTCCACACCATCTTCACATCACTCTCACACCACACACACAAGTCCACACACACATGTTCACTCCACTAGTACACACATACACATATGCACATATTTGTATACTAACATATAGTTGTATTATTTTCATATGGATAACCTATAGGTGATAAATTCCTATATTAAAATATATTGATATAGTAATATGTGTACTATTTAAGTATAGGTATAATCTTATAGATGTGATTTATGGTTGTGTGATTCCCTATATTAGAGTTTATAGTCATATTGTACATATGTATTGTTTAGATATAGAATTGAATATGGTATTGCCTATTGGCATATGGTATAGTCTATTGGTCTATTGGCCTATGGTTGTGTTTGTTTAGCTAGTGAGTCTAGTTTAGACTTGTTTAGTCTTATTAGACCTAGAATGGACTAGCTAGCCTAGTGTAGCCTAGTTTGACTTAGGTTTGACTTGGTTGACCTAGTTTGACTTCTAAGGTTGACCAGAGTTGACCAAGAGTTGACTTTGGTCTAGATTGACCTAGAATCATGTAGAATGCATAGTAGGACTTCATTATATCATTTTAGACTTGTTGTGACTTGTGTTGCTCTAACTAGGAGCCAGGTACCTCATCTCGGACAGTACATTTTCACAGCTATACAGATACCAGGCGAGTACATTCTCTGATCATTTCATATCCTGCTTAGAATTATTTCCTGCATTAAATTACTTTACTTGATACTATCACATTGGCCACACGGATTAGTACTATATGGATCCCTTCTTGAGATGTTATCCATTCAGGGAGCATCGGGCACTCTATGTTTTGTGCGTTTTACTTACATGGCATATCATATGCTTCTTTGGTTCTTTGATCACTTGTGACATATACTCATATGATCACAGAGTCTTCTTTGAATTCTTATCCCATTTATTCGGTCTATCAGAATCCCCATTTTTGGGACTACTATGTATCACCTTCGGGGTCTATTACCTTCGGGGTCTATTACCTTCGGAGTCTATCACCTTCGGGGTCTACTACCCTTCGGGGGCTGTTACATAGAATCATAACATAACCTGTTTGGATCCTTGTGTATTAGTTGGGGGTACGGGGGAGTATAAATAGTCATGTAAACAATTCCAAAGTAGAATAGCCATGTACGCCTCTTTAGTATAGCCATGTACAAATCAAGCCGTTCACATGTCGACTTTGTACTCTGAATCACTAGTCACTGGTAGCTCTCTACTTATAGTAGATATTTCTATTACAGTTCTCTCTCCTTTTATATACTGTATTTCCTTCAGTATCTATATCTTACTTTACTGTATGATTATATTTTCTAACCTGCTATGAACTGTTGAGATGTACTGTGCTCGCTCCCGTCCTGACTGGACATGTTGAAAATTTTACAGAGGATGATGATGAACCCTGCACCCCTTACTTGGAGCTTGCCTAGATGACACTCGCGACCTGGACCCCTGGGGAGGTTTAGGCAGCTGCTGAGGACGATACCCTGTTTAGTATAGATAGCTTAGACTGTTTTCCATTTTATGTTTAGTTGTTGTTCTTGATTCAGAGTTGTATATTTTTAGAGATGATTAGACTTGTATTTCATTTCTGTTGTACCTCAGTTGAGAATTTCTTATCTATTTCATCGTGCTACATTCTACCTTAGATTGTGATTGAGTTGTACCTCTGTGTTGGCCTCCTTATGGAGAGTATACATATTATGCTATTTATAGTTCATGACCTAGAACAGCGTTCTACCGCCGACACTGCGGCGTAGGCTGGGCGTCGTTAAGTTCTCGTACCCTCACAGTGGGTGCGGGTCGTGACACGTTTTTAGTGGTGGTCCATACAGGTCGAGTTTGTGTAGTGGTATTCGAATTAGAGTATCACTACAGCCTGCAGTAGGAATTAGGATATTTTTGAGGTACTCAATCACATTAGGAAAAACTCTTAACTGGATTCCTGTCATCTAAATTCCTGTTGAAAATTTGCTTCCTTGGATAACTGTCCTCCTTTGAATTATCGATTCTATCTCAGTATTGATTCCTTGTTTGATCTGTCTCCAGGATGGTGATTGAGACACGATCGCATCGCTCTGGCCCAGCAGACGCTGGTGAGAGGCCTACCACCCCTCGCCTGATTGTGGACGCTGGGACCACAGCACCCCCTATTTCTGCTCATATAGGAGTTTCTGCAACTTTTGGGAGCGCACCACCACCTGTCCGGAGGTCTTCTCCCGTTATTCCAGATATGTACCAGCAGCAGTTACCTTCAGGGACAGTAGATGCGGCTCAGATGTTTACCCTCTTCCAGCGATTCATGGAGTTTCAGCAACAGATACAGCAGAGCCAGTCTGCTGATATCCGACAGAGCATACAAGATACTCACCAGTTGGTTAGGACGACAGTGGAGCTAGTGGCTGCTCAGCCACAGGAAGGCCAGATGCAGCCGTATCAGCCGAGGACTCCAGACATCCATTCCTTCAAGAAGATGGGACCCCGAGACTTCAAGGGTACAGAGGGCATCATATACGCTGACGATTGGATAGAGCACATCGAGGAGATATTTCGATTGGCACAGATACCAGCGGGATTACAGATCGAGGCAGCCGCCAGCCAGATGCAGGACTTGGCCCATACCTGGTACCAGACGGACCCGAGGGTTGGTACAGCCGGTCAGACCTGGGCAGCGTTCAAGGAACTATTCAAGGAGAAATTCTTTCCTGATACAGCACTCCATGCTCTGGAGGCGCAGTTCGAGAGTTTGGTTCAAGGGAACCAGACCGTTGAGGAGTATGCTGGAGAGTTCAGTCGTTTGAGCAGATTCATCGAGGATCTTACCGAGGTCAGGAAGGCGAGGAGGTTTCGCAGGGGTTTGATCAAGGAGATCAAGTCATATACTAAGAGCGACCGTAACGCCACTTTCGAGCAGATTCTGGTAGGAGCCATGACAGCGGAGGACGATCTTGGACTGAAGGAGAAGAGGATGCGAGACACTCAGGAAGCTAGTAGCAATACGGGACCGGCTAAGAGGCCCCACCTGCAGATTCAGCAGCAGTATCCGCATCAGATGCCCCACTTGTAGATTCAACCACAGTTTCAGCAACAGATGCCACCCCTACAGTTTCAGCAGCGAATGCTACTTCTACAGTTTCAGCAACAGTACCAGCAGCCGAGGGTCTACCTTTAGCAGCGGCAGTTTCAAGACCGTGTACCCTTTCAGCAGGTGCAGCAGCCGCAGAGGCAGCAGCAGACCCCGGGACAGCAGCTTGTTATCGTTTGCCCTTTTTGCAAGAGACCAGGGCATGGTTGGGGCGAATGCCGGAAGAGACTGGGTAGATATTTGCTTTGCGGAGGATCCGATCATCGTCTGAGAGAGTGTCCCGAATCATCGGGACAGACAGTTCAGGGAGCAGGAGCTGGGGCCCCGGTAGGCCAGCAGAGGGGATTACCCTTACCGACTCAGCAGCAGAGGTACATGCAGCATCAGCAGCAGGCCAGGGGAGGCCAGCAAGGGCGAGCTTTCGCCAGGACAGTCGAGGATGCTCAGGCCGTTGGAGATCTAGTTACAGGTTCCGTTCTTTTGAATCAAATTCTGCAATTGCCTCTTATAACTGCCTTGAAATTTCGATTCCTTCTGTTCCTTGTTGATTTATTAATTTTGTCCTGTTGTTCTTGTGTTATGTTTGATTTCTTCTGAGATAAATCATATGGGCTAGGTCACCCAGTTATGGAATCTGGAATCTTCGATAGTCGTGTTAGCTGGCATAGTGAGGACATATAGTCAGATTTAGGACGTATTTCTCGGGTGTGGGAATTTAAGGTTTTCGTTGCCAAGCATGCGGCAATGCAAAAATTTTAAATACCATGATTCTAGAGGTATGTGCCTTAGTCGAGGACTCTGTGATTATCGTAGCCTTGCTCACTAGCATGACGAAGATTCTGAGTATCATAATTTTGGACAGACGCATATGATTATCTGACGGTATGTTTGAGACTTTGTTTGTGGGGTGTTTGACCTAGAAGGCCTGCTACCATCTTAATTTCGAGGACGAAATTTTTATAAGGTGGGTAGGATTGCAACACCCAGTTTTTCAGAAGAGGATAATTTTGAAATTTTGTAATTATAATTATTATTTAATGATATTTATTCATATTATGATTTTTAGTGATTTTTAATTATTTTTAAACTAATTAAATTCATGACTTGAGATTTTAGGTGTTTTGCTAGTGTACCGTAGAGACTGTCTACCCTAGAGCCTAGCCATGTGATTAGAATATTTCATTTATCATTTTTAGTTAGAGGGTATCTTTTGTCATTTTTTTGAATTATTTGAATTTAATGCATAATATTGGAATTTAAAATGATTATTTAGTATGGTGTGATTTAAATACTATTTAATTGATTGTCTTGTGTTGTGTTTAGTCCTAACCTAGAATTGACCTAACCTAGGTTAGTCCTAGTTAGTCATGGTTAGACTAAGTTAGAATTGGGTTTGGTCATGGTTAGTCATGACTAGTTAGAATAAACTAGGTTGCAACTTAATTAAAGGGGAAAACCTAGACTTTTGACCATTGAATATACTAGATGGAATGAGAGCCCTTAGATTGATTCCCCAAAACCCTAAACCTAGCATTGATGGCCAGCCACATAGGGCACCTATCCCTATAAAATCCCTCTTGAAACCTGTGCCTCTTTTCACTCTTTCCACCATTCTAAGAACAAGGTTTGTTCCTTTGAAATTTCTTCATAGTTTATTCATTAATGATCCATTTTCATTGAGACTTCTTCCATAGTGATCTAAATTTCATTCCCCTACTGTTCATGGAGGATAATCTCAGGTTTTGACCAATTTGGAGGAGCTAGCTAGCAAGAAGAACCACCCCCTTTTGAAGCTTTTTCATGCAAATTAAACATATAGGTAACTTCCTATTCCTTCCATAGATTTTCGATTTCCTTGCATGAATAGGAAGCCCTAGGTGTCCCCTAGCTGTAGGTATTGGATTTGTGTCGAGTCGTGTTCGTTTTGTGTCCGTATCGGACACATATCAGTCCTAGAATCTAGGTGTTTGATGAAATGCTTGAGTGGATTGAATCCATATATTTTTGAAAACTAATTGAACAGTCTTGTAGCCCTTTATGCCTGGATCACGAACCACAAGCTCTGAGCACGAATCTGTGCTGTTTTTGTATCAAAAATTGACACGGACACGCAGCACGACGTCGCGTGCGGCTGTCCTGCTGTTGGACACGTCGTGTGCACTGTACACGACACTTTTGGACACAATACTTGTTGGACACCTTGGACACATGACTGACACGAGGCTCACAAATTTTCGTGGGGTTTTATGGAATGGTTTGGGAGCAATCGAGCCCGCACCGATTCCTCACTGTTGCACACGTGCACAGACACTCGACTGACACGCGGCTACAACTATGATGCGACACCACGTGGACACGTTTCAGGCACGTGGACACGTACCTCTACCCTAGGCGTACACGTGTGCACGAGCACGTGTCCTAATTCGTGTCGTGTCGTGTCCACGAACATAGTGAACACATGCACGAGGATTGGTTCAGTGTACTGCTGTATTCTTTGTTCAAATCAGTTTTAAATGGTTTATTTTATGTTTTAATTTGCTAATTATATCCTAAATATGATGTATAATCTCTGTTAGATTTAGTTTGCATATTAAATTAGGTTTAATATGGAATATTGGGTTCGAATTGGGGTTTGATGCATGTTTCCTGATATTGTTACTGATACAGAGTTTTTCCTATTTCCCCAAACATTCTAATTCCAGTTTAATTATGGTTTCATTGATTAAATTCCTCCTACATGATTGTTAGTATATATTAATGGAGTATTTCACATGATAGCTTGTTTGTGTGCATCATTTCACATTTACCCAATGAATTCTGAACCCTTAATATCAGTCCCCTATTTCTGTGTGTTCCAGATTTTATATAATGAACTTGAGCAACTATTTTAATCTAAATTAGTACTGTTGGTTACATGTTATGGATCCTAATATTGTTCACATATATGTAATCTACATGTATGTCGAATTTAGGTTGTTTTGATGGTCTTTTGGGTTT
This sequence comes from Iris pallida, assembly GCA_029216955.1. Lineage (NCBI taxonomy): Eukaryota > Viridiplantae > Streptophyta > Magnoliopsida > Asparagales > Iridaceae > Iris > Iris pallida. The sequence continues at coordinate 411,104 of JANAVB010009592.1, forward strand.
GATATTTGGGTTTGGAAAGTTGGACTGGAAACTGGGTTGGGTTTCTGTTTTGAACTGGTAATGCAATATTGGTTCCTTTTCTTATAAGCAAACCTGAACTGAAATTTTCTTACTATTTCACTGGTTGTTCCCTGTTAACTGAGATATGATTTTCTGTTTTCATTTCACTGATTTCCTTAAACCTGTACATGTTTCCCTTCCTATTTTCTGGATGTTATTCCAGTTTCTCCTAGTAGCTAACTGTTTTGCATTGCACAGTATCAATGATTTCCTGTTTTCTATTGACCCCCCCTTGAACACAAATGTGTATCATTCACTGATTTTTCCCATATATAACTGTCATTTTGTGTTTCCTAAGAACATGTTCCCATCCACTGTTTTTCCCTTAACTGTCTTCTAGTAATAGTTGTTTTCAGGATCACACACATTGTTCTCATATGTGCACTATTCTGCATTTGACACATGAATACCATGTAATCACTGTTTCCAGGTTGACCCTCACACCCTCATGCCTCACCACACACATTGGCACCCTTGTTTCACTTCATGCCTCCCACACCCATGCACTCTCAAGTCACTCTCACACCCTAGTGCATTGCCACACTTCACTCACTATTTTGCCATGCTCACTCCACACTCACATGTTTCACACCATGTTCACATCACTCTCACACCACACACACATGTTCACTCCACTAGTACACACATACACATATGCACATATTTGTATACTAACATATAGTTGTATTGTTTTCATATGGATAACCTATAGGTGATAAATTCCTATATTAAAATATATTGATATAGTAATATGTGTACTATTTAAGTATAGGTATAATCTTGTAGATGTGATTTATGGTTGTGTGATTCCCTATATTAGAGTTTATAGTCATATTGTACATATGTATTGTTTAGATATAGAATTGAATATGGTATTGCCTATTGGCATATGGTATCGTCTATTGGTCTATTGGCCTATGGTTGTGTTTGTTTAGCTAGTGAGTCTAGTTTAGACTTGTTTAGTCTTATTAGACCTAGAATGGACTAGCTAGCCTAGTGTAGCCTAGTTTGACTTGGTTGACCTAGTTTGACTTCTAAGGTTGACCAGAGTTGACCAAGAGTTGACTTTGGTCTAGATTGACCTAGAATCATGTAGAATGCATAGTAGGACTTCATTATATCATTTTAGACTTGTTGTGACTTGTGTTGCTCTAACTAGGAGCCAGGTACCTTATCTCAGACAGTACATTTTCATAGCTATACAGATACCAGACGAGTACATTCTTTGATCATTTCATATCCTGCTTAGAATTATTTCCTGCATTAAATTACTTTACTTGATACTGTCACGTTGGTCACACGGATTAGTACTATATGGATCCCTTCTTGAGATGTTATCCCTTCAGAGAGCATCGGGTACTCTATGTTTTGTGCGTTTCACTTACATGGCATATCATATGCTTCTTTGGTTCTTTGATCACTTGTGACATATACTCATATGATCACAGAGTCTTCTTTGAATTCTTATCCCATTTATTGGGTCTATCAGAATCCCCATTTTTGGGACTACTATGTATCACCTTCGGGGTCTATTACCTTCGGGGTCTATCACCTTCGGGGTCTACTACCCTTCGGGGGCTGTTACATAGAATCATAACATAACCTGTTTGGATCCTTGTGTATTAGTTGGGGGTACGGGGGAGTATAAATAGCCATGTGAACAATTCCAAAGTAGAATAGCCATGTACGCCTCTTTAGTATAGCCATGTACAAATCAAGCCGTTCACATGTCGACTTTGTACTCTGAATCACTAGTCACTGGTAGCTCTCTACTTATAGTAGATATTTCTATTACAGTTCTCTCTCCGTTTATATACTGCATTTTCTTCAGTATCTATATCTTACTTTACTGTATGATTATATTTTCTAACCTGCTATGAACTGTTGAGATGTACTGTGCTTGCTCCCGTCCTGACTGGACCTGTTGAAAATTTTACAGAGGATGATGAGAAACCGTACACCCCTTACTTGGAGCTTGCCTAGATGACACTCGCGACCTGGACCCCTGGGGAGGTTCAGGCAGCTGCTGAGGACGATACACTGTTTAGTATAGATAGCTTAGACTGTTTTCCATTTTATGTTTAGTTGTTGTTCTTGATTCAGAGTTGTATATTTTTAGAGATGATTAGACTTGTATTTCATTTCTGTTGTACCTCAGTTGAGGATTTCTTATCTATTTTATCGTGCTACATTCTACCTTAGATTGTGATTGAGTTGTACCTCTGTGTTGGCCTCCTTATGGAGAGTATACATATTATGCTATTTATAGTTCATGACCTAGAACAGCGTTCTACCGCCGACACTGCGGCGTAGGCTGGGCGTCGTTACGTTCTCGTACCTTCACAGTGGGTACGGGTCGTGACATAATGTGATCAATATTCCTCCGGTCACCTCCTGTGTATAGCTCCACCCTTACACATGTAGGGTGTAGCCTGACCTGATAATTCCTGTGCATAGCTTTCTATTGTGGCCAGCTTGATCCTGATCCTGATCATATACATTTCTTATTCATAGCCGGCCAAATGGGACAGCCTGATCCAAATCCAAGCCTATCATATGACGCTCTAATATCTCAAGACACTGTTTATATTTATATTGTACATCAGATATTCTTGTACTGTTTTACATTCCAGTATTCTATACCCTGACATGATATCCATTTACATGTACTGCTTTATTTCCAGTCTTGATATTTTATCTTGTATTCCATTATAATTGTCTCTTATAGTATTTGTCAATTTACATAGAACTGTTGTTGGCATTTGTACTTGCTCATATTCTGACAGGATAACCCTGCTGATTTTTATAAAGGATTTAGATGCTGATTGCTTAACCTTCTATGGGTTTGGCATAGACGAAGACTACGACCTGGATCTTGCTGTGGAGCCGGTGCCCATAGAGGACGCACCGTCTGTAGTGACCTAGTTTAGTTAGGTTTGACTGGATTGTATTCCAGCTGGATATTTGAGACTTGCAGTATATTTTATTTGGTATTTTGTGTTATTTCTTAAATTTTGAACTTGTGTTGTGACTCTGCACTGTTTCAACTTATCTATTTCCATCATATCTTTATCATATTCGTGCTTATCTTCCTTAGATGTCTTGTGATTGAGTTATGATTATATTCCTCTGTGCGGAGATGACAAGTTATATACTTTGTGTCTTGATGTTATATTTTCTAGTTGACCTATACATCATTCTACCGTCGACTCTACGGCGTAGGCTGGACATACTCACGTGCTCGTTCCCCTAATCAGGGTGCGGGTCGTGACACAATGATTGTATCATATTTTTTAGTATGGTTAATTAATTAAGTTTAGCATTTTTATCACCAATGCTCATGCTATTACTATAGTTTTACTTAAACTTAGCGTAGTCCTAATATACATTAACTTGATCATACTTGCTACTATGTATATCGCTTTGTTCCTTTAACATGTATTTGTAGAAAAGCAATAAGTAATATCAACATGGACATATGCAATAAAGAAATCATGGTGGGCCAAAGACAACGGTATCCCACAAGATTTCTCTGAACCATCCGACGATATCTCTAGAGCCACGCACTCGGGGGCTCCGCTGCCCGGTAGCGGATGGGGGTCGGGGGCAGCACCTCCAAAGGGTTTCAGCGACGAAGCCTTCGAAAGGTATTCAGATTTCAAATTCTGGATATCTGTGGACAATTGTCGTCAAGGAAGAAGCCATCACCTATCAAAGGAAGAAGCCATGCCATGCCATCATTATTTCAAGACTTTGAAGAAGCCTACACCTACTAAAGTATATCTGGAGTGTGTAAATGACTCTTAAGAATAATTGTAAACACAATAAATGGATGGAAAATAGAAAGCTAGGGTAGATATTAATCCAAGGACACTTTTGGACAGACAGTCGATGATCCGGCGAAACTTTATGGATCACCGACGGATGATCCGAATGGACCCATAGAAAAGCTTCGATGAACTTTCGGATCATCCGACGGACATCCGCAAAAATCCAACGGATAATCCAAAATATTACCGTTAGCATTCCAACTCGAATTATGTCTAAAAGCATCCCCAACGTCTATAATTATAGCCATTACTCTATGCAGGCAGATGATCCGACGGTGATCCGTGAAAATTCGGCGGATCTTCCGTCTGTCTGCGAGAAGTTGCATAATTGCACTTTCCTTTTCTTTGGTTATAAATAGCCTTGAACCCCTTCATTATAGGTAAACACTTTAAGCCTAACAATTTCTAACATACCAAAGCTAATCCACAAACACTCTAGCAAAGATTTCATTTGCCTATCCATAAATTATGTTAGAGTGTTCTTGAGTTGTAAAACTAAGATCTTCTTCTTGTTATAAGGAGATCAAAACCTTCTTGTGAAAGGTTGAAGTTGGAGAGTATTCGGATAAAAGCTCTCGGTTGAAGTTGGGGAGTCTTCGGATAAAAGCTCTCGGTTTGAAGTCGGAGAGGACTTCGGATAAAAGGTCTCATGTAAGAAGTTGGTGAGCCTTCGGATGAAAACTCATGTTGTACTATTTGCATAAAAGTTGATTAAAGCCGGAGAGAGTTCCGGGACTGGAGTGCCCCTCGAGAAGATATTAGGATACATCGGGTGTCGGTATTATTGTTATTTTTTCTCTTACACTCTTAATTTGAAATTGCCTTAAAAAAATTTAGTGCTTGGTTAGTTAGCTTGACCCTATTCACCCCCCTCCAGGATGATCAAAACCTATTGGTGGCTTCCCTTCTTTGGCCTCAGTAACAGTCTTGGTGGTAGCATCTGGAAGTGACACCCTAGCCCCTGCCACAATTTTAGGCAAGGACTCATGAATCTCTCCAGTCGTGACTTCAAGGCGAGCCCTCGGTACCTCCACCTCAGGATCACCTTCGGTCCTGTCGATGGTTTCCTCAGCCACCATCTCAGCCCCAATAGCAAGATGCTCTAGCCTCAACATAGGTTCCTTCTATTGCATAACAACAAAAAAGGGGAAATAAGAACCGTCAACACCAACCTATGTACGTATACATGGGAAAGGTTAAAAAAGAGGTAAGGGGACGACCGAGGTTTGGTCAGCGTTGTATGTCGCCATCAGGTCTACAAAATCATCTATCGTAAAGTCAAAAGAAGAGGGAGTATCCACTCGAACTTCACCAGCTTGGGCCTCTCCTTCTTGAGGGTCCATGACCGAAGGCCTAGGAGGAATAGGTTCTTCCGAGGAAGTGATGATTTCCACTTCTGAAGAATCACCTAAATTCTACCTAGAAGTCATGGATATCTTCTTCATAACCTACACACAACGAAAGCCAGATGAGTAATCATATCCCTTCACGGTCATTATAATCTATATTTGTTACCTTTAAAGGGAAGCGCCCTTTCTTTCCTCTACAAACAAGGGATGAGGTTTCACAACTCCTGTAGTCTTTGACACCAGGAGTTTCCTTGCCCTCTTCGTAGTAGGCGAACTTGTTCATGCCAGAGCACGCCTCTTCAATCAAGTGTCCACAGGCTCCTCTAGCAGATCCTATGCCTCTTTCCTCGGAACTCTTCGGCTACTAGGGCACCTGGCGAAAGATACGTCCGAGCACCTAATCATATTCGGCAATGCCTCGAGCTTGGTCCTGGTGATTAAGCTCTTCTTTTGGTTATACCCGGGAGACAAAGTGTTCGTCGAGCAATAAAATTTCACGATGGAATACATAATATAAGGGTAGGGATTTCGTACCGGAGCCATGAAACGCGCCCCCGTGCACCCATTATTATAGTATTACCTTGTCTCCAACCAATAATATGCCCATGACGGTAGATTGGAGGCATCGACACCTGTTCCCTCCAAATCTTCATCTTCTTTAAGCCCCAAGTAAAAAAAGGGGAACCTTAAAAAAGTTCCATTCCTTCAGATAGGACAAAACCTTTTGGCACACCGGGACGCCGATATGGAGCCACCTCCTTCTGCGATAATGATGGATAAAAGCATCTCCATCAACGGGGCCCTTTTCCAGACCAGGGCCCATTATATTTGGATGGTGTAGTATCAACCAACCTATCAGATAGTGGAATGGTAACTCCACCCGGGAAAATTTTCCACTATTTCCTTTCGGATGAAGGACCTTCTGCACAAACTCCTGCAAACCTCGTTGAAGTTTACAAACCATAGCGGGGAGCAGGGCCAAGCGATAGCTGAAATCTAGCTTTACAGCAGGTAGGATTATGTTCCTGGTCACTTTTTTATCTATCCTGACCCACCGGGGAATACGCAATCTCTAAGTCATATCATCAGACAAGCGGCTAATACGGCCTCTGAGGACATCTTGTGCATATTGTGCCAAAAATAACTATATATATTAGAGAAGGGCTCTCCTTCTACATCTATTCGAGGACTCTTCTCACCCAGAGTCGCCATCTGAGCGATGATATCATCGGAGGGAGTACCCGAACGAGTAGTGATATGAAGCTTCTTTTGATCATTGTGGGGTTGGGTAAAAATATAATCCCTTCAAGTAGTTGCATGGGAGAAGCCCTTATCTTGTCATTTTGTTGGCGTGTGGAGATGGCACAACAACTTCTTGTATACGTTCATCATCTTTGTCTTCTTCGCCGCTAAACAGATGAGATCCTCTTTGGTAGGAGTATACTCCTTATATGGCTCATTTCCCTAGAGGAGCTTAGAGATGACATATATCTCGTGGAGGGCTAGGCCCATTTCTGCTTCGGTTGTGTAGAACATACCGGTATGAGGGTTGTATAACTCAAGGAGAGCCAAGAACATGTGCTGGTTCATCACCACACCAAAATTAGTGGCCCGTACGGCATAGTACAAACCGAGCTTCTTGAGGACATCCTCATACTTGGTCAATATCCATAGGGTCAGGTCGTGTCATTTAGGCTCGTAGTTATACTAGCCTTCAACCCAAAAATCACCCTTCAAGTATGAAACCTTGGCCTCCAGCATACAATTCGTGAAAGTGGAAGCGCCAAAACCAAAGATGTCCTAGGGCACATAGCTAAGTAGACTCCCAGGGCACAACACCCATAAAGAATAAGATGACCCACCTCGCACGTAGGTGAAAACATCCTTTTGATGGGTATTGGAGTCAATCTTGAAGAATCGCACAAGCGTTCCCCCTTGCGTTGGGGTACGTTCCCAATCTAATTGCCTCTTTGAGGCCAAGTAGGTGAAAGCTGAAAGTGGCAGCTGACGCTCAGTCCTCGGTACATACAGTCGAATGTCCTTCGTAACAATATACCAGTCATTCTTTATCTTCAAAATCTTACCCTCATAAGAAGCCAGCCAGTCTCCAATAAGAAACTAAGGCTTCAGATAAAAGGCGTCGTCCTACCAACCACAGGGATCTTACCCATCTCCATCATGTGCTAGAAAAAGGTGAAAGGTTGTGCCTTGATCAGGGCCATCCTTACCAGTGGCAGGACCTTCATGATAGCAGCCTTGGCATGGTTGACAACCTCCTCGTTAAAGTCCAGACCCATCTGGCAAAGGGAGTAGTTAAATAATACATTATCCAACATAGGCAAAACCATAAACACTGTACGAAGAAGCAAACCAAAGTTAGAATCATAAAACTAAAGTGACTCTTACAAACCATACGCCATTCCTTTGTGGCACATGATAAAAAACTCTAGCTCAGCATGAGATAAAAGCTTTCTTAAAAGAAAAACCCATGCGTGCTAACAGCATGTGTATGATGATTATCCACCTAGTACATAAAGCTATGATTCAATTCATCTTCTAGACCGAAGTCCATGCGCATCATTAGTAGAGCTTCAGCACATTTTCCAGGCCGAAGTTCATGCACATTAGCATAGTAGAGCTGTTTGCAAAAACAAAATTTATTTATTCCAAACTTGTAAAAGAGTACAAAGTATAATAAATTCTGGGGAAGTACAACTTTAGGAATCTGATCAGAAGACGATCACTTTATCCCTTGGACTATGTGAACTTGAAGACTGTAGCATCTAGAGAACGCAGCAACAATTTTACAAGAGTTCTTGAGTACTGTCTGATGATGATTGGAAACTCTATTTATTGAGTTCAGGAAATAACTGTTTTAGCAGTTATTCTGATGTGCACGAGGCTGGATTGTGCCATACTGGGTTGCGCCAACCTCCTGTTGTGCCAACTTTCATTCAGTTGTCAATCGTGTACTAACTGTATTTAGACGCGTAGCATCATATGATTGAGATACGTGTGGTCGTATACAGGATAGTAGACACGTCTTGAGAGATTAGTGGCATGTGCGCCATGTCATCCTGCTTTAGAATGTAAGTTATCTCAACTTTATCAGGTTACACAAGCTTTAGTCAACAAGTCAAACTGCGCTTGATTTGAGCTGCGCCTACACACGTGGCAGCTTCTAATCAAAAGTCGTTCAGGTTGCACCCAGGCACAACTAAGGATTTTGTTTAGATTGTGCCTGGACGCAACTCACGAAGTGTACAAGACAGCTGTCCACCAACTTCTCTTGAGCGACACAATTCACGGGTTTCGAAGATATTTTCCTCGTTCACTGTTGTGTCAGTCGTCAGTATTGTCAGGTAATGATGACCATTAAGTGTCAGATGCCACTTAGATTTCGACACAAAAAGATTGGACGCAGTCTGATATCAGGCACAATCTGTTCAGTGGTGCAGTCTGTTATCTGAGCTTCATATCAGTGGCGCAACTTGATTTTTGGGGCGCAACTTGATCACTGATCAGTATATTCAAGATGCAACTTGATTTTTAGGCTTTGCAAGACCCTCTTCAAAGTTTTCAAAACTTAAAAATATTGCAAAGTTTTGGAATACTTTGAATTTAGAAAAGTTTTGACTAAGTCAGGTTGCGCCGGTCAATGCTCGGTCATCATGATTAAATACCTTTCTCGAAAATACTCAATCCTCTCTTCGTCTTTCGGAGTTTCATCGATTACTTTCGGTTTCCCAGAAGAAGAAGAATGCGAAGAGTCAATTTGTTGATATATATGTAGTAGTTGATCTCTGTGCTTTTTTCTTCACTTCTGTTCTTCAATGGGCCCCAAGAAGAAAAAGATGGAGACCAATTCTGACCCCACAATCAAGTATCCTGAAGCAGGACATGATGTTGCACCAACAACTTTTTGTTGGAGGCTGACCCAGCTTTAAAGGCAGTGAACTTTTTGAACTGTTTTGGTTTAACCCCGTCAGTCTTCAATCGCTCAAGTGGCGGATCATCCTCTGAGGAGCACGTCAATTCAGAAGGATTTTTTAACCTGAGGAGCCGCTCAGGGATCCGCATCATGCAAGAATTGGACGCCGTCCTTCATCAGGCTGATAAAGGCAAGGACAAGAAATAATGTTCTAGGCAGAATAACTTTTTATTTTTATGTCCTTGACTATAGGGTTCTATCCGTCTTTATGCAATGAAACCTAGAATTTTTAATTTTATGTGGCTGTGACTTCGAATGGTGCTCATGGATATATTCTTTTAGCTAACTCTTCATTTTATTGTTTCTTCTGAAGAACACGTGGTAGTCGTTACACGATTTTAGATGCCCATTTTTAGTTCTTTCCCAAAATAGGATCCTAGAACGACGCACCCACCTCATCTTTAACCTCTTTACAAAGGACATCCAGCGATGAAAGAATCATTCATACTCTTTCAAAACAAATATCTTCCCATAAGGTTTCACTTGTGCCACTTCATTATGATATTATGTGCTTGCATGTTGTGTCTTCAAAAATTGGTAAGTCTCGTCGAAGAATCAATGGTATGAATATTCTTCTTTCGCACCACTTCTGGAGACAAGTATTGATCTGCATGTTGTAGACACTATTGATATGTGCTAACTATTTCTGAGAATAGTCGCACACTGTGGTCCAGTATTTTGCTCTGATCAGAGGTACGTATTGCTGACATACACTTGTTTGATCAGTGCTTAATGCTGATATGCGCCTGTTTGTAGGCACAATGCTGATATGTGCCTGTTTGTAGGCACATTGCTGATATGCACCTATTTGTAGGCGCAATGCTGATGTGCGCCTATTTGTAAGCGCAATGCTGATGTGCGCCTATTTGTAAGTGCAATGCTGATGTGCGCCTGTTTGTAGACGCATTGCTAATGTGTGCCTGTTTGTAGACGCATTATTGATGTGCTCCTGTTTGTAAGCGCAATGCTGCTGATAGATTCTGCTAACTTCTCATATTTTTTTTTTGTAAACACTCGGGGCTAACGTCTTGGTGGAGGGAGCTGGATCCTACCCCCTTGCAAGAGCATATCGAAGATAGGTTTGATATGGCTATCTTCAAATGAGTAATTGACCTTGGGCCACGGACCTTCCGCCTGTTTTTGTTCGGGCTTCTGAGTCGCATCAGTGACCATGGCCTGTTTGCCCTTGTTGTCCCTGCTAGTGGTGGCATCACTATTGCTGTTACTGGAGGTGTACCCAGGACGTCTGCCCTTATCTTCTCCATTTGGGATGTGTAATCCCAACTGGCGAGCCTTCTTCAATTTCGCCTCTGCGTTGGTAGCACTTACGATGAAGGTTGTCCAATCCCTGAACTGATCGTCGCCCATCCAGAGGCTAATTGCGGGGAGGAACTTCTTCTGGCAGATTTCAATCAAGGAGCTTTCGGGATTGCCTTGGGACAATCTCATTGCGGTTTGGCAAAACTGCTCGATGCAGTTCCTCTTCAGCTCCCTCTCTCCCTGAACGACGTCCATACTGGGTTCATCAAAAGTTCTTCGATATAGTATCTTAGTAGTATGATTATAATAGAATCGAAGTGATCGACGACGGATACTTGTAGCTTCTTTAGGACCTTCTGGCAAAATGTCATGCATTGCAAAATCAATGAAAGGTACTCTCCAATCCTCGCTAAGGACATTGACTTCAGTTAGGTTGCTGAATTCAATATTGTTGTTGTTTTCAACACAAAATAATTATCTGTTAGAGATAACAACCATCTGTTGTCTTTTGACTGGAACTGCCAATACCGCAGCTAGGTTAGCTAAGGCATCAGCTTCTGTATTGCATGCCCGATGTACATGTTCGATGAAGAATCCTTTAAATGAAGAAGCTATCCTGGTTGCCGCTTCATGGTATGGTACTAGATCTTCATGTCGGACTTCATATATGCCTCTAACCTGATTAACAATCAGCTTAGAGTCACCATATACTTCGAGATATTCAATACTCAATTGTTTGGCTAATTGAAGTCCGATGAGCAAAGCATTGTATTCTGCCACATTATTGGAGCATGATTCATCCAAAGAATAGGCCCTTTTGAATAGTTAGTCCATCGGGTGAAACAAGAACAATTTCTACTCCAGCCACAAGGGTACCTCTAGGTCCAATTCTAGAAGCTCCATCAAAGAACAACCTCCAGATAGGAAATTCTTCTGAGATCATATTAGATTCCAATGTTTCGTCCGGAATCTCTGTAGAAATCCTAGAGGGGGGTGAATAAGGAAAAGCTAACTAATCAAGCACTTAGCACAAGCTAATGGACAATTTAAAAATATAAGTGCAAGAGAAGAAGTAATAACAATACCGACACACGATATATCCTGGTATCCTCCCAAGAGGCACTCCAGTCCCGGAACTCTCTCCGGTTTTAATCTACTATTTGAGTAAATAGTTACACACGAGATTGGATCCGAAGAACTCGCCAACTTCTTACATGATAGCTTTAATCCGAAGGCCTCTCCGACTTCAATCGAGAGTTTGGATAAAAAGACTCTCCAACTTCAACTGAGAGTTTGGATACGAAGACTCTCCAACTTTAACCTTTCATAATAGGTTTTGATCTCCTTATACAATAAGATGAAGATCTTACTTTTCAACTTAATAACTCTAACACAATTTGTGGATGGCAAATGAAAGCTTTGTAGAGTTGTTTGTAGATAGGCTTTGGTGGTTTAGAAATTTTTAGGCTCAAAGCATCAACCTTGAATGAAGGGGTTCAAGGCTATTTATAACCAAAGCATTGAAAAGAGCCAAAGGCAACTTTTCAGTCAGCGAACCGGTATACCGTCGGTATGGACCGACATGCCGTCGGTATACCGGTCTGGAATGCAACGACTAGAAATATAGCCGTTGGGATCATTAAACGCTCAAAATCCGACCGTTGGAATTTCAAACGTTACTGAATCGGCATACCATCAGTATGGACCGACATGCCGTCGGTATGCCGATTTTGTAGACAGAAATTTTCTGTGAACAAAATCGGTATGTCGTCGGTATAGACCGGTATACCGTCGGTATGTCGATTTTCATCCGAAAATGATCCTGGGCTAATTTCTACCCTAGCTTTCGATTTTACCATCAATTTTTTGTGTTTACAATTATTCCTAAGACTCATTACAGACTCCAGAAATACTATAGCGGGTGCAGGCTTCTTCAGAGTCTTGAAATGAAGATGGCATGGCTTGGCTTCTCCCTTTGATAGGTTCTGGCTTTTTCCTTTGGCGACAGTTGTCCAAAGATATCCAGTTTGTGAAAACTGAATACCTTTCGGGGGCTTCGCCCCCGAACCCTGGACTAGGGGCGCTACCCCCTCGACCCCCGTCCGCTGACCGGGCAGCAGAACCCCCGAGTGCGTGCCTCCGGAGATGTCGTCGGGTGGTTCAGAAAAATCTTGTGGGATCCGTCATCTTTGGCCCACCATGATTTCTTTATTTCATATGTCCATATTGATCTTGCTTATTGCTTTTCTGTATGTACATGTTAGACGAACAAAGCAATATACATAGTAGCAAGTATGATAAGTTTAATGCACATTAGGATAATGCTGAGTTTAAGTAAGTGCTAAGGTGATAGCATAAATATTGGTGATATCATAATGATTAAACTTAACTGAATAACCACAATCAAAAACATAGTTTTGATTTTGGCAACCCGATTAAATTTAAGATAGATAAGCTCATATCACTAATATGTAAACCAATAGGCACATATCACCAAAGATATAAGTATAAGTAGAAATGCTATAGCGATAGTATGAACAATAGTGATAATAAAATGCTAAACTTAACATATTAACCATATTCAAAAACATGATACAATCATTGGGCCAACAATCTCATCATAGAGTTTAGATGTCTCAGGGACAGGATGAGCTGCTAAGAAGTTTGCAAGTGCTTGGCCTTTCACAGACTTTTGAGGAACATAAACCATATCATATTGTGCTAATAATATGGCCCACGTAGCAAGCCTAGAATTGAGTGTACTTGTCTTCTTCATTAAGACTCGGAGAGGATTGACTCAGGATATGACATGAATAGTTTGGCCTATGATGTAATGTCTTGTCTTCTGAACAGCAAACATTAAAGCTAAACATTCCTTTTCTACCGGACTATAACAATGTTCGGCTTCAATCATCGTTCGGCTAAGATAGTAGATGGCTTGCTCATGGCCTTCCTTTTTCTCCTGAGCCAGTAAAGCTCCCAATGAATGATCCATTGCCCGAACATACATTAAGAAGGGTATTCCTGAGATCGGTGGTACAAGAACCGGTAGGCTCATTAAATACTGCTTTATGTCATCAAATGCTCGTTGACACTCTTCCGTCCAAACGAAAGATACACCTTTCTTTATTAATTGAGTAAATGGTCTGCAACGTCCAGATAAATTCGAAATGAACCGCCTGATGTACACAAGTCGAGCTTGGAATCCCCGTAGCTCTTTTAGGTTGCGTGGAGGACGCATCTCTTGAATGGCTTTGATCTTCTCGGGATCAACGTGTATACCCTTAGAGGTAATGACGAAGCCGAGAAACTTACCACTAGAGATACCCAAGAAAGACTTGGTGGGGTTCATTTTGAATTGATGCTGGCGCATTAGATTGAAGATAGTTCTTAAATCTTGAATGTGATCTTCTTTGAGATAACTTTTGACAGCAATATCGTCAACATAGCATTCGACAGTTTTTCGTAAATGATCTCGAAAGATAGTACTCATAGCCCGCTGGTAAGTTGCACCTGTATTCTTAAGACCAAACGGCATGACCGTATAACAGTACACACCCCGAGGAGTACGAAACGAAGTATGTTTTTTATCTTCAGGATCCATCCAGATTTGATTATATCCAGAAAATCCATCCATGAAAGAAATTCTTTCGAATCCACATGTATTTTCGATCATAACATCAGTAATTGGGAGAGAGAATTCGTCTTTAGGGCAAGCATTATTGAGATCCCGAAAGTCTATGCAAATTCAAACTTTTTCGGTCTTCTTCAGGACAGGGATGACATTGGCGACCCAATCAGGATGTTGTTCTTCTCTGATAAAACTGCAAGCTATAAGCTTTTTGACTTTATTATCAATTACATCCATCATTTCAGGCTTGAATTGCCGTTGTTGTTGTTTGACCGGCTTGGCATTCGACAAAATGTTAAGCTTATGAGTTGCAATTTGAGGATCCAATCCCGACATACCTTCGTAACTCCAGACGAAGATGTCAATGTATTCATGAGTAAGGTGAATTAATTCTTGTTTATCATCCTCTGAGAGATTCTTGCTAATGAAGATTGGTCGTGATGCTCATTTCTCTCCAATATCGATTTGGACCAGTTAGTCCTCAGTAGGTGGTTTTCGTTGTTCAAAATAAAGTTTCAATTGATTGTCCATCCTTTGTGCCCAAGGGTCCATTTCAGTAGCATCTTCAATGTCACTTTTGTCATCTTCTGAGAATTTGGCGGACACCATGTTAGAAGATACTATCACCTTATGAACATGACCGATGCTGGTATCAGAATCTTATGAGATAGAATCAGAAGAGTTTGAACGTTCTTCTTCATCAGATTCAGAAGGTTCTGGAGTTGGAAGTGGTGACGTATAATCTAGTCCTTGTTTTGTTTTACTGTGGTATTGTTGTGATTTTTCTTTTGGAACAGCAATACGAAGAGGGATTCGCCTTCCTTTACCATTGTTAAGACCTGTTCTGAAATCATAGCCCATTTTATGGATGATAGCTTTAGATTGTGGACTATAGCGTCGTAATTGTAGCCTTCCTGTATCATCTCTATTATCATTATAGAGCATAATTTTTGGTTCTTCTCTTTTGTTGAAGAATATAGGCTTTTCATCTTTCTTTCGAGACGGTACTAAAAAGTACGACTCTTGTATTGAATCCAGTGATACCACATTTCGTCGAGATGATACGACTTCTATTGTAAGTGATTTAAAGCTATCTAGCATATCCAGATAACACTGAGTATAGTAAAAGATATCAGTATACTGCAAAGGAGATGCTTTATTGATTTTTACATCATCATTTACAACAGGGACTTTAGCCTTAGCATGCTTAGTCAAATTGATGATAAGAGGGGGAGAAGAAGAACGAGAAGGAGGAGGGAGCTTCTTGCGACGAAGATCGATTACAAGCGGCTCAGAAGAGGTGAGCTCTCTTTGTTCCTGACTATCACCTTTAGGTCGTTTCTCATGGGAAGGTAGATAGATAGTCAGTGGTTTGGAAGACTGAGAACAGAAAGTACGTCCTTTGACTGGAATCACCAGAGTATCATTAGGTATACTCTTCTGTTCTTCATCTGTGTCCATTGCTAGTACCACCTTCATGAATTCCTCTTTGTACATACGAGAATCGTTGTAATACGCTTCAACTCCTTTGAAAGGATTTAGATCTGCAACCTCTTTTTGGACTTCTCCATTACCATCCACATATTTGAAGTATTGGTGGAGTGTAGAGGGTACAATATTGTGTTCATGGCGGAATGGCCTTCCCAATAAAGCATTGTATGAGCCATGATTGTCAATAACATAGAAAGTTACCTTTGTACGAAGATTGCTAATTTGAAGTTTTAGGCGTATCTTCCCCAAAGGTTCACTTCTTTCTTGATTGAATCCCAGGATGGTAGTGATAGTTGTAGAAAGATTATATACTGGGATTTTCAAAGCATCCAATAAAGACTTTGGCATGATGCTAAGTGCAGACCCGGGATCAATTAGAATACAGTCGACTTTCATGGTGTCCACATACCCCGTAAAATAGAGAGGACGATCATGACGATTGTCTTCTAACAACATATTATCTTGTGTAAATATAATATTGGACATTAATTCAAATACACTATGACAATGTGCACGGCTGACTGGCTCCTTTTCGGGCTTCTTGAGAAGAGTCACACAAGTGTCAGCCTGCATTAAGGCTTCACTTAACGTCTCACGAGTTTCTTTTGAGAGACGTAAAAGTTCAAAGATTGACAATCTTGCTGGAGTATTGGCCAATTGAGCCAATATGTCAAAATTGTAAGACTTTTTAAGTCCAAGAGATGATGACTTCTTCAACGCTTTATCAAAGCGAACAGGTTGCTTTCCCTTGTCTGCTGAAGTTGGTTTAGGAGGAGATGGCTCGACCACTGGCAAGGATGTAGACGGTATATCTTCAGCAGGAGAAGATGATGGAAGGAGAGCATCCGGGGATGGAGCAGGGTTCTCTTGATTTTCGAAATACTCCCGAAGATAGGGTTTCTCAGATCTAGTGCCCATTAGGATTTCTTCTTCTGTTAATGGTTCAAAGGATACCATATTACAGTTCTTGGATTTAGACTTGGAATGCTTCTCTTGCTTAGAAGAGGAAGGCGTTTCAAATTCTGCCACCAGATCTGAATGAATCCACATAATCTCTCCTCTGTCAGTTGACATCGGAATAAGACCTTCATTTTGAGGAGGCGGGATATTCACAATTTCCAGAGTAGTCCTTGGAATGGGGACAACACCATCTTGTACGAGTTATGGTGGAAAATCACCAAATTGGAGAGAAACCACATTAGCAGTCAGTATTTTCTCGTCTTGCTGTAGAGTAATTGCTCCAGAGTTGACCAACTCCTGGATTTTGCCCTTGAGCACATAACATGCTCTGGTTGGATGCCCTATGAATCTGTGATAAACACAGTATTTAGGGTGATCAGTTTTACCAACTTTTTCTGGTCGCTTAGCCTCTGGAAGCTGAAGCTTATTGCTTTTGATCAAGCAATCGAAGATGCTTAAAGTATCATCTTCGTCGAAAGAATACTCTTCTTTTGGACGAGTTGACTTTGCAGTGGTGTTGATGGGGTGGATGTCGTCTGAGTAACATTGACAACTAAAGACTCTTTGCCTTTGAGATTGATGGCCAATGTTTCTTTATTCTTGTGGTTATTCTGGCGATTACTACCCCCAGATGTAGAATGTTCATCTTGATTAGGATGAGTCATCTGGACTCCTAACTGCTTGAACTTTTCGGCACTGACCTCGGCTGTCTTTGCATTAACAATGAAAGAAGGCTAATCCTGGAATTGTGTAGATCCCGTCGATATACTGATAATAGGCAACAAGTTTGATTTGCAAGTGTCTATTGTTACAGCAGATGGAGTACTTAAAGGCATTTTGAGTGCCTCTCGGCAGAATCTTTCAATGAAACACTCTGTGGATTCATTGTGCCTCTGTTTAATTTTAATGAGGGCAGACATTGTCATGTCATTGACTTCCTCATAAAATTGTTCCAAGAATATTTGCTTGAAACCAGCAAAAGAAGTGATACAGCCATCAGGTAGGCTATGATACCAGTCATATGCTGTACCGGCTAAACAACCGACGAACACCCTGGTAAGGAGAGCATCATTTGGCTGTAATTGATCTGTTATCACTTCGAAATAATTGATGTACTGACTTAGAGAAGTGCTATCATCAAATAGCATAATGGTTGGAAGATTATATTTAGGAGAAAATGGAACCTCCTTCTACTTTGTAGGATATGGTTGCTTTATGTCCAATCTTTGTAAGCCATCCTTCTGCTTGAAGGCCTCAAACTGAGTGTGCAGAAGTTTTAAAGCCTCATTTGCATCCCTTGATGTTTGAGAATTGGTGGGCTGGTAAGAAATGTTGGGAGAAAGAACAGTGTGGTAATTACCACCCCCAACACCAGACTGACTTGGATCAGCTTGAATTGGCACAGAAGCAACCTGAGGGACTGGTACCCCCAGACTAACAGGTACAAAAGATGCTATAAGCTCAGGATTTGTAATAGGGTTTACAATCGGAGGCACTGTATGTTGAGCCACCATTATGGTGTGCATGCTTGCAACCATTTCTGCCATGGTATTCAATTTGTCTTCTAATGCAACAATTTGTTGCTCTTGGCTGGTTGACGTAGAGGCATGTTGGTCTTCCGTAATGGTATATGCCGTCACTTCTCTGGCTGCTATTGATGAGATAGTTTGTTCAGAACTTTCACTATCTGCATCAAACTCCGAACGGGAGTTCTCTCCCACATGAATGATAGGAAGATCTTCTTGATTAAAGACACCTTGGATCAAATGACGATTTTTTGATCTAGTGTATTGAAAGACACCTCCATTGGATACATGGATCCGGTCTAAGTATTGTTGAATGGGATTACGGGATGCATTACGTCTTGGACGTTTCCCCCTAGTGCCTTGAGAAGTCATGTTAACATAAGCACATAATAGTTCATCTTCGTCTTCTATTATATGTTCAGGAGTTGAAGCATAGTTCAGACGATCGAAGACAGATCATCGAGCCGATTGGCAACAACAATTGATGACAACTTCATGTAGGCAATGGCGATTTGAAGTACGATTTGGAGGTGAGAAAAATATTCCCGTATTCTTCCGCCTTTGTGTAAGACGTTGCCGGAGATCAGTTACAACCACAGGACGAGAAGAAGTCGGAGGAACATATTCCTTAACGATGTTAGGAACATGTCTCCTATTCTTCAGGTGTTTAGTTCCTTGAGTGTACAAAAATGTACTCAACTCATTAGCATAGGTAGATTGGTCTTTCTTTTCAAACTTTGACTTTTGGTGCAGATTGGTCTTTGGCATAGGGTTCTTACATTTTGCCAAAGTTGATATTGGTTGACGCCTATTGAGATAAGCGCGTAAATCTGAAAATTCTGTTCCCGGTGTCTCTGTTTGTGATACCTTCAATTTTTCTTGCTTGGATCTTGAAATTTGTAGGAAGATCTTGACTAGACCCCATAGGGGTAGGTAAGATACCTCTCTGATCAGTATTCTTTTCGGTATCATAGATTCGAAGACCTCTGTCTACAGGAATAGAATCTGATACATCTTCCTCTAAGTCATAGACCAGGGAAGTTTGAGGAAAGACCAAAGTGCGCTTTTCTTTATTTTGAATAGGGTTAGCTAAGAAGCGTTTTCCTTTGTTCTGTTGTGTGACCATTTTAGGCATAGGTTGTGCCAATTGAGAAATTGTTATAAGACTTTTTCCTTTGTTCTGTCTAGTGTTGGCACTAGGACATGAATTCTCTAAGTTCAGAACTTGAGAATTGGAAGAGGGAATAGCCAAAAGACTAGTTCCCTTGAGTTGCGTCGGAGTAGCAGATTGCTTGGGGTGCGCCATAGTCCTACGGACTACTGGTGGCGTCTTGGCAGCAACATTGGTAGGCTGTGCCCCGACAGTAGCTTGAACTAACTGTGCCTTGGCAGCAGAGATAGTAGTAGGCTGTGCATAGGCAGCAGAGTGAGCAGATTGCGCCCTAGCAACAGAAACAGGCTGTACTGGAACCACTGAGGCGGATTGCGCCTTGGTTATTGAGCACTCAAGTTGTGCCTGGGCAACAGCGACTGTGGAAGATTTAGGAGTCCACACAGTCATGTTCTTGACGATAGCCACCGTGCGCTTGTTGCTCTTGGTGTTGATCATATTCTCGTAGGCTGTCTGGTTGACTTGAACAACCAGAGTCTTCTGTGTCTTGCCGATCGACGCAATGTCACATTGAGTTGTCACTTTCTCATCGGAGGAGAAAGTCGTCCCCAGCAGAGTCAACATTTTGTTTGCAAAAACAAAATTTGTTTATTCCAAACTTGTAAAAGAGTACAAAGTACAATGAATTCTGGAGAAATACAACTTTAGGAATCTGATCAGAAGACGATCACTTTATCCTTTGGACTATGTGAACTTGAAGACTGTAGCCTCTAGAGAACGCAGCAACAATTTTGCAAGAGTTCTTGATCTCTGTCTGATGATGATTGGAAACTCTATTTATAGAGTTCAGGAAATAACTGTTTTAGCAGTTATTCTGATGTGCGCGAGGCTGGATTGCGCTATACTGGGTTGCGCCAACCTCCTGTTGTGCCAACTTTCATTCAGTTGTCAATTGTGTACTAACTGTATTTGGACGCGTGGCATCATATGATTGAGATGAGCGTGGTCGTGTACAGGATAGTAGACATATCTTGAGAGATTAGTGGCATGTGCGCCACGTTATCCTGTTTTAGAATGTAAGTTGTCTCAACTTTATCAGGTTGTGCGAGCTTCAGTCAACAAGTCAAACTGCGCTTGATTTGAGCTACGCCTACACACGCGGCAGCTTCTGAGCAAAAGTCGTTCAGGTTGCACCCAGGCACAACTAAGGATTTTGTTTAGATTGCGCCTGGGCGCAACTCACGAAGTGTACAAGACAACTGTCCACCAACTTCTCTTGAGCGGCACAATTCAAGGAATTCGAAGAGATTTTCCTCGTTCACTATTGTGTCAGTCGTCAGTATTGTCAGGTAATAATGACCATTAAGTGTCAGATGCCACGTAGATTTTAGCGCAAAAAAATTGGACGTAGTCTGATATCAGGCACAATCTGTTCAGTGGCGCAGTCTTTTCTCTGAGCTTCATATCAGTGGCGCAACTTAATTTTTGGGGCGCAACTTGATCACTGATCAATATATTCAAGGCACAACTTGATTTTTAGGCTCTACAAGAGCTTTAACGCATCCTTCAGATCGAAGTCCATGTGCATCAACAAAATGGAGCTACAACGGATCTTTCGGACAAAGTCCATGCACGTCAGCAGTGTAAAGCTTTAGCGTATCTTCTGAACATAGCTCTTCATCTATGTCCACGTGCTTCAGCAAAGGATTTGGTTGACGTTTTCCAGATGGTCACCCATCCACGCTCCTAAACCGTGAACATGTGTCTCTGTGTTCGAAAGTGGAACTCTGTGAACAGCCATCCATCATGGTCCTCCCTACGGACGTCAGGGTGTGTCGTATTATCGATGAGAGCCTCCTCGGCTGCGGCTTTAGCACCCTTCTTCTTGATTTTGCTCGAACGTGCAGCAGTAGAGGGCTTTTGTTTTCTTAAGAAACAAGAGTAAAAGCATTTTCTCTCACCTTTGGCGCCTATTTATAGGCTCAGAAAGGCGTATGGCCTGATAAAAGTTGAAGCGAACAGTCGTCGCTTCGGATCACATCAAAGTTAATAGCTCTCATCCGGGAGTAGACTTGACAGCCTGTCGAAGACAACCAAGTGCCAGAAAGACCATGTGCCAAAACAGCTCATACACTTTGAAGACCCATGCACTCAATAGCAGACATATGGGAAAAGACTCTGCTGCCTATGCTTCTTATTTAAAGTATTTAAAACTTGTTCAAGTTTTAAAAACTTTGAAAGGGGTCTTGTAGAATCATGTAAAGTATGGAAACTATGCGCCCTAAATATAAATGCACATTGGTGCACCTACACGGGAAGAAGACTATGAGATACAAATATTATGCGTCGGATGTCTTATACACACAATCAAGCTGGCACATCTTAAAAACAACAACAATTTGAGCTACACAGTATTTGAAGACAAAAGTGCATAAAAGAAGGTTTCTTATTGACATTTATGATTACAATACATTGAAAACCTATTACATGAGTGGATTTTCATTGATATTCATGGTTACATGGAGAAACTACTACAAAATTGGACCTGCCTTAATTATTCAAGATAGGTACAGGACCCTCTTCTGCCATATGAATTAGCCGCTGGTAGCATAGGCACAGCTCTCTTTTCGGCTATATGGATGAGTCGCTGGCATCATGCGCATAACTCTCCTTGGTCATATGGATAAGCCATTGGTAGCAAGCGCAGCTCATCTGCCATGTAAGTGAGGTACTAGTTTAACAGGGTTTGGATTGGAAATTAATACAAACCCCGTAATCAACATCTTGGCACACGACGTCATTTCGGGGTAGAATACAGCCTGTATACTGCAAGAACAAGGACTGCTCCATCCACAGTTAGTCAGACGCATCTCAATTTTCTGATAATTTCCTTTATCAAGACGATTGCTTCTTTGAACAAAGAGGTCTACAATCCACGGTTGTCCGACTCGTCGAGGAGGAGGCTCACGACCATCAAAGACTAGGCTTGTTTCGAACATGAAGTCGGGTGCAAACAAGAATGAACAAAGTCCTTCAATCTCAAAACACCCCTATTTATAGGCCAAAGCATGGTCAAACCCTTGCACCAAGTGCAGTCGGTTAAAAATTTCAAAATTAATGTGACGAATCTCACGTTAATGGTAATGAATCTTCTACCTCAATTTTTGAGTAAGTCCAGTCAAAAGTCATCATTTCGAGCCCCGTGCCACACGCAGTAGCAATGCTTCAGGAAGTTGACCGAAGCCAATGCGGCTCCTTGAATCATCCTACCAGTATTTAGTGCAACATTGATAAATGTGTCACATGTCAGCTGTCACCCGAATATGGTACAGCATGCGCCTCGAGAAACCTAAAGTCGACGGCCACACAACGAATGAAGCGCCATCATTCATGACTATGTGTGCCTATGTTATCACATACATCAACATCATCATTTCTCGTTTGTTAGTACAGCTGCGCCATGCCACGTGGCTTGACCTGACTACTTCTCGCATGTGCCCCTAAAAGCCATGCACCCAGACTTGCCATACACCTAGAGGCCATGCGCCAGGTTCCCTTACATGTTGAACCTAGACATCTCATAAAATCTATTCTGTTTCAATAGATTGAGATCTTCGAACGACGTACATGTGCCACGTGTTACAAACTCAGTCATGCCTATAAATGGATGCCAACTACCCAAGATCTCAGCAACAAATGAATTCCAACAACTGCCACTTCTCGGCTCATCCACAACCCAACTGTTTAGTTATAATTAATTTAGTTCAAACTTCATGCGTGCAGACCCATGCGCGCATCAAATATTTGTGCATGGGTGGTTCATTCCACTCACCTATAAATATGAGCCATCCTTTATTTCGCATCTTCAGCTAGGATTATCCACAAAGCGACATCGAGAGAGTCGGAGCAATTTCTACTCGTCGTCAAATCGTCAACGGAGTAAAGGAACCACTACAATGTTTGATCTCTATCGTTACACTTCCCCAGAATCATTTGTACTTAGAGTTCTAGTTTCGGGTAAATAATACACTTCCCCAGAATCATTTGTACTTAGAGTTCTAGTTTAGGGTAAATAATACAAAAAGTTCATTCAACTTTTGTCCATGGCGAACAGTTAGGGTAAATAATATGTAATTATATAAAACTTGTAAGCCCCTAGATTTTTAGAGTTATTTTTTAAATTTAATTTTAATATTTTATTTAATATAATTATTAATAGATTTTTATTATTTTTTATCATTAAATACTCTTTTTCGTAGCTTTGATTTTTGAAGCACAAGAAATGCCAATCTCTACAAACTTCTTTCATGAGCTTTGATCTACACAAGTTTATCTACTCTTTGATATATCATGTCCCACTCAAATGTGTCCTCTTGTATTCTATTTTTGTCGTACAACTTTTAGGTCAATTTAGGCCAAAAGATTATCTACCGTAAAATTTGTCGTGCTATCCAACTTGATTTCAGGCCTTGATATCGATCCAAGCTAAATAATCCAATATATAATTTTGATCTA
The DNA here is from genome assembly GCA_029216955.1 of Iris pallida. Lineage (NCBI taxonomy): Eukaryota > Viridiplantae > Streptophyta > Magnoliopsida > Asparagales > Iridaceae > Iris > Iris pallida. Next base: position 434,828 of record JANAVB010009592.1, read on the forward strand.
TTTTAAGCCTAGTATACATGCCTATGGTGTTTCACTCACTTAAGTTTCTATGTGCTACTTATTTTCAAATGGCACATAAGATCCGTTTCTAGTTATTTTGGTGTTTATTTATCTTGGAAATAATTTTGGGCCTTAACCCAGTCAAACTAACATAGTGGAGACCATATTAGGGTGTAAACTCATGGTAGAACTCTATTAAATTGATCTAAATCAATTTAAGAGTAACCATGTGCTCAAATACTTTGACCAAAGTCAAACATCCAATTCATATGGAAACCATTACTACTACAATTCAAATTGAATGATTTGAAGACCAAATAAACTCCAATTCAATTGAAACCAAAACCTATATTTCCATAACTCATAGTGGATCAAACTGTTATATATATAACCCCTCCATATAGGGGTGAGCAATTATCGGTTTTCAAACCGAAACCGACCCGAACTGACCCGAAATAGCAGTTCGGGTCGGTTACAGGTTAAACGGGTCAGTTTTCGGTTTAGAAAACCAAAAATTGATTATATTCGGTTCGGGTCGCGGATTTTGGAATCGGTTTCCAACCCGACCCGAAAACCGAATTTATATTATTACCATTTTACCCCCTGCTGCTATATATATTAAAAGAAACCCTAACCTAACCTAACTCTCTCTTCCCTCTCAATTCCCAAATGAGTGAGCGACGCCGGCTTCCCTTCCCTCTCTCCTCTCTCGTCCGCGGGTGTGCGACTCGCTCTCTCCGTCTCTCGTCTGCGGCTCTTCTCTTCCCTTCCCTTCCCTCTCTCCGTCTCTCGTCTGCGACTCGCTCTCTCCGTCTCTGAGACGACCCAAGAGAAGGATGACTGATGGTCTCTGAGACGAGGGTGACCGACTTCTTCTTTTTGTTTCTGATAATTCTATATTTATTTCTTTGTCATTTGATTAAAGGGATCTCTCTCTCTCTCTCTCTCTCTCCTCTCTCTCTCTCTCTCTCTTGCCATTTTTTTTTCCTGAGAAGTACATTATGAACTTTTTATAACTCTTCTCAATTGATCTGTCTCAAAGCTCATGTTATTCAACTTTGTGTTTGTGTGAATCTTTTCTGTGCAAACTATGACACAGATTTGTTATTATTTTTTTGATATTGTAGTGTTTTTAGGGATAACATTTGTCACAAAGTAGAAGCTTGAGCTAATGTGTCTGGAAGGATAAAGAAACTTTCTGTTGATTTTGCTCAAGTTGTTTCTTCCTTGGAAGGTGCTGGTGTCTTTGTGCATACTGAAATTATTAATGTCTTGGAACTGAACCGACCGAAACCGAACTGTTTTAATTCGGTTCGGTTCGGTTCGGTTTTTATATATACGGTTCGAATTTCGGTTTTTTAAAATTCGGTGGTCGGTTTTTTCGGTTTTGATATAGTCGGTTCGGTTTGAACCGAACCGAACCGTTGCTCACCCCTACCTCCATAGCTGCCAACCTCTTCTCTCCATCACCAAACCCAACCCCCATATTTTCTTGGCCGCCACCCACTACATCCTAAGGCCAACCTCCCCAAAGTCCATTCTACTCGAATTTTGTGTACTCCACCACCTCCACGACAACTCTAAAAATTTCTCTTCGAACCTATGAAGTCCCGGAGGAGTTTTGTCACTACAAAAAAAAATGGCCTTTATTGATGGTTTATTTCTCGACGGTCGTGAAAAACCATCAAAGAAATAGGTTATCTTGACGGTTTTAGCCTTACGTCAAGAAATGACAAGTTTTATGTTAATTTAACAATTTTATAGCATAATAGTTGATGGTTTTAGATGATCCGTCAAGAAACATCATTTTATTTATTGACGGTTTGGTGATAACCGTTAACTAATGTATGTGTGAAAAACTTAGCAGGATTTTTTCAGCTGCCATTTTAGTAATATATTCAAACCTTTTATATTCTTTGACGGTTGTGGTTCTTTTTAATTTAGGAACCCAGCGAACTTTATCCCGATCCCTCAGAATAACCTCTCATAAAACTCTTTCGTCCTAAGAAACAACATTGCCCCTTCCTTTCCTCCTCCTCTCCCTAACCTTCATCCCTAAGAAAGAGAGCCCCCTCTCCTCTCCTCTCCTCTCCTCTAAGGCCTCGTTTGGTTCACGGAAAGGAAATGCATTCCTTTGTATTTTCCATGGGAATGGAAAAGTAGAATTCATGTCACATTTCCTTTCCGTTGTTTGGTTGGTGCAGGAAAGCAAAGCAAAAATATAGCAATGTTCCAATAATATCCTTACATATAAAATAAAAATAACATTATGAAAAATAACATTAATGGTAAAATAAACAATAACACATGGTTACTTTTGTCATAACTTTTGTAATAAATGTTGGGAAAGGAGGAGTGAAAATCAATCCCATGGGTCATGAGTGGAACCATATTCCCTCCAATTTTCCCCTTTGTGAGGAAATTGATTCCCAAGTTTGTGGTTACCAAACAAAGGAAAGGAACAACTTTCCTTTTCTACTTCCTTGAATCCGTGAACCAAACGAGGCCTAAGGGTGCGTTTTTCATCGTTTTTGTCGTTTTTTTTGTTATTTTGTCGTTTTTACCATTTTTTTTCGTTTTTACCGATTTTTTGTCGTTTTTACTGGTTTTTTATATTTGTTCATTTTTTCGTTATTTTTTTTCGGGAATATTTATATTGTCACCAAACATGAAAATGTAATTTTTCAGAGAATTTAATTTCTTGGAATTTGATTTCCAGAAAAATATAGAATTTCCGGCTATATAGTATTCCGCATACCAAACGCCCCCTAAATAGTTTCCCACAGCTCCTCTTTTTTGACCCATAAAAAAGTTTTCCTTCACGAAACCCTAACCCTAGTTTCCTTATGGACGACCGGCGACCTTCCAACGATGGAGGTCGACATCACTGCTGTAGATAAGCTGATTCTCCAGTGGGAGCCAACCGCCTTCCCTACCCGCTCCTCCTTCTCCGACCACATGCTCTTCTTCGACGGCACCGACCGCGACCAGGTTGAAGCCAACATTCCTTAATTTATTTTGAAATATTTTGAGTTACAGATGAAAAAAATTACTTTCTTCCATTGTATATTATACTTATGAAGAGCAAATTACTAATATATTTCACAACCAATGGATCTCAAGAGTAGATGGCAAGTATGCCCACAAAGTGTTTGCCGTAATGCTTCTTGTATGGGGCATGGAGCTCCACATCAAGGTATAAGTCGAGCCTGACATCTAAGCTCGATTATATTCCCCAGTGATCACTATAGCTAAGTCGTGTTCGATCCTCCATGCATTATCGCCCATGGATCGTGGTCCATGTTCGTAAAGCTCGGCCTTCATCGCGATGTAAAACTCAGTATCCTTGTAGTGATGTCCATACTTTAGGATAAATTTATTGTTGATCTGAGTATTTCATTTTGTTTATCCTCATGGTTGTTAGTTGGCCCTATATTTTGGATAAAATGAATTTATGCTCTGACACTAGGATTAGATGCACCCCTGTTGACGCTCCTCACATCGGTCGGGTTTATGCCCCTCCACTTCAGTAATTTCACGGAAATACAGGACGAATGCCTGCTAAAGCACATGGAGAAGCGCCAGTCATTGTAATTCCTCTACTGGCAGCATGGGGAGCTCAGCTCCATCTCTGCATAGAGGTGTTGAGCTTGATGGCTTTCCCATTTCAGGCATGTCATCATGTGCCTTTACTAGAAGTTTATGCATTACTCTGTTCGGAGCTACTTGTTTCGGTGCCTAGTAGTTCCTCTACACAATTATCATGTTTCTGAGTAGAATGTGGTCATGCTTAATTAGCAGTCTTAATTCATGTTAATTGATAATGTTTCAATGTTATGGAAGAAGCACTTCCTCTGAGTAGTGCAGGGAGCCATGGCAAGTCATCTCAGCTTACAAACTTTCAAAAGCTATGTACAACCTCAGGTGAAATTTCCAAATATATGGTAGCAAAAGCTTTTCTTATCATTAAATACACATATACAGAGGCATGATTGTGTTGCATATTTTCTTTCCTTGGATAAGCATATATAGTACACCTTTACTTTGCGAATTCAATAAATTTCTTCCTTCTTCATGGATGCCTTACGCTTACGACCTCGATGTCAAAAATGAGAGCACCAAGCGTGGAACCTCCACATTGGCTAGGCGAGTTGGATTAAAAATGGTAATAAATAACCTCTGTCGATCAAAGAACTGTTGATAATAAAGAAACATCAGATTACTAATCCAATTTAAGATAACTTTGAGAACATATTAATTTAGGAAGATAATAAAATGCGAACAAAGAGCAGCTACATGTGCTTCAACTATCTCATTTTCTTTTTCCTACTGTTTGTGATTGTTTCTTTGGTTATTTGAACTTTGGAGTTTCAGTATAAAATAAAGAACTGTTGATAATAAAATGCGAACAAAGAACTGTTGATAATAAAGAATTTATATTCCAGTTAGTAAAATTGTTTGTTTATTACTGTTCTGCATTTGATTTGTTCTTGCCTTGATTTTATTTCAGGGGGTCAAAAAATAGAGTTGCATTCGTAAGGATCAACTTCAAGAAACCACATATTCTTTTGCTTGACGAGCCTTCTAACCAGCTTGTAAGTTCTTGAACTTAGCAACGTCAAAACTCATATTCGTACGAATTTCCTGGTAGCCACTAGTAGAAATATGTCATGATGTCATCTGGAGCACACTTTGGATTCCATTGGGTCAACCAAATTAGCTCGTGCATATTTTTTCTTTGTTATAATTTTGTATAAATAGTTACATTATGGGCTTTCTGATTTCTTGCAAGGCCTACTAGAATGTATGCACAAGGGATGTTTGGTTGGCATGTAACCATACTTGCAGATAGAAAAAGTACAAGCAATTAGTATAGAGGTGGGAATAGTAGCAGTTAAAACTATACAATGTGATAATGTGTCTAGAGATGTCTGGAGCAGATCGTAATTGATAACACGTTTAATAAGGATGCCGACCATTACATCATGCAAGTAAATTTGTGATCTTTACCCAACTTTACTTAGCAAGTTATCTTGTTCTTCTCCTCAAGATCTTGCTCACATTCAAAATATTAAGTTCATCTCAAGGTTATTTTTTCATTTGTACGTGCTTCTCTGATTCTTGCATCATTTTACTTTGTTACAAAACCATTTTGGTTATTCTACTATTATCATTAGTTGAGACAAACTTGTTAATCGTGATTGAGATTTTGTGATATGTGCTTATTCTTTAAAGTTTGGTGAATGTCTTGGAAGTTGACCCCCTAAAAAAACATGTGTCACATGCTATTTTGATCTCCATATGTGAGTCATATATGCAGAAATGTTAGTTTATAGAAGCACATAGTTCTGGATCCATCTCATGTGCGTATACCAGAAAGAAACTATTGGAATCTTGATATATATTGCATCTCATATATCAGAAACAAACTTGATACTCCATATCATGTGTATACCATGATGGAGTCTTCATACTATCTTCATATCTTATTTGCATACTATGAGTCAAAAACTTACATATGCAGTATGTACACGGTGATTTTCTCTTTGCTGATATTTCTCAAAAGATTATGTCGTTTGGCGAGGAATACAAATTCCTGGTATTTTTTGTTTTTGTGGCCTCACTGCCCAAATCAATTGCTATTAATTGTATCTAAGACACATTTGTCTCCCTTGATTGATTGAAATATCATACAGTTGGAAGTATATATTAATGTCAGGTCATGAAACAATTCCTTGTGTGGCCCAAATCACACATTAGATTCATGGAGCAGTGACTTGTAAGTATTTTTCCTATGATACTTTCCAATGATTAACATTACAAGAATTGATTACCATGCTTGTCCCTTATCATTAGATTTTTTTCTATTTGTATGCTTTGCTTGGTTCTTTCTATGGCAGTTTTATTATGAACATTTATGAATTCTTGGTCTGCTTTACTTTTCTTTGGTTTTGGGGTTTAATTTCTTTAATTACCTCTATCAATGTTTTATTTGAACATTTATTTTGAGCCCACTTTGGAATGCATGGAACCATGATGTTTTTTTTTTTTCCAGATTATGAACTGTTTTCAGTAGCAGGTCCCATATGCAGTTAGACTGATACGAAATCTTAGACCGATACGAAATATGGGACAATTTTCAATAGCAGTTTTCAGTAGGCATTTAATAGCAGTTTACTTCAAATGGCTCTAAATATTCTCCCTCTACAGGCATGGACTAATCAATCAGCTACAAATGATGAGCATAGTGTAATGATAAAACACCAACTACTGCATCATACAAGGTTGGTACTCTAAGCTACATTTCTATGGAGGTTCTCTATATATCTCATCGGCATAGGCGGCGGGCACATAAATTACATCAGTTAATGAGTTGTACCTTCGGCTATAGAATAGATATATGTAAACCCCAACCAATAGCTCTATAGAAACGTGTATCCAGATGCCAATATTGGAGAATAGAAATTCAAAATGTTAGTAAAGCTACTAATCCTAATTCTATGGACCTTAACAAATCAAATGGAACATTGGATTGTAGGTGAAAAAGAAAAATGTTATGGCAGTATTAGCGACATTGGAAAGTTCAAAATTTGGGAAATGTTTTGAACTGGAAAGGAAGATATATTTACAAATATATACATACAAAAAGGTTTCTTTTTTTTTGCATGTATACCTTCTAGAAATTTTTACTTTTTTGCATTTCTTAAGTATATAGAGGCGATGATGATTTGCCGGTGGCATTTTAAGATTTTGTGGATGTCTACATGAATCCTTCTCTTCCGTTCACCTCTATTAATGTCGTCTATTGTATAACTACCATTTCTTTCTTATTACCTGGGTCAATGTTCTCTATGCCCTTTTCTTCTCTATGCCCTTACCTGGGTCAAACCTCTATTATATTTTTTATTTAGGTATTCTTTGATAACCAAATATATTTAACTTATTTGCTTTTCTTTCTATTTCCCTTTTAACTAAAAAATGTGGTCAACAGTCTGTAACTTACACAGGTAACATTTTTGACATCCTAACTGTTGACATGACATCTAAAAAAGTAACCTGCTATTGTAATAATCGTTAGTGTGATAGCAGTAAACATGTTTCTTTTTACCCATATTCACAGGCCTCTATATGGCATATTGCTCTCTATTGTAATACTCTGGTGTATGATTTCTCTGTGCTTTATCTTCAAGTTCAAATAAGACATAAGCTGCTCTCTATTGTAATACTCTAGTGTATGATTTCTCTATATGGCATATTGCCCTCTATTGTAATACTCGTTGTGATAGCAGTAAACATGTATTACTGCCATATTGCTCTCTATTGCCTGTTTACCCATATACACATGTTCTCAAAACTGCTACATCGTTTACTGCCTGTTTACTGCTATCATCACTAACGAGTTCAGTATTTTGGAAAATTTAGCAACATTGGAAAGTTTGGAATTTGGGAAATGTTTGGAACTGGAAAGGAAGATATATTTACAAATATATACCTATAAAAAGGTTTCTTTTTTTTTGCATGTATACCTTCTAGAAATATTTACTTTTTTGCATTTTTGATGTATAAAGAGGCGATGATGATTTGCCCGTGACATTTTAAGATTTTGTGGATGTCTACATGAATCCTTCTCTTCCGTTCATCTCTGTTAATGTTGTCTATTGTATAACTACCATTTCTTTCTTATTACCTGGGTCAATGTTCTCTATGCCCTTTTCTTCTTCTGCAGTTCTTTTATAGTGGCGAGGCAATGATTGTAGTCATATACTAGCCTGCTGAGAAATAAGTGGTAGACACATGGTTTTACTCCTGCGTTTGGCTTCACACAGAAGTCAATTGTTTTGAGCAGATTGGGTTCATTTATTTTATAGTGAACTTGTTGGGTTTGATATGAAATTGGGTTACTATTCATTAGACAATGTGCTGCTTGCTTTGCATTTCCTTCTTGGCATTTCCTTCTTGAATATCTAAAGGAGGAGTATCCGAAGGGCTGATCTGAGCCTCTATTATATTTTTTATTTAGGTATTCTTTGATAACCAAATATATTTAGCTTATTAGCTTTTCTTTCTATTTCCTTTTTAACTAAAAAAATGTGGTCAACAGTCTGTAAATTACACAGGTAACATTTTTGACATCCTAACTGTTGACATGGCATCCAAAAAAGTAATGCTCCAGCTATGCTTTTTAGCTTTAAAGTTCAACAGTCTGTAAATTACACAGGTACTTTATCACAATCTCCACGAGATGTATTTTCTAGCACATAACATGTTAGAATTTATCAGTTATTAAATGTACATGAGCTAAATTTATTTTATGGATTATATGTAACATTTTATTGTACTTATGATGTTAGTTTTTTGATAACAATTTTGAGCCAATCACATCACCACCGAAGGAATATTAAATTGAAGAGTAGTGATTCTTGTCTAAATTATTTTATGCTATTCTCCTCTCAATTTATTTTCCTCAACAAGCATATCTTTGCAATTGATTCAAAATCCATGTCTGAATATGTTCAGGAGGGCCTGGCAGTGGAAACGGAACTCAATGTGCAAATATTGTTCAACACTATGGGTTTACTCATCTCAGTGCTGGGGATATTCTGCGTGATGAAATAAAGTCTAGTTCTGAGAACGGGTATAGAATGATATCTTCTTTTTTGTTCTCTCTAGTGTATTTGTAGTCATTGTGTACTAATGCAAAATACTAGTTTCTTTTTTAAACAAATACATGCATGCTTCTTCATGACTGATGGCTTGTAATATTTGGATACTTCAGTTTTTAATTTGTTCATTGATACAATTCATACATGGTAAAAAAAATTTAAACATGTTGTTCTCTGATACAGTTTATATCAGTTTGTACAAACACACATACTAATTAAATCATTTCATTTTGTTCTCAGTTATCAATTTATACAAACATGTGCACATAAATGATGAAATATATTTCTCTTCTTCTTTCAGGAACTACATGGAAAATGAAGGTGTTGTGAATATGGGAGTGAGGTGCTCCGGCCAGGTTTGCTACCTATTTTGGTTTTATTTGTAAAATTATCAGTTTTGAATGTTTAAGATGTATGGAAACTACATACTTTGGTTGAATATATTTGTGGTTGGACAAGTGATGGATATTTGTGATTGGACGTGTGTTGGAAGTTTGTGGTGTATGAAGAGTATACAGTTTATTAATATAAAAATTGGGTTTTATAGTTATTTGATGTGTGTATATCTTTCCAATTATTGATATTATGTGTGTTTGATTCATAATATATAATTATAAATGGAATTTTGGCTATACAAAATTTAGTTTCTCTTGACGGTTATAAAACGTCAACAATTAACTGAATCCTGCTGCAAGAGAGCTTTTCCTGACTGCTAATAGCCGTTATCTAGGTCGGAGTCATGTTGACTGTTTCTAAAAATTGCTATCTTGACGGTTAAAAATAGTCAAGAAAATTACTTCATATGACAGCAAAAAATGGCAAGAAAAGCCATGTCAGTGACCGTCAAGAAGGGGGGGAGGGAGAGGGGGGGGTGGTCTTTTCTTGACTCCAGCCTACTTGACGGATCTGCAACCGTCAAGATACCCGTTTCTTGACGGGGAATAACTGTCAAGAAAAGCCTTTTTTCTTGTAGTGTGTCACCTTATTTGGTCGTTTAGAGGCCGAACTTGATGGTTATTTCTAGACATAACAAAAATTTTGAACCAAGGTTTGTCATCTTCTAAAATAGGTTTTAGATATTTTTTCTTACCTAATGGATAGCCCTACATGTTTTCTTTCATGTCAAATCACTAACTGACAACGGTCTACTCTGTTTCTCCTGGCGTCCGTTACACCGAAACGTGTCCAGAATCGATGAATTTCGGTGTAGAGACTTTTCCAACGACTTTGAACCCCGTTTGATCTCAGACAAAACTTTGGTAAGGTTTATAACATCTATATCTATCATCTATAATAATTGTTTGTGAATATTTGTAAGTATTTCATGTTAAAATGCTATCACATTGTTTCTATCAAATTTTGGACATCGACACATCGCTCAAAATCAATATTTTTGATTCTAAACTTTCGTAGGATTTAAATATGATATAAATTTAATAAATTTAGATAAAAAATATATATTTAACCCTAATTATTCTGATTTATTCTAGAATAAATATTTTTTATATTTTTTTTCATGATTTTTGCTTCCGAATTGAATTTCTATGTGGCATGTTGTGTTGATACTTAAATATAGCGATTTAGCGTATTTTTCTAAATTTTTTTTTGTGTAAAATATATTCAGAATTATTTATGAAATTGTCAAGAAACTAGAAGGATATAATGTTATATAATGGGTTGCCATATATAGATTATTGTATTTATAAATAGTATAGGCGAGTTGACTATTTTGTGACTAGTTTAGTTTATATAAGGTAAGTATATATATGGTAAGTATCGTGGTGATATTTATTTAGTTTATTTATATTTTTTAGAAGTTCGTAATTACTTGTCTATGAAGGTTGGGGACGACCGATACTTTATTCTTTTGCCAGCTTTTCAGGCAAGATACCTTGCTTCTTTTGTTGTACTGTTAAATACTTGAAATTTTGTTGGTCTAGAAGTAGATGTGTTAGTAGTGTGTGTCCCAGTAAGACTACCATCGATGTGGTTATTGATGTTTGTATGTGTGTTTGAGGTGCCTTCGTCTTCTTTTAGAACTGTCTGCAAGAGGAGTTTCAAGGTAGCATAGGGGCTAAATGGAATAGATAAGCCGTTGTACTGTGTACATTAGGAGGTTCCCCCTGAAAGTGCTAGTTTACCTAAGTTATAGAGTTAGCATTGAGTACAGGACAGATACAAGTATGTTGTACGTCAGTCAGGAATTCATAGATCAACCATTAGCAGGCGCAATCAGTTAATCGATAGATCTCCTGCCCTTTCTAACTGTACTACTTGCTGGTAGCATTCATTGAGTTAAGGATGGATAGTAGCAGTCTTAGGTCCTATAGTAGCTCTCCTGATGGTACTTCTGTTATGAGAGAGAGGTTAGCGATAGCTACGGGGAAGAGCTCGATGACTACGCTTGCCAATGTTGTCTAAAATGGCGATGGAATCCCAATCTTTAAGAAAAAAGAATTTCTGAATTCTATGACATACTCTACCTTCTAGCGCAAATAGTAGTTTACCTGCCTTGCTCGGACGTTCTTCCTTACTGCGTTGAGATTGATACCAATCCAGCCCTTAGCGAATAACCAAGTTCATTCAGTCTAGTTTCTTCCACTTGGAATTCATGCGTGACTTGAGTGATTCTCTTTAGTTTCTCTTCTAGAGTCTACGTCTCGGTCTCTTACGTGAGGCTACCCTACCCTTCCTTGCTTATGTACCTACCGTTTATGGTTCTACAACTTTAGACTATGGTTCGTTTATACGAGACGTACCCGGGTTGTGTGAAGTTGTTTCTAAATAACTTTTATGCCTTGTCATGTATCATACATAACATAGTGACTGAGACTACATGGTGTTGGCATGGGCTTACGTACTTGACTGATCATCAGTGCGAGCGGTCCGTGTATCGGTACATATAGTGATTAGTTGAGTCTAGTTAGTGACTTGCATAGAGATGTGGATTACCCGAGTCATGGATGTAATTCGAGCAGGACATGGGCGGGGAAGACTATTAGTAGGTGTATGGGACATATAACACACATAAGCCTCAGTATGCCATGTTAAGGCTATACTGGTGGATATATCCGACAGCGGCTACGGACTATTCTCCGGTACAGTCAAAAGGTATGTTAGTATATATTTCAGCATTAGTTGACGCTAATGCTACTCCCTTACCTGTCCATATGGCACAAAGTCATCTTTGACACGCATACAAATAGATGTATAGTTTACCCAGTTTATTTCTTATATTTATTTTAGTTTATATTGTAGCTTGCTATTTTGTATCTTGTTACGTCCCTCTGAGGACCTGGTGATCTCTCCAGTTTGTTGTTGAGCTTACATTATAGACATGTGGATAGTATGATTTTGGCTGCAGGGTTCAGGTATCGATTGTAGTGTTAGTTTATCATTTTCTCATGCTTTCTATTTCCTTTCTTGTTATATCTTGCTCATTAGCCTAGTTTTGCAAACTTATGTTATTCTCGAGTTTGCTCAAACATGTGTATTATAGGCGACCGACTATATTACATATTATTCATTCTTGTTTTATTTACCTATATGTGGATTGAGATAATTGAGACATACTAGATTTACTTTACATCGTACTACGATTAGGATAAGTCCATTAAATTGGGATACTTATTCTAGCCGTACAGCTGACATGCTCATGTCTTGGGTTCCTAAGTATTTATGGAACTGGGGCATGACATATTTTTGTGGTGGCCCATGCAGGTCAGAATAAATTATTTTGATAAGTTACTATATCGAGCCTGCGATAGGATAATATTAGGATCTTAATCCATAACTGCTATTGAATTTTCCTTGATTTCTACTATCGCCCTTGAATCTAATATTTATAATCGCGCAAATATCTCTTGAACTCCTTGTATCAAATTCCTGTCTTTTTCTGTTTCGAAAAGACAAATATCTGTGCTTGATGAACTATTTTAACTCTATTGTGTGATAGGAGTAAGTTGGATAGAATATTTAAGAAGTGATCGTCTAGATATAAAAGGGGTAAAGATAGACACCTATACTAGATGGACCGAATATGTAGAAGTGACTATCTTCTATTATAAAAATTCTCACTTAGAGGATATACGAAGGCATGTTTGACGGGACTAGGTAAGAAGCTAAGGTTGATAGAATTTATAGACATTTTTCTAAAAATGAAAGTTAGAATAGAGTGCAGTAGAGGACTTAACCTAACGAGATACCTTAGAACCGTTAGACCAAGTCATGTTATGCTTGCCTAAGCTAGATAGAGCCCTGGATGGAAGTTTATGTGAATCGCAGAGGTTTATAGGAGGTACAAAAGATTCCTCGACAATAAAGATTGAAGTGAGTAGTAACTCAACTTAGAGGAAGACACAGTTGGACTTTAGATTGAAGTTACAATTATTAATCAATTAGGAGTGTCAACTTGAAGGACAATAGCAAATAAGTGCCCAGGAATTCTGTGAGGATAAAATGATTTGCTGAAGCATGATGTTCATGGCTAGATCAAAACTTACTATTGAACTTTATTGTACTAGATTTTGAGAAATTTTACGTGGAAGATATAGGAATAAAGAATATAATGTATAGGTTAGGAGGAAGATTTTTTTTTTTTGGATAGGTAGCCTGAAGGATCTACCCTGGAGAGATTAACATAGATTGTAAATATCAAAGTGATATGTGATCTAGGAGTATAGAATAGAGTCGGTAAGATTGATAGCCATCTCTATAATTATTGAGATAGCCTTAAAATGACCTATTAGAAACCCGAACTAGAGGATTGACCAATAGGGTTATATTTTAGATCCAAGTATTTGTTTAACTCAGCCTCGTCCTTTACCAGGCAGGAAAATGTAAAAGGATTAGGCGTGCTAGTAAGAATTGTATAGTTTGTTTATAGTTAGGAAGAATAGACCATTGATTATACTGCTAAGAGATTTGATATATGGCTTATAGGAGTATAAATATAGATTTAAGGGTTACTTGAGTTTAAGAGTCGGTTGTGATCTTTTGTGGTTAGCCATAGTTAATGACTTGAGAGTAGAGTAGAAAATCTTAGCTTAAGAAGACTAGTAAGTCGTAGATATGTTAGACCCTTTATCGATATAGGTTAGTTGGGAATTTCGAATAACTTGTAGTTAAAAATTTATGTAGGAATAAGATATACATCGGGGTACAAAGAGAGGAATCGTAGGAGCAATACAATGTATAGGGGGAATAATAAAAGAGGATCGAGGATGGCTAGAACCTAATAAGATTGCATTCTAAATGGTAACACCATTGAAGGAAAACCAGGCCACCGAGGTGGGTGAACTGGTTGGAGTTGGGACCTATGATTTTTAAGGTAGCATAAGTTAGAACATGACTTTCAGGAATACACTACAACAAAATAGGTTTATAACGACACTTTTTTTACGGCACTTTGTAAATAAGTGTCGTTAATTTGATGTACTGAGGACACTTTATTAAAAGGTGTCGTTGTAATTAAGTATTTATCACAGTCTACGACACCTTTTAAAAACTGTCGTAAATATAAATTAAACGACATATTTTAGGACACTTAATAAAGTCGTAAATAATTATATATTAACTACAACACTTTTAAAAATGTTGTATATAATTATTTAAGAAATACATCATTTTTAAAGTGTTGTCTAAACTTTTATTTCCTAAAAAAAAAATTAACTTTGGCGCAGTAGCCAAAATTTTGGCGGTATAGCCAAAATATTGGCGCTAGAAAGCCTACTAATATTTTGGCCATCTAAAATTTTCTTTCAGAATTCCTTTCAGAGCTCTTTCCACTATTAACTTAGGTCAGAAGAACTCTTCGATAGCTCTCCATCGAAGAGGTCGGACGCCTCTCCATCGAAGCTCCTCTTCATCAAAGGGCTCGGAACTCCTCTGCGAACTCCTCTCCATCGAAGAGGTCAGAACTCCTCTCCATCGAAGAGGTCAGCCTCCTTCCCTTCTCTTTTTTCCTTTGTTGTCTTCGATTCCTATGCTGTAACTGTTGCTTTTTTTCCTTTGCTGACTTCGATCCAGAACTCCTCTCCCGTCACCACCGTCATCTAGGTCACGTCGTCACCACCGTCGACGCCGTCGTCTAGGTATGATCCTTCATCTCCGTCCTTTATTTTTTGTGAGTTTTATTTTTTTGATTTATGATAAAAACAGTATGGATCATTATCAAAATAGAATGGATCATTATCTAGATTTTTCTTTCATCGCGATACTGGATTATTAAATTAGGGTTTGACGGAAGATTAAGGGTTTAATAATTAGGGTTTTTGTAATTTGTAATAATTTGTCTCTATTCCCACATTTGTAATAATTTTCTCTTAATCAAGCTTTAGTGGAAGAAATCAACATCTAGGGTTTCTCTTTTTGGAACAGTTCATATTCATGTTTTGGTGCTTTTTATGCAATTTGAACTTGATTACGTTTTTTTTTCCAATGTCTAGAAGTCCGATTAGTGTTTATACACAATGATTTATTCTAAAATAAATGAAGATGAAGGATTGGACTCTTTTTCCAATGTCTAGAAGTCCGATTAGTGTTTATACACTAGTGTTTCAGTACAATATCATTTCTTGCTCAAGTGCATTACTTATTTATACTACATATTAAAGGCATGTGTTCCTAACCTTTAAAGGAATTCGACTCTTTTAAGTCAACTCTGATTAGTAAATCACATAGACATCATGTGGACCTCTGGTTGTTCTTATAACCGAGTAATCAATGGGAAAACATAGTGTCACTGTCACAAGTTTGATAGTTTTCCTAAGTTCAGTCAAAATGGGACAATACATGTTGCCAATTTTCCTATGTTCAGTCAAAATGGGACACTACAGGTTGCTAGTTTTCCTAAGAACAATTGGAAAACATAGTGTCTGTGTCAGGAGAAAAAAAAACATACTGTCACTGTCACACGTTTGACAGTTTTTAAAATAAATCACTTGGCTATTCTTCAAAAAGTACATCAGTTTATATTAAAAAATGTGAGCTATATTCAATAAGAGTACCAAGGTGTAAGATATGGATACAGTCAGTCCTCCAGAGGATTACCTGTGCAACATAGCTTCCAACAAGACATGGTGATGAATATTATCAAACAACATATAGCAAAGCTTGGTCCAAAAATAACAAAGATAGTCTTCCAACCTGGAGAAGGAAGGAGATGCAGGTTTTCAACACAACCTATGTATCAGAGTTTAACATGGCCATCTTTGTGGTTAACCTATGTATCGGAGTTTAACCTAGTTTTTGATATCAACCAGAGGCTCTAAAAAAACCTGCAAGAGCATCAATAAATCCTTACTGACATTCTATAAATTAGAGAGCTATATTGACATCAATAACCAAAGATATTAACATCCACAATCTTCACTTGGACTGTAACACTCATTCAATGTGACACTCTCACTCACCTGCATTCACTAATACTGTTTGTACAAACACTCATTCAGTTCTTCATGGTCTTGCATTCACACACTCATTTGCATCCTCTGATATAACTAGATGTATCAGAGACACTCTGAAACTTACCTTGATCTGAACCATGTACATTCAGTCACATTTACCTGCATTCACCTTCACTGCATTTCTTCACATTCACATTACATTGCTTTGATACATGTGGGCATAGGCATTTGACACTTGAATTTGACACTACTATACTTCACTAATTGCCTATGACACAACACTCATATGTTAATCCTGGTTACACTCATTCTTCCGGCCACCATTATATGGAGTCGAGCCCAAATTATTCTGTTCTTGTTCTCACATGCATAACGATCCACTGCCATGAGTCTGTCCTGCATACATACTTCTTTCCTGTCCAAGTTTGGTTTTGGTTCAGACCACTTGGTTAGAGTTAGGTTTTTAGCCACATCCCTATCATATCCTGCATATGGCTATAAGTCTTGTCTCATATACTTAGCTTTTGTTCCTATAGTGTATATCAGACCTTGTTTTGGTTCCAAATAACTTAGCACAGTCTTCCTTCTTTATGTTGCCTTGTATTTGCCTTGCTATGTTCTGCCCCTTTGTCTAGAGCTTTAAGCCCAATATTCCTTGTTCAGTCCTATAACCAATAGATAGATTAGTTAGTCTCATTGGATTTAATACCAGACATGTTCACTACACAGATAGAGTTCAGACCCATAAACTCTTCACATGTGTCCTGCTTGGGGCTAATGTATTGATGATTGCGTTATATATATAGAGATACTTGAGTATCAGACCTCTTTGGCTTAGCCATTCTTTCATTGGAGTATAAATCCTTGTGTCATGAGCCATGGGACTATAAGTATGATCAGACCCTTCTTTTGTTCAGTCAGAACATATCCAGATGTGGATAAATGTTCTGCCTACTATTTTGGTGACCACTCTAGTTTAAATCCATGTCCAGCCCCCTTTATATTTATATTCAGTAATGATCTGAACATATGTGTGTGTGTGTGTGTGTATATAGGGGAACGGGTTACTGGGAGTGCCATGGCAAACAGTACCTGTGCACTTGATGCACAGGTCATGGCGAACAGTAGGTAGTTAAAGGAATGGGGGAAAATAAAATTGGGCTTTCTTGTAAGCAGTTGGCAGTATCTTGATTAGGTAGTTAAAGGATGGGGATAAAGCCAACAATGGTTTTAGGATCTTGATTAGATGATGATGATGATATTGAAGAACGGGAGGAAGAGGAATATGAGAGATGGTGGATACAGGGGAGCAGGTCGAGGAGGTGGATCGAGGCGATAATAACAATGGAGAAGGCTAAGATTGCAATGATGATGAGGATGCTCAGTTATAAGAAGGAAAAGAGTAGATCACTGGCACTTGTCTTGCCTCAAGTATAACGAATGTGTGAAGGCAAAAAATGGGGGGCTGTCTTTATTTTAATTTCAGAATTCTCTTAAAATCTATTCTAATATATAATGTGAAAAGTAGGCTTCGCAGTGGAAATTTTCTTTCCAAAAATACCCTTCAATATATATATATCTATCAATTCTCTATTCAACTATAATAATTCTACTATATAATGTGGAAATGTGGAAAGTAGGCTTCACCGTGGAAATTTCTTTCCAAAAATCCCTTCAATATATATCTACCAATTCTCTATTCTACTATATAATAATTCTACTATATAATGTGGAAATGTGGAAAGTAGGCTTCACCGTGGAAATTTTCTTTCAAAAAATACCCTTCAATATATACTAATTAAAAAGAATAGATGCAATAAATCCCACTACATTTTGGAGGAATCAATGTATTAAGGAAATCGAAGTGTTCATGCTACTTGCTAAGTCTTCTAAGTGTTACCACGGATTTCAAAGGGTTGAACCCATAACCTATATAATTAAAAGCAGCAGAGTTAAACCAACTCATCAACATCATTCACTCCAAATGCCTTTTAATCTTTCTAATTACAATCTATGAATAATAAATACGTGAGCACGTCATTGGACAACCATAGAGTCCACAGTACTGGATTACTAACTTCCAAAGTAAAAGTTAGAAAGTGCAATCTGGAAATAGGAAGGAAAACGTAGAATGGTGAGGAAGGAACTAACCGTTCGCAAACATACAAGTTTGCTGTCATAGATAGACAATTGACTTTCATGGACAACTAGAATATGTGTCTGATCATTGTGGAACTGAACCCTGGTTTCCCCAACTAATGGGGTTGCACGGCCAGCTGGTGCCTGAATGAATCGTGATTTTCTCTTCTCCCATCCATCACTGCTCCAAACACACAGCTGCACAAATCAGTACTGCGTTAAGAAAAAAGAACTTGAATAGATTATACACATGCACAAGCAAGGAAATAAATGCTGGTGTTGGACTTGAATAGTATTATAATAGGAAGGGCACATCCACATAATCCAAGGTTCAGTAACTTAAATGGAAATTTTGACTTATAATTGTAGTTACATTTGGGAATAATGCTACTTGTTAGAAGTCCTTGGATAGGCTACCAACCCTACAGTTTTTTGCTATCAACCCAACTGTTAATGAAAGCTTGATATAAAAAAGATTCCGAGTGGGAGTCATAAATTTCTGCGATAAATATACCTGTGCATCGGCACCTGAAGACACCAGCACATTCAGTGACTGGGAAAATGCAAGGCCAGTAATCTTCTTCTGATGACCCTTGAGCTTGGTCTTGACCTGCAGACATGCAATAACTTTAATTGAACAGAAAGAGAACTCCCCAAATACACGTTATAGAAGTCGCAACTTAGAAATACTACACAAAGGAAAGCAGAAAGAGTCAAAACTGTTTCTCCTATAGTCTCATAGATAGGAGTACTAATCATATCAAAATCAGTGTCTCTTTTGAAGTCTAGGTGCGACATTTGCAGCTGATGGCATCTAAAATCATACAGTTTATCTAGGATTCAAACTTTTAACGTGTCCAGACAGTAATCTGAAACGAAAAAAAAGTAGGAAACAAACAAGTTACAAAACTCCTATGCAGCTCTTGTCTAAAGGTTAGATAGACTTAAATGGAACTAATACTTAAGTCACTCGTAGGCTTCAACTAAAAGAAAACGGAAATAAATCCCTCTTTTATTCTTAAAAACAAATGAATTTATTTTAGAAATACTAATACTTGTGCAAGGATGATTACATGTAAAAACTGTATTTTCTATATATGAAGGGTTGGTATGTATTCAGTGTCTTCCAGCATAAGTATCTAAGTTCAGAAATTGGCCTGTGGGGGTTCCAGTTTTAGTAGGGGAGGATTTGGACAGTAGATGGTATTTATTGGTATCTATAGGTAAGGTTTGGGGGAAATATAGGCAGTAGGTAAATAGGAAAAACATGTGCATGAGTGCACAGGTAACTGTTGTTAGTAGGGAATAGAGGAATTGAGATTAGCAAGAGAGGGGGGGGGGGGGGGGGGGGGGGGGGTTGGGGGGCTTAGATAGGTTAGAGTTTGGGGTTCTCCCTATCAATTGGGCAGTAGGCAGTTAGACAAGCCTATGGGCTTGTAACAGGAAGAAATAGCAGTAGATGGTCCTAGATAGGTGTCTAGGTAGAACTGTGCAGACGTAAGAATACTGGACACTTCATATGATACCATCAATTATTTCTATTTTTGTACTTACCATCAATTATTCCTATTTTGGTCTTGATACACTAATTTTTTTTATCCAAACAACTTGATACCATATTTATATGCTAACTTTCATTTTTGATGTCCATGATAGGTCATTTTGTTTCGGGATTGTAGTTGTGGTGAGCAGCCAACAAAGTTACTAAATTTGGTTGTTAAGGATGGATAAAACCTGGATTAGTTATCCAAGGTCCTTCTATTTTTTTTGATATTTATTTACTTTTAAGCTATCAGATATATGAATAATAACATAAATCATAGCTTTCTTTTTCTATTTGTAGGACCAGTGATGAGTACCTAGAAGGAGTGAGAAAATTTATAGCAAATGCTAAGAAGTATGCTAGGAATCCTGATAGAATTGTATGTCCTTGTAAAGGTTGCAAAGTTGAAAAGTCACACGAAAATGATTTAGTATATGAACACTTGGTCCGATTTGGTTTTGATCCTTCATATCAGCTTTGGGTTCTCCACGGGGAACATTCAAGTTGTTTTGAACAAAATGAGGATTTTCAGTTGCCGGATGCTCATAGAATGTACCATGATGCATACATTCCTTTTGGTGGAGATGCAGAGGCTACTGATGGAGTAAATATGAGTGTATATGAGGTTTTTAGAAAAAGTTGGAAGAGGCTGAAGCTCCATTGTATCCAAGTTGTACTAAGTATACAAAGATATCAGCAATTACTACTCTTTACAAGCATAAGGCTACTAATGGGCTGTCAGATAAAGCATTTAATGAACTTCTTGAGATTTTGCAGGATATGTTACCAGAGGAAAACAATATTCCAGATTCTTTATACACGGTAAAGAAGTTTCTAAAAGAGTTTGATTTAGGATATGAGAAGATACATGCTTGTGTCAATAATTGTTGCTTGTTTAGAAAAGAGAAAGAGCATTTGGAGATATGTCCCACATGTGGTTCTTCACGATGGAAAGTAAACACACGCACAAGCAAGATCAGGAAGGGAGTGCCTGCTAAGGTTTTGCGATATTTTTCAATAATACCAAGATTGAAAAGGATGTTTATGTCAAAAGATAAGGCAGAACAATTAATTTGGCACTCCACCCACCACAGTCAAGATGGAACGATGCGCCATCCAGTAGACTCGGTCGTATGGGATTCTATTGATAGAAAATGGCCCGATTTTGCTTCAGATCCAAGAAATCTCAGGCTTGGACTATCATCAGATGGTTTTAATCCTTACAAAAACCTCAGTACCCAATACAGTATGTGGCCAGTCTTGTTGTGTATATACAACCTGCCCCCCAATGTGTGTATGTTGCAAGAAAATTTGATGTTGACTTTACTTATACCTGGCAAAGATGAACCTGGAAATGACATTGATGTATATCTTGAACCACTTATTGATGACTTGAAGGAGCTTTGGTCCAATGGCGTGGAGGCATATGACGCATTCACCAAGTCTGCATTTAATCTGAAAGCTATTTTGATGTGGACAATCAACGATTTTCCAGCTTATGGTAATTTGGCGGGTTGTACAACAAAAGGAAAGCTTGCATGTCCTGTATGTGGTCCTAATACATGTTCACGATATTTAAAGAAGTCACATAAAACTGTGTACATGTCTCACAGACGATTTCTTCCACCTAATCACTTGTGGCGTGATAAGGCCAGGTGGTTTGACGGAAGTAAGGAAAAAGGACTCCCACCAAGACCATTGACTAACAATGAAATATTATGTGCCGTAAATGAAGTTCAAAATGTCTGGAAAAAGAGCAAGAAAAAGAAAAGAAAGAAGAACGATCCTCCAAAAATGTGGAAAAAGAAGTCAATTTTTTTCCAATTGCCATATTGGGCGATAAATTATTTTTTTACTTCAATAGTCATTTTTTAATTAGTTATAGGGTTAATTAGTTGTACCCCCCTATGATTTGTACGTATTTTGGTAACTGTCCCCGTTGTTTCAAAAATAAAGAACACCCCCCTGGCTGCTTAATTTTTCACTCATTTTCTTCTATGCACCGGGGGGTACAACTAATTAACTTTATAAACTAGGGGGGTGTTCTTTATTTTTAAAACAACAAGAACAGTTACCAAAATACGTACAAACCATAGGGGGGTACAACTAATTAACCCTTAGTTATATTATAAGAGATTAATATTTATTACGAACTTAGTGCAATTTTTTGATTGCATCACAGGGTATGCTGTTGCGTCACAACTTGGATGTGATGCATATTGAGAAGAATGTTTGTCAAAGCATATTAGGAACACTATTGAATATCAAAGGACATACGAAAGATGGATTACAGTCTCGTGGAGATTTAGCAGACATGAATATTAGGTCTGACTTACATGTAGAACCAAGAGGGCAAAGATTTTTTCTTCCTCCAGCACCTTACACACTATCAAAAGATGAAAAACAAATCTTTTGTAAGCGATCGTCTAATTTGAAGTTACCTGATGGTTATAGTTCAAATATTAGCAATTGTGTCAAGTTGGAAGAATGCAAGATTATTGGTCTCAAGTCCCATGATTATCATGTTTTAATGCAACAATTGTTGTCGGTTGCTTTAAAAGGACTTCTTCCAGAGGGACCAAGGAAGGCAATCTTTCGTTTGTGTTCGTTTTTTAATGAACTCTGTCAAAGTGTGATTGACAAAAATAAATTGGAAGTATTAGAGGATGAAATTGTGGAGACAATATGCATGTTGGAAAGGTACTTTCCTCCAGCTTTTTTTGATATCATGGTTCATCTGACAATACATTTAGGACGAGAGGCTAGATTATGCGGGCCGGTGCATTATCGATGGATGTACACTTTTGAGAGGTATGTAATAGAACTTTGTTATAATTTTAGAATTTATAGTTTATACAATAAATTCCTAAATCAGGTCATTGACCATTTATATTTTTCTCTTGTTTGAATCTCCAACAGATTTATGAAGTATCTTAAGGAATTTGTTAGAAATCGTGCTCGACCTGAAGGATGCATAGCAGAATGCTATCTTGTGGATGAATGTGTGAGATTCTGTAGCGAATACATGCCACAAGCAGCAACTTTGGGTATAAAATTAAATCGAAATGATGACTTTGAGGATGACACAATTATAGAGGGGCGCCCAATTTCAAAAGGAGAAGTAATTACCTTGTCAAGTGAAATATTGAAGGCTGCTCATCTTTATGTTCTTCTAAATAGTGCAGAAGTTGAACCATATATTCCGTGAGTATACTACCAACACATTTCAATAGTAGAAGTTGCATTGAGGTTATATATATATATATATATATATATATATATATATATATATATTTTTTTTTTTTTTTTTTTTTGAAGCAATGGGTACTTGTGGTGAACTCGCCTCCACTGAGGCTCGAACTCCCGACCACTTGGGCCGCATGCATCTCTCTTAACCACTAGGCTAGAGGTCATTTGCTATATATATATATATATATATATATATATATATATATATATATATATATTACTAACTATATAAACTTTGATGTCTGTATTAGATTACACATGGAAGATTTAAAACGTGCTGATCGGCGTTTGTTACGGGATAATACTTTGTTGCAGAAGAGACATTTAGAAACATTTATATCGTGGATGTCAGAGAAGGTCAGACACACACACACACATACACACGTATATATATAGAAGGGGCAAATTTTAATGCTAGTTATGCTTTTACAGGTTAATCTTGAAAGTCCAACGAGCACAATATCGGATACACTTAGATGGCTCGTGCAAGGGCCTAGACGTGTCGCAACATCGTACTTGGGTTATGTGATCAATGGAAAACGCTTTCATACAACAGAAATTGAGAGATCCACTCAAAATTATGGTGTTTATATAGAGGCTGAGACTATATGCAGATCCAGTGCCAGGGACACAACACAAGTTGTTGCAAATGTTTCTTACTATGGAGTTATAAGGGATATTTTGTTGTTGGACTTTAACACATTTCGAATTCCTATTTTTCGATGTGATTGGGCCAACATTGTTGGTGGTATAAAGAAAGAGGATGGTTTCACCTTAGTTAATCTTCATGAAGGATCAAGTAAAATAGGAAGAGATCCATTCATTCTTGCATCACAAGCAAAGCAAGTATTTTACTCTAGAGAAAATGAAAGATCAAATTGGCATGTAGTATTAAAGGCACCACCAAGAGGCTTTCATGACTTGGCTACCTTTGATGAAAGTATTTATACGTCATATGCTCCACAAGATGTTTCTGCGCTTGTGATAGACCATAGGGATGGTGATGAGCAGTACAAGAGGAGGGATTGTGAAGGTCTTCTTGTGTCACTATAGTAGATGGGGGTGTAATAGAGATACTCTTTTTGAGTAATCTGTTTTTTTTTTTTTTTCTATTTTGGACAAATGTGTCATCTAACTTTTATGTTTATTTGTTAAAATTTGGATGGGAGTCAATGTTTTATCTTTGCCATATGTCTATTGATTTCCATACTTGTGCAATGATTTGTTAAAATTGTATGTTTATCTTTGCCGAATAATAAACAATGCTCAAAACTGCAATTCAGATGTTCTTGGTTGGAATTTATAAATCTGAGACCGAATAATAAATAATGCTCAAAACTGAATCTGAGACCGAATATATGATCATTATTACTTGTGTTGGAATTTATCTGGGTTTTTGGCAGTTTCCTTTAAGATGTCAGGTGTTCTTTTTCCCTCTTGTATGCATCATTTTGTCATTGACTAAAAATTCATCTTCATTTACTTGGTTGTGTAGCATTCAAACTGCAAGTTATTACATAACTCTGGAAAATGTCGAAAGGCTCAGACAAGCAAAAGAAGACAATGGAGTGCAGGTTTGATTGTTCGTCTTTCCTTAGCATAAAGAGTGATTAACAAATCCCTTGTGGGATATCAGCCAATCTGAATTTTCTTAATATCTGCTACTATCAGTCTATTGTTTTTCATTGTTTTTCATGTTGTTTTTCATGTTGTTTCCCCGAAATGATGAAATCAAATTCATTATCAAGTTAGAAATAGTTCATTGTTAGAATTTCCTTAATCTGAAATCAAATTCATTATCAAGTTAGAAATAGTTCATTGTTTTTCATGTTGTTTCTCCTAAATGATGATTTTGACAAACTTTGAAAAATGAGAGTTCCTGAATATATCCTCGTTGTTTCTCCTAAATAGTTCATTGTTTTTCATTATCAACACTACAAGAAAATACACTTTTTGCAGCAAAAAAAATTGTTGCAAATGATAATTGTTTGGGTATCAGACAGCATTTGGTAATCTACTTTAACCTTGCAATCCAGTCCTAATTGTTTGGGTATCAGACAGCATTTGGTAAGTGCACCTACATATCAACAAAAGAAAATATCGATACAGATGTATACAAGTGGTGTAAGAGGCTCTGTTCTACATGGCTCTGTTCTTTGTGAGTTTGTGAGTTTTACATGGCTCTGTTTATTTGTGAGTTCATTGTTAGAGTTTGTGAGTTCTATCATATCAGCATTTGGTAAGTGCACCTACATATCAGCAAAAGAAAATATCATTAGGTTGTTTATTTGTGAGTTTTACATGGCTCTGTTCTTCATGTATTTTGTCTGTTGAACTTAGTGGAGGGCTTAGGGCTATATCTTTTCTGATTAATTGTCTAGATTAACATTTACTATAATATGGTAGATTATTGTCTATTTGTGCCAAGTACATAATTCTATTAAATATTTCTTTCATTTTGTATGCTGTTCCTGAGTCCTTATTTGCTTTTTGAAGTTATTATGTACGACATGTAGTTTTGATTTTCAGATACTACCCAGATACTACTTCCAGGATCAAGAAATTGTGATCCCCCCAAATTTATATATTCGAGAACTTTGGAGATCCGCATGATGATGAGAAGCCTCATCCTGGTTACATCCCCCTGGTTCATCCACAGAAATTGAACATGGCCTAAGTGCACCTACATAACAGTATATATAATCCATAAAATGTTTCTCCATCAGCCCATAATTTTTTGATATTTCCATTTCCCATTTACTTACAAATGATGGGTTTTGAAGCATATAATTGATGGATTCATATATAATGGCTAAATGGAATATTGCCAACTTAATAGAAAAGTTGAAAAAGAAGGCTCAAACATATGACCTGGAGTAACTAACAGGTTACTAACAGGTTGCTGAGAATTCAAATAGAATTTCTGTTGCAGAGGTAGGTAATACTTCCCTCTCTATATTCGTCAGAACTTCCATTGTATCGTAAACTATTGATGCAGATGCAGCAGTATATATAATCCATAAAAATGTTTCTCCATCAGCCCATTGAATGTTTGATATTTCCATTTCCCATTTACTTACAAATGATGGGTTTTGAAGCATATAACTGATGGATTCATATATAATGGCTAGATGGAATATTGCTAACTTAATAGACAAGTGGAAAAAAAGGCTTAAACATATGACCTGGAGCTACTAACAGGTTACTACTTTTCAGGAAGTCAAGGAATTCTATATATGTATTGAATTCCAGGAATTGTCCTTTTTTGACGTGTTGGCTATACATTGTTCAGTAGTATACTATATGCAACATCTCCCTCCACCACATCATTTCCTAGATCTTGGTAGTTGATTTCCTACCACTTTTTATGTCTTGTAGTGAATATGGTACCATTTTGAAAGTTAAATTTGTAACTCAGGACTTAGGCTTCAAGTTAGGCTTCAATCGACATGGTAATGCTCATTCAGTTGTTTATAAACATGACTTAGGCTTCAAGTTAGAAATTTCCCACACTCTAATAACTTCTATCCATATATAGACCATAAAAAACACTAATCTCTTGCTGCCAGAAACTATTCCAGGCCTTATTAGTTACTTTTGACATTCTCTGTTTTAATATTTTGGTTATGGAATTACCAATGATATTAGTCTATTTGTTGTATAGTTGGTATACTTACAGATGACATGATGACACTTTTAGAACAAACGTTTTAATTAGCAACTCTGAATGGATTCAATATTTATACTAATTTAATTTATTTTTCTCAATTACAGAGATATGGCGAGGAAATTACCACGTGTCATTTATGATAGTCCACCTATCTCTAGGCTACCCCATGATAGTTCTGATGAAAATACTGATTCTGCGCCAGAAGAAAATACTAGTGCTGGTGGTAAAGAAAAGAGAACCAGAGGAAAAACAAAAGTCCCTGTTATTGCAGTTGGTGAGAAGAACCGTATAATAATTGAGTGGAATGAATATGGACAACCCGTGGGAAAAAAATCAGTTAGTTTCAGTACGACTGTTGGGTGTATTGTTCGAGAGAATGTTCCAATAAATATAAATACATGGCACAACGTAGATAAGAGAATCAAAGAACAATTATGGGGTTTGACGATGGTATGTACTATATTTATGTATTTTATTTTTGTTCCTTGTAAAACATTTAGTCAAATTACTTATCCTTGATTTTACTTGTAAATGTAGCAAAAATATGTTATTGAGGATTGTTACAAGAAGTTCATCCTGCGTTTGATGGGGAAGTCGTGGCAAAATTGGAAATCCTCTCTATCTAGAAGCATAAGAACAGTTGTAGATGCTGGTATGGATGTATCTCGGCGTATTACCTTTCTCAAATCGGAGGAACCTACAGACCGTGAGTGGGATGAATTTGTAAAGATTCGCACCTCAGATAAATTTAAGGTAAATTTCAAAGCTAAGTGCATTTGAATCATATGTATTGTATTGAAGTTGTAATACAACTTATTTTGTGTAGGAAATAAGTAAAACAAAGCAGGCTGCAAGGGCAAAACAGATGATACCTTACACTCTGAGCCGTAAAGGTTATGCAAGATATGAGCATGATTGGGTACTTGTTTTTAATTTTGATATCTTTAAAATTCTCTTGCATGCCAATAAACTTGCTATATTTTAATTAATATTTTAATTTAATTTTTGTTAGAAAATTGAGAATACGGGCAAATCTATATCGAGGGTAGACTTATGGATCGAAGGACATAAGAAAAGGAAGGGAGAACCAATCAACGATGCTGCAGAGAAGGCAATTGTATGTAATTAAAACTTATTTGTCTCAAATTTGTTAATATATTGTATTTTTAATATTTTTTTAGTATGCTAATACCCTTTACTTTTTAGTTTGAAATGCAAAAATATAAAGAGCTTCAAGACAGCGAGAATTTGACCTCCATAAATGAGGATCCAGTGAGCAAGTATTTTGGTCCAGAACGCTCAGGTTCTGTAAGAGGGCTTGGATTTGGAGTTACCCCATCTAGGATAGAAGCCCAATTACAAAATAAATCATGGATGCAATCTGTTATGAATGAGTTAAATGAGGTTCGCAAAACTCATTATCTTACACAAAAAGTTTTAAGAGAGCTTAAACCAGACATGGTAAGTTGTGATAATTTAATATTCAACTCTATTGTTTTTCTAAAAATTATGCAATCTTGAGGTTCATAGAACTCAAGTTATGATATTGTTTTACAGTTTCTAGAAGAGCCTAGTAATGAAAGAGTGTTGCCATCTCTCTCAAGCCGACAGGTATATTTTGTGGTAATTCTATTGATATTACACAATAAAATATTAAATTTACTTTTAGCTTCTTGTTTCATTATAGTCCCAACAAGGGAGCGTGAATGCTAGTGATGATAGAAATCTTGTGGGCGCTAAGTGCAAACTGTTAAATTGGACCGCCACAGGGCAGGTGGTGGCAAAGGCTGAAATTGCTTCCACAGATTCTACTTCAATGGTACATCATGTTATACTTGGGCCAGATTGCTACAAAATTTGGGTTAAGGAAATTTTGGTTCCAAATGTTACTTTGTTCCGAGCCTCAAGAGAATTTTTTTACCCTTGATGATGCTATAGGAAGTACAATTGCTTGGCCACACAAGTATATTACTATTGAAGAGATTCAGGTAATTATATTACTTGACCGGTTATAGTGTACAATGTCCAAGTTAAAACTATATGAGCTTATTTAGTTTGTCCTCTTTTTTTTCTATAAGATTATGCCTGTTTCCTTTGATTGTGAATAAACCAACTGTGGTATTGTTTCTTCCTACTATACTTTGTTATCTTTTTTTTCTTCATCGCATAGTAATGATTATTCATGGATTCTTAAAGCTTCATGTGTGGATTTAGCTTCTTTTAATTGCTCAGTTTATTCATTTAACTTGACTAAAAGCCCCTAGTCATGTTGGCTAACACATATTCCCTCCTTACAAGAAAACACAAGCACAAACTTGGGTTACCTAGCATCCTATGTGCTCTGTTCTACACATCCTACATCACTAACAGTCCCTATACCTACTGCTCAACCTGTACCAGGAATCCCTTTCATATATATATGAGCATATAGAACTGACACCCTACCTGATTCCTAGAGCAGTGTATAATTATTGTTGTCCCAACATTTGTCCTTATCCACCCTAGGTCCCTGCCACTTATTGGTGCAATTGCAGTGTTGGGATATTCCAACACCCAGTTTTTCGATACCTTGCAGCAATTTGTGCTGCTGCTGCCATTGCCTACAGCAAGTACCTGTTGTCCTGCAATTTCCCTTGTCCAGGTTCATGTGATACTCTGCCCATGACACATACCCGGACCGGATACCAACTGATATCAATTACCCTTCCTCCTAATCTGCTACTTGGTATCTTGACACCCATGGTACATTTCTCAAGATTCCTACTGGATACAACCACCTGTTACTCTATATATTGCACACAAACTGAGAACTTGGTACACCTCTGCTCCTAACATTCCCACCCTCTAACCATACATTTGATACACCCTTAGATGCTATCCTAATATGCTGTTTCTTCTGCCAATACAGGCAGGTTCTCTTTCCCCAGATTAAACATGCGGCTGCTATATTCTTAAGACCTAGACTATGGGTCATGATGCTACCAGGGTCGACTAGTTATCAATATCCATTGGATATATGGAACACTCGTATAGCAGTATTTAATGGGTTACAAGAAGGTTCATAAATCAATATGTAATTGATAACAAAGAAAAGGTTCCATCAGAGATGAGGACTAGATGTATCTCTGTTTCCTTGGTCCTATGGGTATGCCTATAGGACCCTACTCCTGTACTGCACTTTCTTGGATACGTACTTTACATTTCAACCTACAGGGAACACACATATATTAGCATGAGTAATTTCACTTTCTTGGATACATACTTTCTTGGATACGTACTTTACAGCTTCAAGACATTCTCCTGCATTTCCCAGTTTGGTTTCACACAGGAACTTTACTTGTCCTACTCTGATACCCTCTGTAATGTGTGCTACTTGATACCTTATGTGAAAACTGATGCTTTAGTACATTAGTTTGTAGACTGCTGCGTTAGTGCAACCTCGACTCCCTATTGCGTACAAGTCCCTGTCCATACAGGGACAACAACTACCTGCCTACTGATACTTACTAAACACGGGGTATCATATGCTATAGGCATATGTAGAGAGGTAGCTCAACGTAGCAATCGGTTGCTTTGGTCTGAAACGAGCAGCTCTGACCCACAACAATTATTCTCAACTTTATTTGAGAGCTGAATATAATACAAAATCAAGATATAGCTCTGACAAGCTTGTTATCTGATTAGTTGACCCATGCTTTTTTTGGTTATTCTGGAGCTGTGACTGAGGAGGACCACTTCAATCAAATGTTCTTTTTCCTGTTATTCATTCATTGCGAAACCATTAAATAACCGTATTAATAATACGGCCACTTTGGTTGATACACGGCTTGTCCATAATCTCCGTCGAAAAGGATGGCCTCTTGTACATTAGTAACGCTAGCTCGCTGGCCTTAGCTATAGCCATTTGGATTTCTTTCAGGTCTTCTTTATTGTACATGGCATGGTATGGAACTTGATGAAGTTCCGGATTCGTGTTTTCCATTCACTGTGAAGTTGTTTTCCTGTTGAGAAGACTTAATTGGGCTGGTTGGTAGTACTAGTACATGTGCCTGAGGAAACTCTTTTGAATGTATTCTTCTGTGGAATTTTTTGTGGAATGTATTCTTTGACTGGCAACTCTTTTGAATGTATTCTTCTTTTGTGGAATTTTTTGATTGAACATTTGAGTTTAAACGAATCACTCCATATTTTATTGTGAGCATGTGCCTTTTCGTCTCAGAAATATGATTCAAAGGGCTGCCTACTATTTTATAAATAAGTGCCCATGACCTCTCTCAATATATAATCAATTCTAATTATCTTCTCTCATTCTCTCTCTGTGGTATTCAAAGATTAATGTGCTTTTAGTGTTAGAATTCTGAACTGACATCGCACTGGCATCACCTTAAATATTCCAGTAGAGAGTTAGATCAGAAATATTTTCACATGGGGACTAAGAAGGAAGGAAAGAACTAAATGATTGTTAGACAATGTTCTCCAGAGATGGCCATTGTTAGAATTCTGAACTCAATGTTGTGTTACCTGCCAATGTTCTCCAGAGATGGCCATTTTTTTAATGAATTTTTTCATTTCTTTGCATAATTGCATTTAAATCCTAGAGGATTTTCTAATTGGTTTCATGTGCTTGGCTGTAGGCTAGGTGAAGAGGAAGCACACCGGCGAGATGTTCAGCAGTAGCAGCAAGGTCAGCTTTTATAGGATTCCTACAGGATCAATGAATCTATTATCAGCATGTCACCATATATTTTGAGTTGGCATTCCATGCAATACCAGTAAGGAGGAAGTATCTTCAAAACCACATATTTCAGGATATAGATTACTCAAATTGCATTACTTAAAACAAATAAATATGGTTTTAGTATGTAGATACTGCATTTCTGAGCATAGTTGTTGGATACTGAGACATCAAGATAACATAATATATTAGTAGCAAGTTGATCATTTGAGAAACACAGAGAAATGAATATCACAAGTTATGTTCTGTTAGTGATATCGGCTAGCAAATTGAGATATTATTATCAAGATTAATTCAGGCAGTTAATCAGTGTTGCATAGTTATATATTGGAACTGCAAGGATCCCCAGAGAGTGACGCTATTATGGAACCTGTGGACTGACCCACATGCTCCTCATCTACCTCTTCCAAACCACCTCCACGTCACCATCTTTGCCATCTATGTTATGCCTGCCACCACTGCCTCCAGTCACTCTTCTTCCTATAAGAACCTCCACAAAAAGTTTTGTTTAGCATTCAATAAAATGTGTCGTTCAAGGGAGTTTGGTTTCATATTGTCTTCCATTAGCATTTGCATTGTCAGTTTGAAAGATAAAATATTAATTCTCATCTTTTTGTGTGCAGGTCGATTGATGAGTTCGGATTATGTTCGAGTTTGATGCTGGAAAGAGTTGGAGACTAAGTAGTACTAGTAGTAATATTATCTTTTGTGTAATAGACTTTGTTATGTAATAGACTTTGTTGTATTGAGAACAACATATTGGAAACTTGTATGGATTTGAGATATTTTAATATATATTAATGTTGTTGCATTAAAATTTTATTATGTATGAAATTGATTTTGGTTAATGTGATATCTACAAATGAAATTATTTATATTTCATATATTTTAATGACATTTTAGAGGCAATTAAAATGTGTCGTTCAAGGGAGTTAGATGGCACATATAAAGTGTCATCATAAATGGATTACATGGCATTTCTTTAGTGTTGTTGAAAGCTAAAAAAAAAAAATTATGACAACACTTATCAGTTGTCATTGAAATACATAAAGATGACACCGTCATCATGCCATAAAATGAACATTATATGACATTCAAAAAATGTCGTCATAAAGTTATTACATGGCATTTTTCGAGTGTTGTTGAAAGCTAAAAAAAATTATGACGACACTTATAAGCTGTCATTGAAACACATAAAGATGACACCAACATCATGCCATAAATTGAACATTATATGACATTCAAAAAGTGTCATCATAAATGGATTACTTGGCACTTTCCAAGTGCCGTTGAAAGAAAAATACTTTCTATGACACCCCTCTACATGACACTTGAAAAGTGCCATGGAAACTAAATAACGACACTTTTTGAGTGTCGTCAAAACCCTTTTTTCTTGTAGTGATAGTTAGTCCCCTTTCCAGGAAACCGTGATAAATATATACTTTGGTATAAGTTGGAGTTTGCCCTTTAGATGAATGGATCATCCGAAAACCCAAGATCATTCTACCTTTGTTTAAGATAGGTCGCTAGAGAACTTATTATCAAATGATAATGTTTGGATGATATGTGACCTAGTAGTATGAGACAAAGGAGGAAAATCCGTGTTAGATTAGACGACCATATCTAACATAGTAAAACTAGCCTTAAAATTAATTGAAAAAGATCGGGGCTAGAAATTTACCAATAGGTGTGTACCTATTTAGCTCAGCCTTGACATATACATAGCAGATAGTGTAACACCCAGTTTTCTAAATGAGGATAATTTTGAAATTTTGTGTTTTTAATTATTTAATTATGATATTTAAATAATAATATGATTTTTGGTGATTTTTTATCCTTTAAAACTATTTAAAAATCATGACTTGTGATTTTGATATGCAGCTGGTGAAACCGTAGAGACTGTCTGACCTAGAGCCTAACCCTGTGATTTGGAATAACTATTTATCATTTTTAGCCTAGGGGAAATTTGGTCATTTTGACTTATTAGAATAATTTGATTAATTATTGGATTGATGGTTGTTGAATTTGACTTTGACTAGTTAAGACCTTGTAGACTAGCCTAGAAGCTAATCCTAGCTATGGTGACCCTTGTCTAACTTAAGTTAACCTAATTTTAGTCATTAGAAATTAGTTTTAAAGTAGGAAGGTTAAGTTTAAGTGAAATGGTTCATGACTTATGACTTAACTCAATGACTTGTGATTTACCAATTTCATGACTTGTAATTAAGCCATAGGCCCATGACTTAAGCCCAAAATCCAACTAAACCCACCCATGGCAGCCACACTTAGGGTTTCCCCTTGCCTATAAGTATTCTCTTAATGTGTTCTTGTCTCTTTTGTTCTTGACCTAGATTTTGAAGGAAAGGTAAATTCCCATTCTCCTAAAATCCTATTTAATTCATTTCAACTCCTTTTTAATCCTAGTCTTTTGCATTAGGATCTAATTATTGTGTGTTTACTAATTCTGGAGGTTCACCTCAGTTTTTGTGCCATTTGGAGCTTGGAAGTTGCTATTTGGAATCCTTCCATTTGGGGCTATCTTGAGTATTGACACTCAATAGGTAAACCACTCAAATCCATTGTTTTTCCTATTTTCTTTTCATATAGGGCTTGGTCTAAGAGTCCCCTAGTTGTCCCCGAAATTTGGGCACAATTCGTGTCCATTTAGTGTCCGTATCGGACACGTATCACTTGTGTAGGCTAGGTGTTCGATGAAATGCCCGAACCATTTCGAATTGATGATTTTGTAAATGTTTTTGAATAGAATACTAGATCTAGGGTTTGCTTATTGATTTATGTCATTTCTTCCTAATTTCAGCTTCGTGTTGTATCCACACGGGGACACGAACACGCTGTCCGCGCACTGTGCACTGTGTCCTGCATCACGGGATCTATATCTCCCGACATAGGACACATGGACACGCCATTTTTGGCGAGGGTGTTGGGGCATCGACTGACATCATCCTCCCAAAAGATGGGAGCGTATGGTGGAGTGTGCGAGAAGAAATCCTCCCCGCACTGGCCACACGACCTGTAGTACGCGCGCAGGAAATGCCACTGACACGCGTTCGGACACGCTGCGACACGTATCTAGGACACATTACAGGATGTCCTAGGGGTAGCCCTACCCATGGCGTACGTGTATGAAAAGCCACGTGTCACCATGTGGCCTGTGTCGCACGCGGGACACGTGTGCACGCGTGCACGACGCTGTGCACTGCGGGTGCACTCGTGTGTTGTTTGTGTGTCGTGGACACGGTTGTTTCCACTTGGTTGGACACGTATGAAGTGGTAGACACGTGCACATGTGTATAATGAATTACCAACCACTAATTTGTGTTATTAACATGTAATTAACTGTTAATCTCTTTTTCCCCTGAATCACTGATACCCGATTCCAGTTTCAAATCCTGATTTTTTATTTCCTGTGTAAACTGAATTCTCAATGTTAATTACCATGTTTAAATTCATCTACATATGTATTAGCTACTGCTAGTTTGGATTTGCATGTTAGATTAGGTTGTGGTCAAAAGAATGGGATTTTTGATTGTGGGTTGGACTGATAAACTTATAGACTGAAACTTTCTGAGATTTTACACTGTAGCTTAATGCTGGATTTAATTCCAGTTTAAAACTGATTTTTGATGCTTAAATTTCCATGTTTAATTCCCGAACATTGTGTTAGGCACTGTTAGGTTGGTTCACGTTTGTTTAGGATTGCATTTGAGGAATAGTTTTCGAAATGGGTGATTGGATCATCGAGTTAACTGTTAATCAATTATGAACTGTCATATTTAATCCCGAATCCTGAAAACCCATTGTCACTACTTGAATTCTCCCTTAGTTCACACACTTATATTGATTCAGTTCACTAACCTATTCATATCTAAACACACACCATGCTTACATGTCCACACCCTCACACTTAGCTATGCATGATACACTCAAGTTCACTTGACACCTATACACTGTTAGCTAATTTTGAGGATTCCCATTGCCTTCACATTGACACTCACTCACAGATTTTAACTGCCATTGCCTGTTTTCACTGTTTTGCACCTCACTTAATTAACTGATATTGCCATGTAATTTCTGAGAACACAGGACACACACACACACACTCTTGTGGTATCACACACTCTTTTGTTCCATGTACACACACATTGCAATGACACTAATAGCTAGCTGTCACTTGACACTTACACCCTCACATGTACCCACACACACTGTTTTTCCTATTGTCACACACACATGTACACATAGACACATTAACACATGCCATTACCCAATCACCCTATTTATATATGTATATATATATCTTTATGTGATATATATATATATCCATGTGACCTATATGTATATGTGAATGATAAACTATATTAACTTAATATATATATGTATAAATGTGTGCTATT
Source organism: Iris pallida (assembly GCA_029216955.1). Lineage (NCBI taxonomy): Eukaryota > Viridiplantae > Streptophyta > Magnoliopsida > Asparagales > Iridaceae > Iris > Iris pallida. The sequence goes on from JANAVB010009592.1 coordinate 470,648, forward strand.
TATATAAATTAAATATATTTTAAATGTGTGAAATATGTGGGAATACATAATGTGTGTAATGTCTGATTAGCCTATGGCCTATAGTCTATGGTTCCTAATAGGTATATGCCTATAGTGAATGTGTACATGTTTACATAGAAATTGTGTGTGGTTTGCTTGTATAGCCTAGATATTGTGTGTGCTTGCTAGAAAAGGCTGGTTAGGCTTAGTGAGACTTGTTTGGGTTAGGATTGACCTAGTTGACCTAGTTTGACTTGTATAGTTGACTAGAGTTGACCAAGGGTTAACTTTAGCCTAGATTGACCCCAAACATCATGTAGATGAATTGTAGGAGTCTGTTATATTATTTTAGACATGTAGTGACTTGTACTGTTCTATAGGAGACAGACACCACTCCTCAGACAGTATATTCTCTTCAGATATTCAGAATACCAGACGAGTACATTCTCTGATCATTTCATAACTTGCTTAGAATTATATTCCTGCTTTAGTTTACCTTATTTGATGCTGTCACGATATTATCACAGATTGGTACTATATGGATCCCTACATTGAGATGTTATCTCCCTCGGGAGCATCGGATACGTCATGTCGTGTGTTTCATGTACATCATGTATTCCTCGCTCTTATGTTATTCATGTTTCTCATGTGCTTCATGCTCGTTCATGCATGCTCGTGTACTCTCTCTATTTACATTATGTACTTTCTTTCAGTTTTATATATCGTACTCTCTTGCATGTTTATATTTTCTAACATGTTATGATCTGCGTGAGATGTATTGTGCTCGCTCCCGTCCTGACTGGACCTGTTAAAATTTTTACAGAGGACGAGGATGGCTCTGGTGTCTACCCATTATGGTGCAGTTTTAGACAACACTTGTGACTTGGACCCACCTGCAGTAGAGGATCTACCACCTGTGGTTTAGACTTCTAGCTTAGACTCTTACCTTGTCTTCTCATTGATATATTATTGTATATACTGGGAGTTTGTTTTATCTGATGTTTATGGAGATGTTATCTTAGACACTAGACTTTTATCTGATTGTATCTCTGTGGATTCATTTCGTTTCATATCTATCTATCTTTTATCGTATTCTACCTTAGATGTGATTGAGACTGTATTGCTATGTCACCTCCATTCGGAGTGTATATACTGTACAAGTACCCTTATACTGTTAGATGATTGACCTAGGACATCGTTCTACCGCCGATACTGCGACGTAGGCTGGACGTACACACTTCTCGTGCCCTTACTCTAGGGTGCGGGTCGTGACACATTTTTAGTGGTGGCCCATGTAGGTCGAGTTTATGTAGTGGTATTCGAACTAGAGTATCACTACAGCCTGCAGTAGGATTAAGATATTTTTGAGGGTACTCAATCACACTAGGAAAAACTCTTAATCAGATTCTTTTTATCTAAATTTGCTGCTTATTGTCTTCCCTTGAATGTAAACTGTCCTCCTTTGATTTTTTGCTTGATTCTCAGTAATTGCTTCTTGTTTGATCTGTCTTCATGATGGTTATGGAGACACGATCTCATCGCTCCGGTCCGGGGGATACTATCGAGAGGCTGGCCACCTCTCGTCCTGTTCAACAGGGCCTCGAGACCGCAGTTCCTGTTGTGCCGACTCAGGTTGGTATTTCTGCTACATTGGAGGTATACCTCCGCCTGTACAGAGACCTTTCCCCCATCATTCCCGATTTCTCTCAGCAGCAGCGGTTCATGCAGCATCAACAGCAGGTCAGGGAAAACCAGCAAGGGCGAGCTTTTGCTAGGATAATCGAGGATGCACAGGCCATTGGAGATCTTGCTACAGGTTTCGAACTTCTCGATTCCATTTCCGCAATTGCCTCTTATAACTATCTTGAAATTCGATTCCATCTGTTCCTTGTTCACTGATCAATTTTATTCTGTTGTTCTTGTGTTATGTTTGTTTTTCTTCTGAGAAAAATCACATGGGCTAGGTCACCTCAGTTATGGGATCTAGAATCTTCGATAGTCGTGTTAGCTGGCATAGTCAGGAGATATAGTCAGATTTTGGACGTATTTCTCGGGTGTGGAAATTTAAGGTTTTTGCCGTCGCATGCGGGAATGCAAAAATTTTAAATACCATGAACCTAGAGGTATGTACCTTAGTCAAGGACTCTGTGATTATCGTAGCCTTGCTTACTAGCATGACGAAGACTCTGAACAACATGAGCATATGATTATCATACCCTTTTGTTGTTATAAAAATTGTATTCCATCATCAAATAACTTAGGAGTAGGGATAGTTAGTTTTGTAGAGCTTATTCATATGTAGTTCTTTTATAGTGTAATGATATGATGACTTGTAGAGTGTCTGTACCCTAGAGATGATAGTTAGCAGTGGTATTAGAATAGTAACCCATTGTAGATAATTTTTCTGTTATTTATAATACCAACCAGTTTACGTATAGGATGTTAGTATGCCATACAGCCTTGGTGATTTATTATTATTTTCCCTTACCCTTTCCAGTGAGGCACCCATGACCAGAGCCTGTCCTTGAGTATAGTTGTGGTTTCACCCAAGACTGAGAGGTCTATATATATAGATAGATTACAGATGATATTGGCATGTGGGATATGGGTTGGTTGCTATCTATAGGCCAATGTTGTATAGGGTATTGACATATTGTTTAGCCTATATTTGGTTCAGTTTTCTATTTTATTTAAGTTCTCTTTGTGTTGAGTTCAGTCATGTTTGATCAACCTTTATAGGCAGTGTGCAGACCCTTCATTAGAGACCCTGTTACAAGTTGTTCACTGTACTCAACTTTCATTACCTACAATATTGCATCATAGATTTCACTGGACCATTGTTCAGACCCCAATTATTGACTCACCAATGTAACCATCAACCCCTTACCATATTCTGCATATCTGGAGAGTTAGTATCATGCATACTAGAGGTCTGCACTCACCACTTGGGACAGTTCACTGTTCTGCCCCAATACACCCTACAGTATCTGACCCTTTCATTAGAGTGATAGTGTCACGACCCACACCCACTGTGAGGGTACGAGTACGTAACGATGCCCAGCCTACGCCGCAGTGTCGGCGGTAGAGCGCTGTCCTAGGTTACTATCTAACCAGCAACTCACGCAATTATAATGTACTCATCATGATCAACTCCAACGGAGGACAAGTATAAAATATTGTAACTCAATCACAGTCTAAGCACGATAAGATAATCACAGAAGAATTAACTAAGAATAGAAAGACAACTACTAAAATAATAACAACTCTCAACAATCTCAAAAACTATACAAGTCTCAAATCAATACAAAAGTTCGACATGAAAAACAGATGCTAGTCTACTAAACTAAATCCCGATCACTCCTGAGTGTCGGGGCCAAATGTAGTCATCCCGTCTCCGGATCCATAATATGTAGGGCATGTGTCCTCAGGACTATCATCTGTAAAATTTCAACAGGTCCAGTCAGGACAGGAACGAGTACAACTCATCAAGAAATCCCAAGTAAATGACAGAAAACTATAAAGCAGTTATAGACAGTTATATTGATGAATCATGGCAGTTTTATATAGGTAATGATGTATAGAGAAAAGTTAAGGTACAAGGAAATGAAAAGTACTAAACAAGAAGAGAAGCATGGCAATGAAGACTGTAAAATATAATCTAGCTAAACAAGAGTAGCATGATATAAGTCCAGACCGTAATATAGACATGTGTAACTCCAATGTAAGTCCAGTACAAGACGAATCTAATACAAGATAAATCCAGTAGGGGACGGTTCCAGTCAATGTGATCAATGATTCCAGGGTGAGTCCAGCCTATACTCTAACAGTGTGTTTTAAAATATCGAGATCGACATGTGAACGACTGTAGGTAATACGGCACACCGCACACTCGGCCAAGTGTGGGATGGCTATCGTTCCAGTATAATTCCAAGGGAGTGGTTCCAGTATTTGGGTATGTTCACATGCCTATTCCAATATTTTCCCGCCCAGCAAGTATAAGTGAATCCATAACCCGACACGAAAATAGGTATAAGTCCAGCCAGTACACGAATGGTTCCAGTAAATGATTCCAGGGTGGTTCCAGTAGATGGTTCCAGAAATAGAGGTCAGACACGAATAAGTGAGTGTCGCATGAAATGGATCCAGTAATATCAAATCGTGTTTGTAATATAGAATCAAATAGAACTAGCTACAACTAAAGTACAGTAAACGATAAGTAAATGGAAGAACTATCAGAGAATGTACTCGCCTGGTATCCTGAATATCTGAAGAGAATATATTGTCCGAGGAGTGGTGTCTGTCTCTATAGAACAGTACAAGTCACTACATGTCTAAAATAGTAAAATAGAGTGCTACAATGCATCTACATGATGTTTGGGGTCAATCTAGGCTAAAGTCAACCTTTGGTCAACTCTAGTCAACTACACTAGTCAAACTAGGTCAACTAGGTCAAGCCTAACCCGAACAAGTCCCACTAAGCCTAACCAGCCTATTCTAGTAAGCACACATCAAAACTAGGCTACACAAGCCAACAACACACATTTACTGGGCATTCATACCATACACATAGGCTATGTACCATATATATAGCCTATAGGCCATATGGTCTATATCACATATTTCACACATATTATATATATATATATATATATACTAATTTAATATAAATCATCATACACATATATATGTAGGCCACATTATTATATTCAAGAATATATATATATATATATATATATATATATATATATATATATATATATATATATATATATTATATATATATATATATATATATATATATATATATATATATATATAAATATATATATAATATATATATATATATATATATATATATATATATATATATATATATATATATATATATATATATAGGCCATTAAAAAAAAAAAAAAAAAAAATATATATATAGGCCATTAACCTTTATATTACATATGGAGATAGACATGTGTGTGTGTGTGTGTACATGAGCGCATATAAATAGGGTGTATGTGCACATGACAAAAGAGTGTGTGTTTACATAGAAAACAGTGTAATGTATCAATGTGTGTGGCATACAATTTGTGTGTGTGTGAGTGCACTTGTGATACACTATTGTGTGATACATGATTGTAGGCTAGACGTATATATCAATGTGTGTGTATGGCTTGGAAAAAACTGGGCTAGGTGTTCCTGTGTGTGTGTGGCAAATGGCAGTTAGTTAAATAGGGTGCTAAACTCAGGAATCAGTAGGGTGTTAGCTAATCTCAGGAAAATAGAATTAATGTAATGTGTGTGTGTATAAAAAACTGAAATCAGTGAGCAATGAGTGTACCATGTGAGTGTCAACTCAGGAAAAGTGTTGTGCCAATATGTAACAACCATGTGTGTGTGTATAGGACAGTAGGTAGATTAGTTCTCAGGTTTGGAGACATATGTGTGTATGTGCACTTGTAAACAAGTGTCAAGTAGGATAACAATGTGAATGATTCAATATAAAATAGTGTGTCTTAGGATAATCATGACAGTGGGTGTGAAATCTAAGAATTTCAGTGATTAGAATTTAGTGAATGGGTGCACAAAATCTCAGGTTATAGTTCTCAGGAAACAGAGAACAAAATGACAGTTTGGTTAATCTCAGGATACACACAATTCAAATGACAGTTTTTCCTATAACAGTCCCAAGCCAATTTGAAACCCAATGAATCTCCTAGCTAACAGGGAACCAATCATTCAACAATCTAATACATATGTAATTAAATTAACATGGAAATTTAATCATTAACAACAGTTAAAACACAATTTAATTTCATAAATCACAAATCAGTAAAACATGTATCAGTCCTAGCAGTCCTAAACCCATTCGAATCCCAGTTTCCCCTGTTAACATCAAACCCAAACATGTAACCAACATTACAGTAAACTAATACATATGTGGGTGAATTAACATGGCAATTAAAACATTACAAAACAGTTAAAATATACAACCTAATTTCAGAAAACCGAAACAGTGCAATATGTATCAGTAAAAAATGGGAATTTGAAATTCGAAACTTAAAAACATGTAATATTATGAATTAATGGTTGGTAAACCATGACACACACGTGCACGTGTCTCACAAGTCATCTCGTGTCCTGGGGAAGCAGGACACGACGTTTCCTAGCTCACGAACACCACAGACACGCTGCGCACAGAGCAGTCTCGTGCGGCGAGTCCACGCGTTCGTGCACCCGACACATGCCACGTGGAGACACGTGGCCGTACACACGTGTACGCCAGGGGTAGGGCTACCCCACTGACACCCTGCACCGTGTCCTAAACACGTTTCGTGTCGTGTCCAGCCACGTGTCAGTGGCTAAAACTCGCGCGTGCACAGCGCATGCGCACGGCCAGTGCGAGGAGGAGAACTCCTCGCACACTGCACCAAATGGCCCCAAATTTTGGGAGGATGATGTCAGTTAGTGCCCTGACATCCTCCCAAAATTTGGCGTGTCCACGTGTCCTATACAGCGAGATATCTTTCCCGTGATGCAGGACAGTGCGCTCGTGTCGTGCATGCGTGTCCAACAGCAAAAACGGACACAAAATGACACCAAAATACCTAACATCCTTCACAAAAATTAATGTACATCCTTAGATCTACAACCTCATGTAATTATATTTACAAAAATTGAAAATAAATTCCTAAGGGGCATTCTATCAAACACCTACACTTACACATTGACACGTGCCCGATACGGACACCAAACGGACACGAAATTGGCTCAAACTCCAGGGACAGCTAGGGGACTCCTAGATCTAGCCCTAAATGCAAAGAAAACCAAATATTAGATCAATTTGAGGTGTTTTACCTATAGGTGCATAAAGTTAGAAAGAGCTTCAAATGGGGGGTGTTCTCCTTGATGGCCAAATGCTCCAAATAAACCCAAAACTGAGATTAACCTCCAGAAATGATAAACATACGAAAATTAGGTCATAATGCAAAAGACTAGGATTAAAAAGGAATTAAAATAAAATTTTTGGAATTTTTGGGAAGGGAGAAAATACCTTTCTTTTCCTATGTGTTGAAATAAAATAAAAGAGACAAGCCCTAATGAATAAATGTTTATATAGGGTGGGGATCCCTATGGCTGGTCATAGGTTTAATAATTAGGGTTAGGGTTGACTAAAATGGCCCATGGGCTTAAGTCATGATCAATAAAATTATTAAGCCATAAGTCATTTCATGAAACCACAAGCCATGACTTAAATTTACTAAACCAAATCCCCTCATTCTAAAACTATTCTCTAATGACTAAAATAGGTTAACTGAAGTTAGACTAGGGTTACCATAGCTAGAGTTAGGTTCTAGGCTAGTCCACTAGGTCTCAACAAGTCAAACTAGAATTCACCAATTCATTAAATTAATTAAAAATTCAAATAAACCAAAATGACCAAATTATCCCTAGGCTAAAAATGATAATTAAATATCCTAATGACATGGTTAGGCTCTAGGTCATGCAGTCACTAGAATTTCACTGGCAGCACATCAAAATCACAAGTCATGACTTAAACCATTTTTTAAATAGTTTAAAAAAATTTATTAAAAATCACCAAAAATTATAATGTGAAATAATTATCAATAAAAAATAATTATAATTACAAAATTTCAAAAATACCCTCATTTCAGAAATTGGGTGTTACAAGTCTACCCCCCTTAGAAAAATTTCGTCCTCGAAATTAAGATGATCGCACCCTTCCTAGGTCAACCCCCAATCAATCAAAGTCGAAGCAACACAATCCTACTGGTCGTGATTCTACAGTCTCGAACAGGGTAGCTATGCTATCTATCAATCATAAGCAATATCCTGGCAGGTACTAAGGGAAATCACACATAAAAGTGGAGAGGAAGAATGAGAAGGTCAAACCTGCTAACCCATAACCTACAGCGTCGGTCTCCTCGACCGCCATCGCAAAAGCTCCATCCCTCTGGTGCTGAGCTACAGGTGGCCTAGCTCCCTCATAAGGAGGTGCAGCGGGACAATCTATCATCTTGTGAGCACCCGACCCACAGAATAGACAAACCTTCAGCCTCCTCCTACGTCCAAACATGCCCTGCCTTCCTGCAGTAGGCACAAGTCGGCACCCTACGGTCCTGTCCTCTATGCTGATGTTGTGCCTGCTGCACTCTCACTAGTGTCTGTGCCTGCTGAATCTGCACATGAGGCTTCTTGGCCTGACCTCCGCTGCTGCTACCACCCTGGAAGTCCCGACCCCTCTTCAACTTCAACCCCAGGTCGTCCACCGCTGCCATAGCCCCAGAAAATATCTCCGCGTAGGTAGCATTCCGGTCACTCTTAGTCAGCGACCAAACCTCCCTAATCAAGCCTCGGTAGAACTTCCTCGCCTTCGTCTTCTCAGTCAAGTCATCAATGAACCGGGCCAACCGGCAAAACTCCTCGGCGTACTCGGCAACTGACTGGTTCCCCTGAACCAGGCTCTCAAACTGTGCCTCTATGCCTCCCAAGGCCACATCAGGAAAGAACTGCTCCTTGAACAGTTCCTTGAACTGCGTCCAAGTCTGGCCCTTAACTCCCACCCTGGGATCTGTCTGGTACCACGCACGGGCTAAGTCCTGCATCCGACTGCCCGCCGCCTCGATATGGAGTCGAGCTGGTATCTCCACCAGTCTGAATATCTCATCGATATGCTTGATCCAATCGTCCGCATAATGGATGCCGTCAATGCCCAGGAACTCTCTAGGATGCATCTTCTGAAAGTCCTGGATATCCTTCTCCTTCTGGTAAGGCTGCTGCTGCTCCCCTTGAGCAGTCACCATCTCTACTGTAGTACGAACCAACTGGTGGGCCTCGTCAATCTCCTGACGAAAATCGACAGTCTGTCGCTGCTGCTGCTGCTGCTGGTGAGATGCCAGAATCCTCTCCATAAATGAAAACAGGTGGGCAGCATCAACCATTCCTGCAGGTGGCTGCGGGTGCTGCTGCTGAAATGCCTCCAGAATGACTGGGGTCGGCCTCTGGACAGGTGGAGGCACTCCCCCATAGGCTACAGTAGCTCATGTCTGATCAGAAACAAAAGGTGCTACAGTCTCAACAGGCTGCTGCAATGGACGAGAGATGGCAGACCCCTCTCCAGCGGCTGTTGTACCAGAGCGATGTGATCGTGTCTCCACCATCCTGAAGACAGGTCGAAAAAAGTCAATACTGAGCAGGAATCGATAAAATCAAAGGAGGACAATTTATTTCAAAGAAGACAATTAGTAAGATATATAGATGACATGAATCGAAGCAGAATTTTTCCTATCTGTGATTGAGTACCTCTCCGTTAAAGCCTATCTCTCAATCCTATCGCAGGCTCGCAGTAGTACAACTAAGTCGCCGTACTACCACGATATCGTACTAATGCGACTCTCGACCTGTATGGGCCACCACTAAAAACGTGTCACGACCCGCACCCACTGTGAGGGTACGAGTACGTAACGAGCCCAGCCTACGCCGCAGTGTCGGCGGTAGAGCGCTGTCCTAGGTTACTATCTAACCAGCAACTCACGCAATTATAATGTACTCATCATGATCAACTCTGAACGGAGGACAAGTATAAAATATTGTAACTCAATCACAGTCTAAGTACGATAAGATAATCACAGAAGAATTAACTAAGAATAGAAAGACAACTACTAAAATAATAACAACTCTCAACAATCTCAAAAACTACACAAGTCTCAAATTAATATAAAAGTTCGACATGAAAAACAGATGCTAGTCTACTAAACTAAATCCCGATCACTCATGAGTGTCGGGGCCAAAGGTAGTCATCCCGTCTCCGGGGCCATAATATGTAGGGCATGTGTCCTCAGGACAATCATCTGTAAAATTTCAACAGGTCCAGTCAGGACAGGAACGAGTACAACTCATCAAGAAATCCCAAGTAAAGGACAGAGAACTATAAAGCAGTTATAGACAGTTATATTGATGAATCATGGCAGTTTTATACAGGTAATGATATATAGAGGACAGTTAAGGTACAAGAAAAGGAAAAGTACTAAACAAGAAGAGAAGCATGGCAATGAAGACTGTAAAATATAATCTAGCTGAACTAGAGTAGCATGATATAAGTCCAGACCGTAATATAGACATATGTAACTCCAATGTAAGTCCAGTACAAGACGAATCTAATACAAGATGAATCCAGTATGGGACGGTTCCAGTCAATGTGATCAATGATTCCTGGGTGAGTCTAGCCTATACTCTAACAGTGTGTTTTAAAATATCGGGATCGACATGTGAACGGCTGTAGGTAATATGGCACACCGCACACTCGGCCAAGTGTGGGATAGCTATAGTTTCAGTATAATTCCAAGGGAGTGGTTCCAGTATTTGGGTATGTTCACATGCCTATTCCAATATTTTTCTGTCCAACAAGTACAAGTGAATCCATAACCCGACACGAAAATAGGTATAAGTCCAGCCAGTACACGAATGGTTCCAGTAAATGATTTCAGGGTGGTTCCAGTAGGTAGTTCCAAAAATAGAGGCCAGACACGAATAAGTGAGTGTCGCATGAAATGGATCCAGTAATATCAAATCGTGTTTGTAATATAGAATCAAATAGAACTAGCTACAACTAAAGTACAGTAAACGATAAGTAAATGGAAGAACTATCAGAGAATGTACTCGCCTGGTATCCTGAATATCTGAAGAGAATATATTATCCGAGGAGTGGTGTCTGTCTCCTATAGAACAGCTCCTATAGAACAGTACAAGTCACTACATGTCTAAAATAGTAAAATAGACTGCTACAATGCATCTACATGATGTTTAGGGTCAATCTAGGCTAAAGTCAACCTTTTGTCAACTCTAGTCAACTACACTAGTCAAACTAGGTCAACTAGGTCAAGCCTAACCCGAACAAGTCCCACTAAGCCTAACCAGCCTATTCTACTAAGCACACATCAAAACTAGGCTATACAAGCCAACAACACACATTTACTGGGCATTCATGCCATACACATAGGCTATGTACCATATATATAGCCTATAGGCCATATGGTCTATATCACATATTTCACACATATTAGATATATATATACTAATTTAATATAAATCATCATACACATATATATGTAGGCCACATTATTATATTCAAGAATATATATATATATATATATATTTTTTTTTTTCAAGAATATATATATATATATATATATATATATATATATATATATATATATATATATATATATATATATATATATATATATATATATATATATATATATATAGGTCATTAACCTTTATATTACATATGGAGATAGACATATGTATGTGTGTGTACATGAGCGCATATAAATAGGGTGTATGTGCACATGACAAAAGAGTGTGTTTACATAGAAGACAGTGTAATGTATCAATGTGTGTGGCATACAATTTGTGTGTGTGTGAGTGCACTTGTGATACATGATTGTAGGCTAGACGTATATATCAATGTATGTGTAGGGCTTGGAAAAAACTGGGCTAGGTGTTCCTGTGTCTGTGTGGCAAATGACAGTTAGTTAAATAGGGTGCTAAACTCTGGGATCAGTAGGGTGTTAGCTAATCTCAGGAAAATAGAATTAATGTAATGTGTGTGTGTATGAAAAACTGAAATCAGTGAGCAATGAGTGTACCATGTGAGTGTCAACTTAGGAAAAGTGTTGTGCCAATATGTAACAGCCATGTGTGTGTGTATAGGACAGTAGGTAGATTAGTTCTCAGGTTTGGAGACATATGTATGTATGTGCACTTGTAAACAAGTGTCAAGTAGGATAACAATGTGAATGATTCAATGTAAAACAGTGTGTCTCAGGATAATCATGACAGTGGGTGTGAAGTCTCAGAATTTCAGTGATTAGAATTTAGTGAATGGGTGCACAAAATCTCAGGTTATAGTTCTCAGGAAACAGAGAACAAAATGACAGTTTGGTTAATCTCAGGATACACACAATTCAAATGACAGTTTTTCCTATAACAGTCCCAAGCCAATTTGAAACCCAATGAATCTTCTAGCTAACAGGGAACCAATCATTCAGCAATCTAATACATATGTAATTAAATTAACATGGAAATTTAATCATTAACAACAGTTAAAACACAAATTAATTTCATAAATCACAAATCAGAAAAACATGTATCAGTCCTAGCAGTCCTAAACCCATTCGAATCCCAATTTCCCCTGTTAACATCAAACCCAAACATGTAACCAACATTGCAGTAAACTAATACATATGTGGGTGAATTAACATGGCAATTAAAACATTACAAAATAGTTAAAATATACAACCTAATTTCAGAAAACTGAAACAGTGCACTGTATATCAGTAAAAAATGGGAATTTGAAATTCGAAACTTAAAAACATGTAATATTATGAATTAATGGTTGGTAAACCATGACACACACGTGCACGTGTCTCACAAGTCATCTCGTATCCTGGGGAAGTAGGACACGACGTGTCCTAGCTCATGAACACCACAGACACGCTGCACACATAGCAGTCTCGTGCGGCGAGTCCATGCGTTCGTGCACCCGACACAGGCCACGTGGAGACACGTGGCCGTGCATACGTGCGCCAGGGGTAGGGCTACCCCACGGACACCCTGCACCGTATCCTAAACACGTGTCGTGCCGTGTCCAGCCACGTGTCAGTGGCTAAAACTTATGCGTGCACAGCGTACGCGTGCGGCCAGTGCGGCCAGTGCGAGGAGGAGAACTCCTCGCACACTGCACTAAATACCCCCAAATTTTGGGAGGATGATGTCAGTCAGTTCCCTGACATCCTCCCAAAATTTGGCGTGTCCCCGTGTCCTACACAGCGAGATATCCTGCCCGTGATGCAGGACAGTGCGCTCGTGTCGTACACGCGTGTCCAACAGCAAAAACGGACACAAAACGACACCAAAATACCTAACATCCTTCACAAAAATTAATGTACATCCTTAGATCTACAACCTCATGTAATTACATTTACAAAAATCAAAAATAAATTCCTAAGGGGCATTCTATCAAACACCTACACTTACACATTGACACGTACCCGATACGGACACCAAACGGACACAAAATTGGCTCGAACTCCAGGGACAGCTAGGGAACTCCTAGATCTAGCCCTAAATGCAAAGAAAACCAAATATTAGATCAATTTGAGGAGTTTTACCTATAGGTGCATAAAGCTAGAAAGAGCTTCAAATGGGGGGTGTTCTCCTTGATGGCCAAATGCTCCAAATGAACCCAAAACTGAGATTAACCTCCAGAAATGATAAACATTCAGAAATTAGGTCCTAATGCAAAAGACTCGGATTAAAAAGGAATTAAAATGAATTTTTGAGAATTTTTGGGAAGGGAGAAAATACCTTTCTTTTCCTATGTGTTGAAATAAAATAAAAGAGGCAAGCCGTAATGAATAAGTATTTATATAGGGTGGAGATCCCTATGGCTGGTCATAGGTTCAATAATTAGGGTTAGGGTTTACTAAAATGGCCCATGGGCTTAAGTCATGATCAATAAAATCATTAAGCCATAAGTCATTTCATGAAACCACAAGCCATGACTTAAATTCACTAAACCAAATCCCCTCATTCTAAAACTATTCTCTAATGACTAAAATAGGTTAACTGAAGTTAGACTAGGGTTACCATGGCTAGGGTTAGGTTCTAGACTAGTCCACTAGGTCTCAACAAGTCAAAGTCAAACTAGAATTCACCAATTCATTAAATTAATTAAAAATTCAAATAAGCCAAAATGACCAAATTACTCCTAGGCTAAAAATGATAATTAAATATCCTAATGACATGGTTAGGCTCTAGGTCATGCAGTCACTAGGATTTTACTGGCAGCATATCAAAATCACAAGTCATGACTTAAACCAGTTTTTAAATAGTTTAAAAAAATTTATTAAAAATCACCAAAAATTATAATGTAAAATAACTATCAATAAAAAATAATTATAATTATAAAATTTCAAAAATACCCTCATTCCAGAAACTAGGTGTTACAGATAGGCATGCGGTAGGGAGTGTGTGTTATTATACCTTGAGTAGAGTTGATGAGGTGAGGGTCAATATATATATATAGTTTGTATATATATATATATATATATATATATATATATATATATATATATATATATATATATATATATATATATATATATATATATATATTTGGTATGTAGCCTGCACTTATTTGCAGTATACTGCCTATTGTATTCCCTGTACACCAGTTTGGTTCACTTCTTTCAGACCACTGTCCTGCATGTAGTTAGTTCAGCCAGATAGAGAGGAGAGGTCAGGTTTATCTAGAGGCAAGTTTCAGTCACCATGTAGGTTTCCTTTCACTTTGACATTACAAGTGGACCCAAATGTCCTGTCCTTTAGCTTATAATTTCAGTCTCCTTAGCATCATTTCCCTTTTGCCTACACTGATGATTTAGACCATTCATCCTTAGCCTAATTCTAATCATTTGTTTCAGTCCCTTATAAGTTTAGTCTACTTTAACACTTTGTTGATCAGTCATATATATATATATATATATATATATATATATATATATATGTAGATGATATACTTAGGATATATGTGATGGGTTGTTGTTTTTGAGCTTATGTATATGTGGTATTTGGGATTTGTGTGCTTAGGTTATGGGTATTTAGTTATGGGTGACTCGATAAGATTGGAAAGTTAAGAGTTAGTCTATTATAGTGTTTTTCTTTTTGCTAATCTCTAGTTGCCAACACCTAGATAGCTAGCATAGGTAAAACCCTAAGGAGTTGACCAGTTGATGACCAAGTACTTGGATGTTGAGAAATTGACTAGTGGTTGACCCTTGACTATGTTTGACCTAGAAGGAGTACTACCATCTTAAATTTTGAGGACAAAATTTTTCTAAGGTGGGTAGACTTGTAACACCCAGTTTTCTAAATGAGGATAATTTTGAAATTTTGAGTTTTTAATTATTTAATTATAATATTTAAATAATAATATGATTTTTGGTGATTTTTTATCCTTTAAAACTATTTAAAAATTATGACTTATGATTTTGATGTCAACTAGTGAAGCCGTAGAGACTGTCTGACCTAGAGCCTAATCCTGTGATTTGGAATAACTATTTATTATGTTTAGCCTAGGGGTAATTTGGTCATTTTGATTTCTTAGAATAATTTGATTAATGATTAGATTGATGGTTGTTGAATTTGACTTTGACTAGTTAAGACCTTGTAGACTAGCCTAGAAGCTTACCCTAGCTATGGTGACCCTAGTCTAACTTAAGTTAACCTACTTTTAGTCATTAGAAATTAGTTTTAAAGTAGGAAGGTTAAGTTCAAGTGAAATGGTTCATGACTTATGACTTAACTCAATGACTTGTGATTTACCAATTTCATGACTTGCAATTAAGCCATAGGCCCATGACTTAACCCAAAACCCAACTAAACCCACCCATGGCAGCCACACTTAGGGTTTCCCCTTGCCTATAAGTATTCCCTTAATGTGTTCTTGCCTCTTTTGTTCTTGACCTAGATTTTGAAGGAAAGGTAAATTCCCATTCTCCTAAAATCCTATTTAATTAATTTCAAATCTTTTTAACCCTAGTCTTTTGCATTAGGATCTAATTATTGTGTGTTTACTGATTCTGGAGGTTCACCTCAGTTTTTGTGCCATTTTGAGCTTGGGAGTTGTTATTTGGAATCCTTCTATTTGGAACTTTTTTGAGTATTGACACTCAATAGGTAAACCACTCAAACAATTATTTTTCCTATTTTCTTTGCATATAGGGCTAGGTCAAAGAGTCCCCTAGTTTTCCCCAAAATTTGGGCACAATTCGTGTCCATTTAGTATCCGTATCAGACACGTATCACTTGTGTAGGCTAGGTGTTCGATGAAATGCCCGAACCATTTCGAATTAATGATTTTGTAAATGTTTTTGAATAGAATCCTAGATCTAAGGTTTGCTTATTGATTTCTGTCATTTCTTCCTGATTTTATCTTCGTGTCGTGTCCACACGGGGACACGAACACGCTGTCCGCGTACTGTGTACTGTGTCCTGCATCACGGGGTCTATATCTCCCAACACAGGACACGTGGACATGCCATTTTTGGCGAGGGTGTTGGGGCATCGATTGACATCATCCTCCCAAAAGATGGAAGGGTATGGTGGAGTGTGCGAGGAGAAATCCTTCCCGCACTGGCCGCGCGACCTGTCGTACGCGCGTAGGAAACGCCACTAACACGCGTTCGGACACGCTGCGACACGTGTCTAGGACACAGTACAGGCTGTCCTAGGGGTAGCCCTACCCCTGGCGCACGTGTATGCAAGGCCACGTGTCACCACGTGGCCTGTGTCGTGCGTGGGACACGCGTGCACGACGCTGTCCACTGCGGGTGCACTCGTGTGTTGTTTGTGTGTCGTGGACACGGCTGTGTCCACTTGGTTGGACACGTATGAAGTGGTAGACACGTGCACATGTGTATAATGAATTACCAACCACTAATTTGTGTTATTAAAATGTAATTAACTATTAATCTCTTTTTTCCCTGAATCACTGATACCCGATTCCAGTTTCAAATCCTGATTTTTGATTTCCTGTGTAAACCGAATTCTCAATGTTAATTACCATGTTTAAATTCATCTACATATGTATTAGCTACTGCTAGTTTAGATTTGCATGTTAGATTAGGTTGTGGTCAAGAGAATGGGATTTTTGATTGTGGGTTGGACTGATAAACGTATAGACTGAAACTTTCTGAGATTTTTCACTGTAGCTTAATGCTGGATTTAATTCCAGTTTAAAACTAATTTTTGATGCTTAAATTTCCATGTTTAATTCCTGAACATTGTGTTAGGCACTGTTAGGTTGGTTCACGTTAGTTTAGGATTGCATTTGAGGAATGGTTTTCGAAATGGGTGATTGGGTCATCGAGTTAACTGTTAATCAATTATGAACTGTCGTATTTAATCCCAAATCCTGAAAACCCATTGTCACTACTTGAATTCTCCCTTAGTTCACACACTTATATTGATTCTGTTCACTAACCTATTCCTATCTAAACATACACCATGCTTACATGTCCACACCCTCACACTTAGCTATGCATGATACACTCAAGTTCACTTGACACCTATACATTGTTAGCACACTGATAGCTAATTTTGAGGATTCCCATTGCCTTCACATTGACACTGACTCACTGATTTTAACTGCCATTGCTTGTTTTCACTGTTTTGCACAGCACTTAATTAACTGATATTGCCATGTAATTTCTGAGAACACAGGACACACACACACACTCTTGTGGTATCACACACTATTTTGTTCCATGTACACACACATTGCAATGACACTAATAGCTAGCTGTCACTTGACACTTACACCCTCACATGTACCCACACACACTGTTTTTTCTTTTGTCACACACACATGTACACATAGACACATTAACACATGCCATTACCCAATCACCCTATTTATATATGTATATATATATATCTATATGTGATATATATATATATATATATATATATATATATATATATATATATATATATATATGTATATATATATATATATATATATATATATATATATATATATATATATATATATATCCATATGACCTATATGTATATGTGAATGATAAACTATATTAACTTAATGTATATATGTATAAATGTGTGCTATTTATATAAATTAAATATATTTTAAATGTGTGAAATATGTGGGAATACATAATGTGTGTAATGTGTGATTAGCCTATGGCCTATAGCCTATGGTTCCTAATAGGTATATGCCTATAGTGAATGTGTACATGTTTACATAGAAATTGTATGTGGTTTGCTTGTATAGCCTAGATATTGTGTGTGCTTGCTAGAAAAGGCTGGTTAGGCTTAGTGAGACTTGTTTGGGTTAGGATTGACCTAGTTGACCTAGTTTGACTAGTATAGTTGACTAGAGTTGACCAAGGGTTGACTTTAGCCTAGATTGACCCCAAACATCATGTAGATGCATTGTAGGAGTCTGTTATATTATTTTAGACATGTAGTGACTTGTACTGTTCTATAGGAGACAGACACCACTCCTCAGACATTATATTCTCTTCAGATATTCAGAATACCAGGCGAGTACATTCTCTGATCATTTCAGAACTTGCTTAGAATTATATTCCTGCTCTAGTTTACCTTATTTGATGCTGTCACGATATTATCATAGATTGGTACTATATGGATCCATACATTGAGATGTTATCTCCCTCGGGAGCATCGGATACGTCATGTCGTGTGTTTCATGTACATCATGTATTCCTCGCTCTTATGTTATTCATGTTTCTCATGTGCTTCATGCTCGTTCATGCATGCTCGTGTACTCTCATGTGCTCTCATGTTCGGTCATGTTTCTCATGTATCTCATGTATAACCTATACTTCATGTGCACTCATTTATGAGCCCTCATGTGAATTTTATGTGCACCCATTTATGGGCCTTCATGTGAATTTCATGTGCACTCATTTATGAGCCCTCATGTATACTTCATGTGCACCCATTTATGGGCTTTCATGTAAAAATTATGTGCGTAACATAACTTGTCTGGATCCTTGTGTATTGATTGGGGTATGGGGGAGTATAAATAGTCATGTGAATAATTCCAAAGTAGTATATCCATGTGCACCTCTTTAGTATATTCATGTGCAAATCCAGCCGTTTACATGTCGACTTTGTACTCTAAATCACTAGTCACTGGTAGCTCTCTACTTATAGTAGATATTTCTATTACAGTTCTCTCTCTATTTACATTATATACTTTCTTTCAGTTTCATGTATCGTACTCTCTTGCATGTTTATATTTTCTAACCTGTTATGATCTGCGTGAGATGTATTATGCTCGCTCCCGTTCTAACTGGACCTGTTGAAAATTTTACAGAGGACGAGGATGGCTCTGGTGTCTACCCATTATGGTGCAATTTTAGACAACACTTGTGACTTGGACCCACTTGCAGTAGAGGATCTACCACCTGTGGTTTAGACTGCTAGCTTAGACTCTTACCTTGTCTTCTCATTGATACATTATTGTATATACTGGGAGTTTGTTTTATCTGATGTTTATAAAGATGTTATCTTAGACACTAGACTTCTATCTGATTGTATCTCTGTGGATTCATTTCGTTTCATATCTATCTATCTTTTATCGTATTCTACCTTAGATGTGATTGAGACTATATTGCTATATCACCTCCATTCGGAGTATATATACTGTACAAGTACCCTTATACTGTTAGATGATTGACCTAGGACAGCGTTCTACCATCGACACTGCGGCGTATGTCACGCCCCAGAACCAGAATACTGGAGAGCGGGGGACAGACACAGCCAGCTACGTACATTGAAGTGAATCTCACCTCGCAATACGGTCACGGCTGTCTAGATGCATGAGGGTTTACTACAAGCTATTAGTCTCTTAAGGTCAATAACAAGCCTAGTGTTTCAATCTCCAGCAAGCGAGTAGATATAGCAAGATGGTAGATCATCAGACATACAAAGTAAGACGTCCCATACATTACATATTCAGATAATCATGAAGCTAGTCATACAAAATACGAAGACTAGCAAGAGTTTAAGTCATACATGATCAACCCTAGGATTTGTCAATCATGCTACAGCCCGTAGGCAGACAGTAAGTAAAGTTGCAAACGAGCTAACACTTGCTCGACGGCTAAACGTCTCAAAAGAATATTTTTACAAGGGAGTGGGAGAGCAAAACAAAAACCCACTCATTGTCGGAATTCCTTCTAGTGTTCACCATCTGGCAGAAAAGTTGGGAGATCCTCGGTAGCTGCTCCGAAATTTGGCCATACAAAACCAGCTGGGTCAGACCCTAGAAAGGACAAGTGCCACAAAGGGGGCTTCACTTAAGAACTAAAACCGGCATGTCAGCACATAAAGTCATAGGTGAAATAACATAAGACATGAGCTAAAAAAAACAGGATGATAAACGATAAGATAACTAGAGGACTATTCCGGTACCCAAGTTACAACCCGTAAACCAAACAAGGACCGGGGTTGTAACCCTTCACCTGAACAGAACTTAGCCTCGAACCAATTATCGATAAAGTAAAGCATAAACAAGCATGTCCGGAGATATCCATGCACCGGATCTAGGCAAGACTAGACAAGATAGGACTCCATCCATCATTCACGGCCAAGCAAAGGGTACGGCTTGATACTTAACTAACTAGGGTTATCACAAGCTTAGTTACTAGCAAGATGCAATAAGGTACGCCTACGGCCACAAGCCCTGCAGACTATCCAGGTTATCCAGACGCAAGGTTCAAGATTAGAGTTATCATGCCTTGTTAGGTGACTTGAATGCAACACATGACAGTGTGCATAGTAATCGTTTCATGAAGTGCCCCACATAATAGTGAGCTAGAAAGGTGCCCAACTCGTCGGCAGGCTACAAGTCCATAAAGAAAGGCGCCCAGATAACAGGATTGCTTGTAGCCAAAATACCTCTCTATATGCTCTACTTGATCAATCTAGTCATACCTAGTCAGATTCAGTATGAATCCCTGACCGTGGTAACCAGGGATACATGTCCTAGACATGATGCGAGACAAGACTGGTTGCTTATACAAGCATATTCGATACAATCACCCACGGTGTCAAGAATTCACTTAGCATGTCAAGTTAGCCGTCGCAACAGCGTATCAAGGTTATCATGTCGGGTTGCTTATCAAGATTACTTATCAAGGCAAGGGTGCGTCACAATGGACCACCATCAAGAATTATCATGTCAAATTACTTGTCAAGAGTGCACCACGGCGGGTCACTATCAAGAGTTATCCTGTAAGGTCATAATGCCATTTCGTGTTTATGTAAGTGCACCACAACGGGTCACTGATCATGCAATTCCATCACTAAGCCGTGTTCCGATTAACATTCATAAATAATGTTATGATCACATCGGGTTCATGTCGAGTTTATATCAAAAGGCGTAAGGATATAAAATGGGTGCAAAAATCATAAAGAGGGGGATATGGGGACATAATGCTCCCAAGGGGGAGGAGCAAGGGGTACTATGGCCAACAAGTGGCATTAGCCAAGTTGCGCCAGGGTAACAGGTTGCGCCAAGGCAAGTAGGGTCAAGTCCAGTTGCGTCTGAACATCAGGTTGCGCCTAGGCACTAGGGGTGCCAATCACTAAAATGCACAAGGTCGGGTCATGTTGCGCCAGGAAGAGTCAGGCCAAGTCATGTTGTGCCAGGCACTAGACTGCGCGAGGCTAGGTTGCGCATGAGTCAGGTTGCGCACGAGTCAGACTGCGCCTGAGTCAGACTGCGCACGAGTCAGACTGCGCACGAGTTCAGACTGCGCTCGAGTCAGACTGCGCACGAGTCAGACTGCGCACGAGGTCAGACTGCGGACGAGTCAGACTGCACTCGAGTCAGACTGCGCACGAGATCATACTGCGTACGAGTCAGACTGCGCTCGAGTCAGACTGCGCTCGAGGTCAGACTGCGCACGAGTCAGACTGCACACGAGTCAGACTGCACTCGAGTCAGACTGCGCACGAGTCAGACTGCGCTGCGCTAAAGAGCACACACAACTCAGTGGCGCAAGCTAAAAAGCTCGCACACACTGCTCACTGTCTTCTCCAAAGCAGCAGGAATTTCATGGTTGAACCCAAAGCTTCAAAAATCCATAACTTAGTCAAAACAAGTCCAAATCCAACTTCCCAATGGTCAAAATTGGGTAGAATGAAATTTTCTACAACATGGAACCATCAAAACTTGAAAACAAAGGAGTTTGATAGATCAAAACTACCAAAATTCGAAAATGACCAATTTCTAGATCTACAAAAATCAAAGCCTCAAAATGGAAAATGACAAGTTATAATATGTCTTAGAAACATGAGAAGAAGCTATTGGAACAATAAAATGGGTTCTCTTGTGGAAGCAAGTTGCACTTGCCTAAGGGGTGTTCTTGGTTGGTGGTGGGTTTAATGGAGAAGGAAGAAGAGTTAATGAGAAAGTGGAGGAGAGAGAAAAGTTAGGTGGGTTATAAAGGGGGAAGGTGGTGGGTTTAACATGATGAACCAAATAATAAACCAAGCCAACCCAAAATAAACCAAGTTAAACCATTACATGCCATGATGAACCTAATCAAGATTAAACTGAAATTAGCTAGCCAGGCAGAAAAATAAAAATACATGTCAGGATTCTGTATACGTATACTGGAAATACGTAGAACGGAAAACGGGGGTGACAACTCTACCCACCTTAAAAGAATTCCGTCCACGAAATTTAATCAAGAGGCTAGAGATGTCGAGCAAGCTATATCAATTGCAGGCAATATATGACTAGCAGTCAATCAAGCAATCATTCATGCAAGCAAGAAACTTAAGCATAAGGCATAAGAAAGACATTATACCTTACGAGTCAAACAGGTCGGGATATCGTGATCGGATATCATCCTCACGCTCCCACGTTGACTCACCCAAAGAGTGATGACCCTAAGCAACACAGACTAACTTGATAGTCTTGTTCTTGAGTATCTTCTCCCTCCGGTCCAATATGGATACGGGTCTCTCCTCATACGAAAGGTTGGTACCAACAACCAATTCCGAATGATCAAGAACATGACTCGGATCCGGGATATACCGTCGTAATTGGGATACATGAAAGACATCATGTATCTCACGTAACGACGACGGAAGAGCGAGATGATAGGATATATCACCTACTCGCTCTAGAATATCAAACGGCCCTATATACCTAGGACTGAGCTTTCCCCGTACGCCAAATCGAATGACGCCATGGGTAGGCGAGATCCTAAGGAATACGTGGTCGCCGACAGAAAATTCAAGAGGGCGTCGATGGGAATCGGCCCAATGACGCTGGCGATCTTGGGCAACTCGAAGATGATCTCTGACTTGTCTGACCACCTCAATAGTCCGCTTCACCATCTCTGGTCCAAGCATTTGCCTCTCACCGATATCGTCCCAAGCTAAAGGAGATCTGCACTTCCTGCCGTACAAGGCCTCGAAAGGTTCCATCTGGATACTAGCCTGAAAACTGTTGTTGTATGAGAACTCTACGAGATACAGGTGATCTTCCCACGAACCATCGAAGTCGAGTGTACATGATCGTATCATGTCTTCAAGAGTCTGGATCGTGCATTCTGACTGACCATCTGTCTGCGGATGGTAGGCTGAACTGAACTTGAGAGGAGTCCCCAAACTCTCTTGAAGACTTCGCCAAAAGTGCAAGGTGAATCTTGAATCTCTGTCGAACACAATACTGACTGGCACTCCATACAATCTGACTATCTGTCTGAGGTACATCTCTGCAAGCTGATCCGTCGACTGACAGATTCTGAAAGAAAGAAAATGAGCTACCTTCGTGAGATGATCAACTATAACCCAGATGGCATCTCTCCCAGCTGGGGATCTAGGTAATCCAGTTACAAAATCCATGGTAATGTGCTCCTATTTCTATTCCGGGATCGACAAAGGTTGAAGAAGTCCAGCTGGTCTCTGATGTTCGGCCTTAACTTGTTGACAAACTAAACAACGAGAGACAAACCGAGCTATCTCCCTCTTCATGCCATTCCACCAAAAATGCTGCCGAATATCATGATACATCTTCGTACCGTCGGAATAAATTGAATACTGAGAACTGTGGGCTTCTGCCATGATTTCTTATCTGATATCTCCACTGGGTACACAAAGACGCCTCCCATGTCGGAGTGTACCATCTTCATGAATGCATAACTCTGGTCTCTGTCCTGCCACACATTTTGTCCTAAGCCGCTAAAGCTTAGAGTCCGTGGACTGAGCTAACTTGATCCTCTCAACTATACTGGACTGAACTTGCATACTGGCCATCAATGCCACACTAGAAGGAAGAACAATTTCAATACCCATCTTCTGAAGATCTGCTAACAACTCTGGCTGCGCCGTTAGAAAATAAACTCCGGCTCTCCTGCTTAATGCATCTGCTACCACGTTGGCCTTCCCAGGATGATACTGTAAGTTGATGTCATAATCCACAAGTAGCTCTAGCCATCTCCTCTGACGCATATTAAGATCATTCTGGATAAACACATACTTCAGACTCTTGTGGTCGGTGAAAATCTCCACCCGATCTCCATACAAATAATGCCTCCAAAGTTTCAATGCAAAAACTACGGCTGCTAACTCCAGGTCATGGGTTGGGTAATTCCTCTCATGGTCACGAAGTTGACGTGACGCATAAGCGACTACCTTATCATGCTGCATCAAGACACATCCTAATCCTTTGTCGGATGCGTCGCAATAAAGTAAAAATCCTTCCGTCCCGTCGGAAAGAGTGAGAATGGAGGCCGTCATCAATCTCCGCTTCAACTTCTCAAATGAACTCTGACACTCTGCTGTCCAAGCAAACTGTATATCCTTACGGGTCAACTGCGTGAGTGGTGCTGAAATCCGAGCAAAGTCTGACACAAAGCGTCGGTAATAGCCGGCCAATCCGAGGAAACTCTGAACTTCTGCGACGGTGCTAGGTACTGGCCATGTCTCTATAGCCACTATCTTCTGGGGATCAACTTCCACTCCACCTCTGGTGATGATATGACCCAAGTACGAGATACGATCCAACCAAAACTCGCACTTACTGAACTTCGCGTACAACTGGTGCTCCCTGAGAATCTGAAGAACTACACGAAGATGCTGTTCATGCTCTGCCTCGTTCTCGCTATAGACTAAGATGTCGTCTATGAACACTATTACGAACTGGTCCAAATAGGGCATGAAGATACGATTCATGAGGTCCATGAATACGGCTGGCGTATTGGTCGCTCCAAATGGCATAATAAGGAACTCCCAATGTCCATATCTAGATCTGAATGCTGTCTTCGGGATGTCCTGCTCTCTGACTCTGATCTGATGGTACATCGACCGCAAGTCAATCTTTGAGAATACTGCCGCTCCCCTGAGCTGATCAAATAAATCATCTATCCTTGGTAAAGGATATCTGTTCTTAATTATTACAGAGTTCAAGGTACGATAATCAACACATAATCTTGACGTACCATCCTTCTTCTTCACAAGAAGCATCGGAGCTCCCCAAGGTGATCCGCTAGCACGAATGAATCCCTTGGTTCTAAGTTCTTCAATCATCTTGTACAGGACCTCCAACTCTGATGGTGCCATCCTATAGACTCTCTCTGACACTGGTGCCATCCTTGGAATCAAGTCGATAGTGAACTCTATCTCTCTCTCTGGGGGCATGCCTGGAAGCTCTTCGAGAAATACGTCAGAAAACTCTTCTACAACTCTGGAAAGCTGAACTGCTGCTGCTACGGCCATCCGCAATGCTGGAGAAGAAGGTTCTACTCTGCCTCGAAAAAATAAAAACTCTGGCTCACCGGGAATACTAAAAATAATCTTGCTAACATGGCAATCTATTCTAGCATACTGGTCCCTCAACCAATCCATTCCTAGGACTACATCATAATCGGCCATCGAAAACTCTATCAACCTAGCGAAAAACTCTCTACCGCTAACTACGATTCGACACGAGGAAAACACCCTATCTACACCCACAAGTCCATTACCAGTAAGTATATTGAGCCTTACTGATAATGACTCGGGCTCCAGTCCTATCCGTGTCGCAAATCGTGCAGACATAAATGAATGCGAGGCACCTGAATCAAATAATACGGATGCAGGAAAAGAGTTGACGAGAATGGTACCTGCCACCACCTCACCTGATGCCAACTCCTCCTCTACGGTCAAAGCCATCGCTTGACCGTGCCCTCCGGGTGCTGGTCCCCTCTGCTAGAAACCTCTCTGGCGGTTCTGAACCTGAGCTTGGACCTGGGCATACTGTTGCGGTCGCTGCTGCTGGAATGCCTGAGCCTGAGGCGGCAATGGCCTCGAAGGCTGATACTGCTGCTGCTGCACTGGTGCTGGTCCCCTCACTGAGGGACTAGTCTGGGTCAATGAGGATGAACCGACTCTCTGTGGACAGGACCCTATCATGTGATCCGATGCCCCACAAGCCAAACACAATCCTTGTGCTCAGCGACATTCTGACACTACATGCCCTGGCTTTCCACAATGAGTGCAGTCCATTGTGGAAGACTGTCACGACCCGCACCCGCTTTTCGGATGCGAGCACGTGAGCAAGCCAGCTACGTATCGAGCGGACTCCAGTCTGACTCAAGTACGTATAAGCTGTCAAGGTCATGGGTATCATGTCTAATCTAAACTGTATCTCAATCCACACGAATCATATAAAGTAAGAATGAACACTATGGGTCGTGGTCTGCAGCCCACTAGCATATATGTCCGATAAGACTCTAATAAAATAATAAGAGTCAAAACTGAATCAGGAAACATGATATCTCATGATAAGGTATGAAAGCACGAGCTGATAATAAATGCAACACGATACCTGAAACCCGCAAGCGTATCATCCCATCCGTCATCCAGAACTAATAGCTATCTCCATGCACTCACTAAACCTGAAGAGATTATCAGGTCCTCAGGGGACATAGCAAGATACATAAAAACATGCCTATCTAGCAGTTTATCATGTAATAAAGAAAATATAGAAAATAAATGGAGAAAGACCAATCAGCACGAAATACGACTATACACGACTCGAAGAACCACTACGCCTAAACGAACTGCTGGAGAAGAACAAGGGAACACGATATCACGATGTCAATTGATAATCGATCGAATACTCAAACCCTCGTCCCTAGTGTAGACTCGCAGGTTTGAACAACTACTAGCCCTCGCCCCTAGTGTGGACTCGCAGGCTAGCATCACCCTCGTCCCTAGTGTGGACTCGCAGGTGTGAACCATATACTACTAACCCTCGTCCCTAGTGTGGACTCGCAGGCTAGCATCACCCTCGTCCCTAGTGTGGACTCGCAGGTGTGGACCATATACTACTAACCCTCGCCCCTAATGTTGGCTCGCGGATTAGCTTACTAACTCTCGCCCCTGGTGTGGGCTCGCAAGTTAGCTTAACTACTAACCCTCGCCCCTAATGTGGGCTCGCGGATTAGCTTACTAACTCTCGCCCCTGGTGTGGGCTCGCAAGTAAGCTAAACTACTAACCCTCGTCCCTAATGTGGACTCGCTGGTTAGCTTCAAGATTTCAAGAAAAGGAGGTAAAGCAGTTCCGATATGACTTATTCAATCCTATGACTCGATACGACTCAGTCCAAGTACAAGTGATGACACGACACGACCCAATCACGATACACGAGAAAACCAATCCAAAATGAACTACGAGGTTAACTACGAACAAAAACTATATATACGTGTATCCAATATGAACTACAAAGCTAATTATAAACAGGGCTATATATATATACTAGCAGACATGATATACAAATCACGTATAAATAATCAACTAATAAACTGTATAATAATATAAATATGCATGTAAGTAAACTATAGAGGGAGGCAAGGTATCTTGCCTGGATGTTGTACGCAGAATCCCACAAAATAGTCAACCGCCAAGCCATAGAGTCAAATCATCACAACTGTCTCCGAAAGCTGAAATAAATATTACCAATATTCTCAGAATAGTCAAATTAGCTAGGATTGTCTGTCCTTAAGTCCAACTCTGGACACAGGGGCAAAACGGTAATTTTGGGCAAAAACGATGTCCGCCGTTGGACCCGCTTTGCACCGAAAAGCGTGCCAGAGTCAATGGTCTCTAAAGTCGTCAAACTACATGTTTACGGATTCAGTTTTCTGATATGAACCCAACCGTATGTCCAAAGTTGGATTCCGACGGGCCGTACACAAAATCGCCCGTTGAGTCGGACCGTGGGGCCCGCGAAACGGTGATTTTCTCAACTGTCTAAGAATCGGACCAAACTTGGCATACAAGACCAGAAAAATGATACGGTCCTGATGGCGCATGTTTCGACTCGATCTGACGAGCATGCACAAAGTAATTGAAAAATTCACAAAGTGCACGATACGGTAAATTTCGACGGATACGCATCAAATTCGTCGCGCACACGCGACCATTTGAATTCCGTCAAAGCCCACACGACCAAGAAGTCGTTACGCACCATTCGATGCCTTCGGTTCGTGACCACGTTGCCCGAAATGGCAGGACGCACGTCGTACCGGATGGTTTTTTTAAGTTTTTGAAAACAGTTTCCCAGTTTTTTCCTCATGTTTGCACTGATTTATCTCACCGTATAATAAACTAGAATTAAAACTAATAACATGATTTCCATGCTGTTTAGGTTGCCTCTAGATATGTTTAAATGGATTTAGAATTTCTTCTCAGATTGATGGCAATCCGCCTTCCAATACAGCGGAAAAATTGCCAAACAGAACCATATATTCTATGGTTTTTCCCGACTTTTAGGAAAATAATTCGACCAAGATATAACAGTAATCCTAAAACCAGTAGATGGATCTCCTAGTAGGTCATGTCTACTAGGCGTAGGACTTTACAGAATTGAAAACGGTGCTTCCTACGTCGAGAGGGGCGTAAACGAAGTAACTTACTTGGAAGTGCTGTAGTTGCACAGTGCGTGCGGCCTGTCGCCGTCCGACGACTCGCGCGGTGGCAACGGTCGCCCGTTGTGGCCGCCAGGGTGGCTGGGAAGCCGTGAGGAGTCGGCGTGAGGATGATTGTTAGGGTTTGAGGAGTTTCCTCCTCTCTCGCTCGGGTATAAGTATGTGCATCCGCTCGATGGTGTAACTGAACCCGAGGGCAGAGGTCGGTTTTGGCTCAGCTGGGTTAGGGGGTCTGCTGGGCCTGCTCGGCTGTGGGGTTGGCTTGGTTGCAGCCATACATTTTGGGTCGGGTCTGCCACAGCCCGAGGTGGGCTGGGCTGGAATATCCAAAAGGAATTCCTCTTCTTCATTTTAATTATTCCATTTATCCATTACATCTAATGTATATACCTAGATACATACACACCTATATATAGTATCTATTTATATATACATATACATATACATATACATATATATGATATATTTATATACACCTATATACTTATTTTTATATACACCTATATGTATCTATATTTATATACCTATATATACATCTATATTTATACACACATATATACGTCTAATACCTACACACAAATACATATATATTTTTATATATATTTACCTATATATATTTACACATATATACATATGTATATATATATATATTTTTTTTACATATATACATATGTATATATACGTATTCATATATATATATATATATATATATATATATATATATATATATATATATATATATATATATATTATTTATTTTTTATTATATATATATATATATATAGATATATATATATATATATATATATATATATATATATATATATATATATATATATATATATATATATATATATATATATATATATATATATATATATATATATATACACACACACACATATACGCACATATATAATACGTAACATACACACACGTATAATATATATATATATTGATTATATACATATACGTACACATATTTAATATATTATATTTTTGCATAAAATATAAATCTCTTGATAACAATTTAATATACAATTAAATATAACCAATAAATTAATAATATTAAATAACAAACCCAATAAAATAATAATAGTAATAAAAATAATAACAAAATTTAATAAAGTATATACCATTATTGCACCGTCTAATAATCCCAGAAAATGTACAAGGCCTATCTTATACAACCTTATTGAATATCAACTCATCACAATATTTATAATATTTGATTAAGAATATTTTAGAAATATTCCTTAGATCACTAAAATGGAATACGACACAATCATACCAAAAATGCATCAATACGAAGGTCATTGGACGTACCGCATGACTACATGGGCTTGGGCTCAGTTCGGGTTCAGTTTGACTAGTTTGGTGCGACCGGGTCACCTAGACGTCAAATAATATTAATAATGAATAATTAACTATTTACAACGGTCATGTCACAACTTGGCCTGGTTTTCCTAGTTAGGACATCCCTATGGCTAGGTTTCCCCGGGCATGGCTAGTACACTAGTCAAGGCACACTGCTCCATCTTCCGTGCCACAAATCCTAGTCATCTAGGTACTTCAAAGCTCAACTATGGCTAGAGTCATCTACCGTAATAATTAACTAAAATAATCATTTACAAAAATCGTAAAACCCCATTTAAATTAAATAAATAAAAAATATTTCAAAATTTTTCGGAAAGGGGAGCTACAAAGACTGCCTCCGCTTCTGCTGCTGAGGATACGTCGGAGTTGAATGCTGAACCGACGTAACTGATGCTGCCCTCCTCGGAGCTCCAATGGTCAATGCCCTAGCTGCCGGGGCTGGGGCTGAAGACTGGATCATCTGACCATGGGACCGCTTCTGTCCTCCAGTTCTGTCTACAATTTTTTGCGAGGTATACTCATGCCTCTTAGCTGCCCGAAAAACAGCATCAAAGGTCTGATGCTCAAACTGCTCTACTGCTAGAATGATCTTTAGGTGGAGTCCCTGCTGGAACCGCTGCGCTCGATCAAACTCGGTTGCCACCAAAGTGGGAGCAAACCAACTCAATCTTGGAAACTCGGCCGTATATCCATCGACCGTCCTGTTCATCTGCCTGAGATTGGTGAACTTCGTCTGTAGGTCGTGCCGAGCCACAGCATCGAAGTACTTGATTTGAAACTTGTTACTGAATACCGTCCACGGGACAGGCGTTGCCAAACCAACTGCTATCATCGCCTACCAGGTGCAGGCTAGGTCCAATAACTGTAGGCACACCACAGCTACCTTCTCTCCTTCTGGAGTCTTGGCTGCATCTAAGATAATCTCAATGTCCTGGAGCCACGCATCAGCTGCAATAGCGTCTTCACTACCGTCGAAGAAGGGAGGGTTGAGGCGCTTGAAACTGCTAGCCGTACTGTTCCTTTGATAACCAACACGGCCCATGGCATCCTGTACTGCCTGGTGCAGCGCATCGCCCCGACGATCTTGAGACGCAAGCAATGTCCTGATGAGACCCACCAAGGTGCCATCGTCAGGCTCTGCAGACTGGACTGGCTGAACTGGGGGCTCGGGGTCCCCGGAATGCATGACTCGGGAGGCCACTCCAGAGTGCTGGGCTTGGTCTCCAGGTTGCTGCTGGTCCACTGGAGGTGCTCCGCCTTGCTGATCGATAGGACCAGGAATAATGCCGCTGAAGGAAACGACATAGGGAACAATAAGAAATGACCATGATAGATCGAGGATATAAACATGTGATCAGGTCAAGGATTCTGAAAGATCAGAAGGCACGAGTAGAGATCAAGGGCGAGTGCTGATTGAGACATCTATTCGGTAAAACCCTCACACATCTTGATCTACAAGACCTGCATGGGCCACCACTTAAACCGTGTCACGCCCCAGAACCAGAATACTGGAGAGCGGGGGACAGACACAGCCAGCTACGTATATTGAAGTGAATCTTACCTCGTAATACGGTCACGGTTGTCTAGATGCATGAGGGTTTACTACAAGGCATTAGTCTCTTAAGGTCAATAACAAGCCTAGTGTCTCAATCTCCAACAAGCGAGTAGATATAGCAAGATGGTAGATCATCAGACATACAAAGTAAGGCGTCCCATACATTACATATTCAGATAATCATGAAGCTAGTCATACAAAATACGAAGACTAGCAAGAGTTTAAGTCATACATGATCAACCCTAGGATTTGTCAATCATGCTACAGCCCGTAGGCAGACAGTAAGTAAAGTTGCAAACGAGCTAACACTTGCTCGACGGCTAAACGCCTCAAAAGAATATTTTTACAAGGGAGTGGGAGAGAAAAATAAAAACCCACTTATTGTCGGGATTCCTTCTAGTGTTCACCATCTGGCAGAAAAGTTGGAAGATCCTCGGTAGCTGCTCCGAAATCTGGCCATACAAAACCAGCTGGGTCAGACCCCAGAAAGAGCAAGTGCCACAAAGGGGGCTTCACTTAAGAACTAAAACCGGCATGTCAGCACATAAAGTCATAGGTGAAATAACATAAGACATGAGTTAAAGAAAACATGATGATAAACGATAAGATAACTAGAGGACTATTCCGGTACCCAAGTTACAACCCATAAACCAAACAAGGACCGGAGTTGTAACCCTTCACCTGAACAGAACTTAGCCTCGAACCAATTATCGATAAAGTAAAGCATAAACAAGCATGTCCGGAGATATCCATGTACCGGATCTAGGCTAGACTAGACAAGATAGGACTTCATCCATCATTCACGGCCAAGCAAAGGGTACGACTTGATACTTAACTAACTAGGGTTATCACAAACTTATTTACTAGCAAGATGCAATAAGGTACGCCTACGGCCACAAGTCCTGCAGACTATCTAGGTTATCCAGACGCAAGGTTCAAGATTAGAGTTATCATGCCTTGTTAGGTGACTTGGATGCAACACATGACAGTGTGCATAGTAATCTTTTCATGTAGTGCCCCACATAACAGTGAGATGGAAAAGTGCCCTACTCGTAGGCAGGCTACAAGTCCATCAAGAAAGGCGCCCAGATAATGGGATTGCTTGTAGCCGGAATACCTCTCTATATGCTCTACTTGATCAATCTAGTCATTAACCTAGTCAGATTCAGTATGAATCCCTGACCGTGGTAACCAGGGATACATGTCCTAGACATGATGCGAGACAAGACTGGTTGCTTATACAAGCATATTCGATACAATCACCCACGGTGTCAAGAATTCACTTAGCATGTCAAGTTAGCCGTCGCAACAGCGTATCAATGTTATCATGTCGGGTTGCTTATCAAGATTACTTATCAAGGCAAGGGTGCGTCACAACGGACCACCATCAAGAATTATCATGTCAAATTACTTGTCAAGAGTGCACCACGGCGGGTCACTATCAAGAGTTATCTTGTAAGGTCATAATGCCATTTCGTGTTTATGCAAGTACACCACAACGGGTCACTGATCATGCAATTCTATCACTAAGCCGTGTTTCGATTAACATTCATAAATAATGTCATGATCACATCGGGTTCATGTCGAGTTTATATCAAAAGGCGTATAAAATGGGTGCAAAAATCATTAAAAGGGGGATATGGGGACATAATGCGCCCAAGGGGGAGGAGCAAGGGGTACTATGGCCAACAAGTGGCATTAGCCAAGTTGCGCCAGGGTAACAGGTTGTGCCAAGGCAAGTAGGGTTAAGTCCAGTTGCGCCTGAACATCAGGTTGTGCCTAGGCACTAGGGGTGCCAATCACTAAAATACACAAGGTCGGGTCAAGTTGCGCCAGGAAGAGTCAGGCCAAGTCATGTTGCGCCAGGCACTAGACTGCGCGAGGCTAGGTTGTGCCTGAGTCAGGTTGCGCACGAGTCAGACTGCACCTGAGTCAGACTGCACACGAGTCATACTGCGCACGAGGTCAGACTGCGCTCGAGTCAGACTGCGCACGAGTCAGACTGTGCACGAGGTCAGACTGCGCACGAGTCAGACTGCGCTCGAGTCAGACTGCGCACGAGGTCAGACTGCACACGAGTCAGACTGTGTTCGAGTCAGACTGCGCACGAGGTCGGACTACGCTCGAGTCAGACTGTGCACGAGTCAGACTGTGCTCGAGTCAGACTGCACACGAGTCAGACTGCGCTGCGCTAAAGAGCGCACGCAACTCAGTGGCCAAGCTAAAAAGCTCGCGCACACTGCTCACTGTCTTCTCCAAAGCAGCAGGAATTCCATGGTTGAACCCAAAGCTTCAAAAATCCATAACTTAGTCAAAACAAGTCCAAATCCAACTTCCCAATGGTCAAAATTGGGTAGAATGAAATTCTCTACAAAATGGAACCATCAAAACTTGAAAACAAAGGAGTTTGATAGATCAAAACCACCAAAATCTGAAAATGACCAATTTCTAGATCTACAAAAATCAAAGCCTCAAAATGGAAAATGACATGTTCTAATATGTCTTAGAAACATGAGAAGAAGCTATTGGAACAATAAAATGGGTTCTCTTGTGGAAG
Source organism: Iris pallida (assembly GCA_029216955.1). Lineage (NCBI taxonomy): Eukaryota > Viridiplantae > Streptophyta > Magnoliopsida > Asparagales > Iridaceae > Iris > Iris pallida. The sequence goes on from JANAVB010009592.1 coordinate 504,700, forward strand.
CAAGTTGCACTTGCCTAAGGGGTGTTCTTGGTTGGTGGTGGGTTTAATGGAGAAGGAAGAAGAGTTAATGAGAAAGTGGAGGAGAGAGAAAAGTTAGGTGGGTTATAAAGGGGGAAGGTGGTGGGTTTTACATGATGAACCAAAGAATAAACCAAGCCAACCCAAAATAAACCAAGTTAAACCATTACATGCCATGATGAACCTAATCAAGATTAAACTGAAATTAGCTAGCCAGGCAGAAAAATAAAAATACATGTCAGGATTCCGTATACGTATACTGGAAATACGTAGAACGAAAAACGGGGGTGACAGCGTAGGCTGGACGTACCCACTTCTCGTGCCCTTACTCTAGGGTGCGGGTCGTGACAGATAGGTTTTGTAAGAAGTGGCTAGCATGTCGATAGTTTAAAAGAGTAGAGTAATATTTTCCTTCTATCTTGTCGAAGACCTGGCCTATATAGGAATAATGTTGAGTTAGTAATAATTTCTCCTTATCGAGTTGCTGACCAATAGCACCATGATGTTATGTAGGAATTCCTTGAATTTATACCGCAATACCTAAGCTTTGTATTCTTTATAGGAAGTTGTACCATTCCTGACCTTGATTTTTGTGTTGTCATCATATTCGTTAGGAAGTATTTGGAATTGTGTGTACCTTAGTTTTTCGTAGATCATGTAAACTTAGAATCCCATTAGTATAAGGGTCCTCTAGAAATCATGTTTAAATAGTTTCCTTTATGCATGCTTTGATGTAATTTCGTGGACAACATAGAGGATTGATAAGACGGCCAAGAGTACATCTTCAATAGAGGGTTGCCCGTACCAGACAAAGGAGCTCTCGATAGTCACTTGGGCGACAAGAAGGTACGTGATCAGAAGGATTACAAGCTGAGACTGTGCCATTGGTTAGCTGTTATTATTAATATAATGTGTTGTATAATATGTTTGTCTAATTTCGAGGAAGAAATTTTCTAAGGTGGGTAGGTTGTAAGCCCCCTGGATTTTTAGAGTAATTTTTTAATTTATTTTTAATATTTTATTTAATATATTTATTAATATATATTTTTTTATTATTTTTTATCATTAAATACACTTTTTCGTATATTTGATTTTTGAAGCACAAGGAATGCCAATGTCAAGAAACTTCCTTCATGAGATTTAATCTAGATAATTTTATCTTTAGTTTGATATATCATGTCCCACTCAAATGTGTTCTCTTGTATTCTATTTTTGTCGCACAACTTTTGGGTCATTTTAGACCAAAATGTTATACACCGTACAACTAGTCGTACTTTCCAACTTAATTTCGGAACTCAGCACCGATCCAACCTAAATGACCCAATATATGATTTTGATCTATTTTGAGCCTATTACACACATGCCTATGGTGTCCCACTCAATTGAGTTCCCATATGCTACTTATTTTCAAATGGCACATAAGACCTGTTTCTAGTCATTTGGGCATTTATTTTTCTTGGAAATAATTTCAAGACTTAACCCTAGTTAACCTAACTTAGTAGGGACTACTCTAGGGTGTCAACTCATGGTAGAATCCTATTAAATTGATTTAAATTAATTTAAGAGCAGCATGTACTCAAATCTCCATAACTTTGACCAAAGTCAAACTTCATATTCATATCTGGAAACCATTACTACTCCAATTCAAATGGATTGATTGAAAGACCAAATAAACTCTAATTTAATCTAAACCAAAACCTATATTTCCATAACTCATAGGGGATCAAACCTTATATGTAGAACCCCTCCATAGCCGCCCACCTCTTCTCCCCATCACCGAACCTGACCCTCCTATTTTCTTGGCCATCGCCTACTACATCGCAAGGCCAACCACCCCAAAGCCCTTTCTACTCTACTTTTGTGTACTCTACTACCTCCACGATGACTCCAAGAGATCCCTATTCAACTCTATCAAGCCCCGTTGGAGTTTCGTCACCTTATTTGGTCATTTAGAGGCCGAACTTGATGGTTATTTCTAGCCGTAATATAACAAAAATTTTGAACACCGGTTTGTCATCTTCTAAAATAGGTTTTAAATACTTTTTCTCATCTATTTTGCCTCAAACCAAGTTTAATAGATAGACCTACATATCTTCTTTTATAGCTGATTCACATTAAATTGGATAGACTACAAAAACATGTAACATTCCAGTTCCAAAAATACTTAGAAACCCAAGACATGAGTTTATCAGCTGTACGGCTAGAATAAGTATCCCAATTTAATGGGCTTATCCTAATCGTAGTATGTTGTAAAGAAAAGTAAATCTACTATGTCTCAATTATCTCAATCCATATATAGGTAAATTAAACAAGAATGAACAATATATAATATAGTCCGCCACCTATAATACACATGTTTAAGAAAACTTGAGAATAACATAAGTTTGCAAAACTAGGCTAATGAGCAAGATATATCAGGAAAGAAAATAAAAAGCATGAAAAAAATAAATTAACACTATAAGCGATACCTCAATCCCACAGCCAAAATTATACCATCCACCTGTCTATATTATAAGCTCAGTAACAACCTGGAGAGATCACCAGGTCCTCAGAGGGATGTAACAAGATACAAAATAACAAACTACAATATGAACTAAATAAATACAAGAAATAAACTGGATAAACTATCCATCTATGTGTATGCATGTCAAGGATGACTTTGGGCCATATGGGTAGGTAAGGGAATAGCTTTAGCGTCAACCAATGCTGAAATATATACAAGCATACCACCCGACCGTACTTGAGACTAGTCTGTAGCCGCTGCCGAATATAGCTACTAGTATATCCTATAACATGGCACACTGAGGCTTATGTGTAGTGTATGTCCCATACGCCTTGTCACGACCCGCACCCACTGTGAAGGTACGAGTACGTAATAGTGCCCAGCCTACGCTACAGTGTCAGCGGTAGAACGCTATTTTAGGTCACTATCTAACCAACAAATCACGAATTATATAATGTACTTGTCAAATCTCAACTCCGAACGAAGGATAAGTATAGATATAATGAAATTTCAATCACAGTCTAAGCACGATATGGTAACACAGAAGTTTATAACTAAGACTAAATAATAACAACAAAACCAACTACTAAATAATAATAACCTCAAAACAATCTCAAAACAAAACATATCTCAACTTATTTACAATTCAAGTTCTAAAACATGAAACTAAACCAAGTCAACTAACTAGTCTCCCGATCACTTTGAGTGTCGAGGCCAAAGGTAGCTAAAACATCTCCTGGTCCATAGTAAGTAGGGCAAGTGTCCTCAGGGCAATCATCTGTAAAATTTTTAACATGTCCAGTCAGGACATGAACGAGCACATCTCATCTAGAAAATCTAAGTAAATGACAGAGAACTATAAAGCAGTTATAGATAGTTGTATTGATGAACATGGCAGTTTATATTCAGGTGATGGTATAGAGAGACAGTTAAAGTACAAGAAAGTAAGGTAACTAAAATAAGAGAAGAATCATGGCTATAAAGACTGTAAAATAGAATCTAGCTGAACTAGAGTAACATGGTATAAGTCCAGACAGTAAATGTAGACAAGTGTAAACTCCAGTGTAAGTCCAGTACAAGATGAATCTAATACAAGATGAATCCAGTATGAGACGAATCCAGTCATAGTGATCAATGATTCCAAGGTGAGTCCAGCCTATACTCTAACAATGTGTTTTTAAAATACTGAGGTCGACATGTAAACGGCTATAGGTAATCCAGCACATCATACACCTGGCCGGGTGTTGATGGCTATAATTCCAGTTTGATTCCAGTATTTGGATGATTCCAGATTTAGGGTATGTCTACATGTCTTACTTAAGTATTTTCCTTTCCAACAAGTACAAGTGAATCCAGAATCCGACACGAGAATCGAGATGAGTCCAGCCAAACATGATGATACTAGCAATGATTCTAGAATAATTCGAGTAATAGAGGCCAGACAATATGGTATGTGTGTCGCATACATAATCCAGAAATATCTATACGTGTTGTAACAGAGAATCATATATAACTAACTAGAATTGAAGTACAGTAATTGACAAGTAAATGAGAGAACTATCAGAGAATGTACTCGCCTGATATCCTGAATATCTGAAGAGAATATATTGTCTGAGGAGTGGTGCCTGGCTCCTATAGAACAGTACAAGTCACAACATGTCCAAAATAGTAAAATAGACTGCTACAATGCATTCTACATGATGTTTGGGTCAATCTAGGCTAAAGTCAACCTTTGGTCAACTCTAGTCAACTACACTAGTCAAACTAGGTCAACTGGGTCAAACCTAATCCAAACAAGTCTCACTAAGCCTAACCAGCCTATTCTAGCAAGCACACACCATTCACAAGTCACACAAGTCTAATAACACACAAAACTTATGTGTATACAATCCATATACCATAGGCTTGCACATTAGGATACCCATAGGTTTACTACATAGGCTATATATATGCCATACACATGTTATAGGCATACACACACTTTTCTACCATATATATATATATATATATAAATATATATATATGTTGCTTATATTAAATGGTATATATAAATATAATATATATATATATATATATATATATATATATATATAGATATATATATATATATATACCATTTATATAAGCAACCATATATATATATATATATATAATAATATATATATATATATAATATATAAAAATATATATATAGATATATATATATATATATAGATATATATATAGATATTATATATATATATACCATTTAATAGAACTATATATATATATATAATATATATATATATATATATATATATATTATATATATATATATTTTTATATATATATATATATATATATTATAATATATATATATATAATAATATTATATATTCTATATATATAGATATATATATATATATATATATATATATATATATATATATCTATATATATATATATATATATATATATATATTACATTATCACACAAAGATAATCTATATCTTTGTGTGATAATGTAATATATATATATATATATATATATATATATATATATATATATATATATATATATATATATATATATATATATAATACATGTAAAAAAAATATATAATACATGTAAAAAAAAAATATATATATATATAATACATGTGTGTGTGTACATATAATGTGAGAAAAAAAAAATAGTGAAATGTGTGTGTGTGTGTGTATATATATATATATATATATATATATATATATATATATATATATATATATATATATATATATATACACATGTGTGCAATTATGTGTGTGTGTGTGCTATATGTATGTGTGTAGATAGGTGAGCGTTAGCAAGCAAGTTTACACATGTGTGTGTGTACATATAATGTGAGAAAATAGTGTGTGAGTGTGATAACATGTGTTCTCAGTTTAGGCATATGCATGTATGTAGATGAATAGAAATTAAATGTGTGAGTGTGTGTAAGAGTGTGTGTGTACAATGCAACAGTAGATAGGAATTCAGAATTGTGTGTGTGTAGATAGGTGAGTGAGTGATAGTGGTGTTCTCAGATTTTAGAGTGCAACAGTGTGTGTTCATAGGTTTCCAGTTTATGTATGTATAGATGTAGTTTAGGGTGAGTGATATGTTCTCAGATTTAACAGTGAAATGTGTGTGATGTGTAAGGATATTAGGAGACAGTGTTCACATTAACAGTGTATAAGTTCTCCTGAAAACAGTGTGTGTGAGTGAGTGTCAATGTATGTGTGTGTGTATGAGTAGTATACTCTCAGGTTGACAGTTCCCAGGAAATCGAAAACCCAATATCCCTTGCCAACATAAACACTAACAAGTAGGTTAATCCTCAGATGTATATAGGTGTATCTATATTGAAACTAAACCAACACAAATCAGTAAACCACATGACATTTATCATTAATTCTCAGGTTTTCAAACAGTGCATATATTAACAGTGCAATTTCTCAGGTTACACGGTATACAGGAACAATTTTACCAATTCAATGAAATTCAAAACTAATACACTTAGCTACTCATGAACCTAACATGTAGATTAAACTCTCAGCCAAGATATAGGATTATCATAATGGTTTATTCATTCAAAAATCAGTAACACATTTCGAATTTCTCAGAAAACTCAATTGAAAGACCTATGTATCAAAGATTAGGGGAAACTCTATTTCGAAATCCAAATCAACTTAATAATTAATTATAAAGGTTGGTAATCATATACACACATGTGCACGTGTCCGTAGAGTCATCTCGTGTCACCCAGCACCGGATACGGCGTGTCCACAACACACAAACACTAAACGTGCGCACACGAATACACAGTCTCGTGCATGCATGCACTTGTGTCTAGGATACGAACACACGACACGAGACATGACGTTGGTGTGCACCTAGGTTCGCCACCTCTAGGTCTATAACACAGACACACTTTATCGTGTCCACGGACTCCAAGATGCGACACGAAGTTCGTGTCAGAGCCGCTTATGTCACGTAAACAGTACAGGCAAAATCCAGTACGGGCCCTAGAGCGTGTCCAACTCGACACGAAGCGACTCGAGACTCGAGGGGACTCGTGTCAGTCACAGCCCCTCAGTTCTTGCCAAGTGGCGTGTGTCCAATCGCCGTGTCTAGTGAGAAATCCTACCCGAGCAGCAGGACAGTGTGTTCGTGTCCACAACAGCGTATTCGTGTCCACATACTGACACGACACGACACTGAAATCCTCCACAAATGACACAAAATCACAGATGACCCCAGATCAACAAATCTATTCAAAATAATTTCAAAAAAAGAACAAAACAGTGAGTGAGGCATTTCATCGAACACCTAGTTCTAGGTTAGGATACGTGTCCGATACGGACACGAAATCAAATACAATTGACACCAAACCTTCACTACAGCTAGGGGACACCTAGATCTAGGCTAACATGTAAAGCAAATATAATTAAAATATAATTTGAAGGGTTTACCTATAGGGTGCAATTGACCAAGAAAACCCCCAAATTGATTGATTCCCGTTGCTAGCCAAATCCCCCAATTTGCTCACAAACTGAAATCACTCTCCATGAACATCAAATAGAGGATGATTAGAATCTATTGCAAAAGATTTGGATCAAAAAAGGAATTGAAATGGATTTATTATGAATTAAGGAAGATGGAAATTACCTTTCCTTTCAAGAAGTTGGAATGATACAAAGAGGCAAGAACAAGTGGAAAGGAGATTTTATAGGTGATTTCCAATGTTGGCCGACCACTTAAAGCTAGGTTAGGGTTTCATGTCATGGGCCTTGGGCCAAGTTGCATTAGTCATGGAATTAAATTCCTAAGTCATAAGTCATGAACCTAGTCTTTATTTCTCCTATTCAAACTTGATTCTATATGACTAAAATTGGGTTGACTTAAGTTAGACTAGGGTCTCACCATGCTAACCAAGTCACTATAGCTAGAGTCAACATCTTGGTTAGTGTTTGCAAAAACAAAAAGTTGTTCTATTACAAACTTTTAAAAAGAGTACAAGAGTATAATTTGAATTCTGGGGAAGTACAACTGTAGGAATTTGATCAGAAGACGATCACTTTATCCCTTGGACAATGTAAACTTGAAGACTAAAGCCTCTGGAGAATGTAGCAGCACTTTTGCAAGAGTTCTTGATCTCTGTGATGCTTTATCAATGATTGAAAACTCTATTTATAGAGTTCTGAAAATAACTGTTTTAGCAGTTATTCTGATGTCCGCGAGGCTGGATTACGCCATATTGGGTTGTGCCAACTTTATGTTGCGCCAACTTTATGTTGTGCCAACTTTCATTCTGTTAATCAATCATGTACTAACTGTATTTAGATGCGTGGCATCATGTGATTGAGATGCGCATGGTCGTATACAGAATAGTAGACACGTCTTGAGAGATTAGTGGCATATGTGCCACATCATCCTGTTTTAGAATATAAGTTGTCTCAATTTCATCAGTTTGCGTGAGCTCCAGTCAACAAGTCAAACTGTGCCTGATTGGGTTGCGCCTAGGTGCAACTTAATGTATAGGCACGTGGCAGCTTTTGAGAAGAAATTGTTCAGATTGTGCCTAGGAGCAACTAAGGAATTTGTTTAGATTGCGCCTAGGCACAACTCATAAGATGTACATGACAGCTGTCAATCAAATCTCCTCGAGCTGCACAATTCGAGGGATTCGAAGAGATTTTCTCCGTTTACTGTGTTGTCAGTTGTCAGTGCTGTCAGGTAATGATGGCCATTAAATGTCAGATGCCACGTAGACTTTGGCACAATATAACTGGGCACAGTCTGATATTTGGCGCAACCTGATCAGCGGCATAATTTGATCTCTGATCTTCATAATCAGTGGCACAGCTTGATTTTTTGGGGCACAACTTGATTGCCGAGTAGTAAATACATGGCGTAACTTAATTTTTAGCCCCTACAAGACCCCCTTCAAAGTTTTTAAAACTTTTAAGAAGATTTCAAAGTTTTGAAATACTTTAAATTATGAAAACTTTTACTTAGATTGCGCCAGTCAATGCCTAGCCGTCATAATTAAATTTCTTTCTCGAGAACACTCAATATCCTCTTCGTCTTCCCGAGTTTTATTGATGATTTTCGGTTTCCCATGAGGAGTATGAAGGGTCAATTTAGTTTTATATATATATATAGGGGCTGGTCTTTGTACTTATTCTTCACTTCTGTACTTCGATGGCACCTAAGAAGAAAGAGATGGAGACCAATGCTAACACTGAAATCAAGTCCCCTGAAGCGAAACCTTATGTCACGCCTACCACTTATTTGTTGGAGGCTGACCTGTCACTGAGTGCGGAGAACTTCTTAGACTGTTTTGGTTTAAATCCAACAGTCTTCAATCACTCGAGTGGTGGGCCATCACTTTCCTCTGAAGAGCACGGCGATTCGAAGGGATTCCTTAATCTGATGCGTCGCTCGGGGATTCGCAACATGCAAGAATTGGACGCTACCCTTCGTCAGACCAATGAAGACAAAAAAGAAATAAAAGCATGCCAGCTTTTATTTTCTTTTTATGTGTCTTCTCCTACTTGTCTGTAGGGGTATACCCCCTTTTATGAAATGAAATTATAATTTTTGACATCATTATTGTGTGGCTGTGATTCCAAGTGGCGCATGTAGATATGCTCTTTTGATGAATTCAATGTTTACTATTTCTTTGATAGACACATGGCAGCCATCATGTGGTTAAGAGCGCCTCTTGTTTACTTCTTTCCCGAAATAAACTCCTAGAACAACGTATTGTTCACATCTTCAACGCTTTTAAAAGGTAGCCCAAAACGATAGGAAAGAGACATTCGTGCTTTCTCATTTTATTTAGAAGATGACTTCTCACAAGGTCCCACTGTCCAGCAAAAATCAACATCCACAAGTTCACTTGCGCCACTTCAACCTGATGTTATTCTTTTGCAAGCCGTGCCTTCGGAAGTTGGTAAGTTCCAGTAAAGAACCAATGGTTTTCATACATGAGCGTTTTTACTTTGCGCTATTCTTGAAGATAGGTGTTAATTTGAAGAAATGAAGCGCATGTTGTAGATGCGCGCTTGGAATTCTGAGAAGAAGCACGCACTGTAATTAATGTCTGACTTTGGTCAGAAGCACGCGGTATTGATATGCGCCTATTTGATCAGCGCACACTGTTGATATACGCCTGTTGATCGGCGCATGCTATTGATATGCGCCTGTGCTTCTGAAAATAGGCACACATTGCTGATATGCGCCTGTTGATCGACGCACACTGTTGATTTGTGCATGTGCTTTTGAAAATAGGCGCACATTGCTGATATGCGCTTGTTGATCGGCGCACACTGTTAATACACGCCTATGCTTCTGAAAATAGGTGCACATTGCTGATATGCGCTTGTTGATCGGCACATACTGTTAATACACGCCTGTGCTTCTAAAAATAGGTACACATTACTGATATACGCCTGTTGATCGGCACACACTGTTAATACGCACACAGTTTTGATAGATTTTACTGACTTTACTTTCCTTGTTCATATTTGCAGAAGTTTGGTTGACAAGTTTCTTCAAAACTGGCATCGGCGATTTAGATGCTATGAAGAGCATTCTTCTGACACCAACATCAGACATCTCATGTGATTATGACACTCAAATCAGACAGCTCAGGACTCTCTGCGTTCAAAAAGGGTCTTCCTCAGATGGTAGGAAGAGCCTTTATACATGAGAGTTGGATAGTGGAGAGACAGAATTAGGAATCGTATCATAAGGGTGATCTCATTCCTAGTTCCCATGACGGGTCGTCTTTTCTCCACCAGTTGTATTGATAACTGCTTATCTTTGGGCTGCTATACTCTGTGGTTCTCCTCTCGTCTTTCTGAGAGAGAAGACCAGAGTTGATTCCGTTGTCTTACTCGCTGCTTCAGGACGAGATGACAAGGAACTAGCACCAACAAGAAGATCCAAAGATGTAATAGACCTTCAGTTATCAATAAGAAGATCCAAAGATGTAATAGACCTTCATTTGTAGTAGATTTTCATCAAGATGTATCTATATTTTTAAAGAAGAAATACAAATTGACTTTCTCTTCTTCTTCTTCTTCTTTTTATAATTTGATTTTGATGTGCCGATATAGAAAAATAGAATCCAGGAGAAATATGGATGTGACAAGTTGTTGATGTAAATAATCGAAATCCAGAGGTATGGAGAACGTGAACTCTCGTTATGAAAAGTGAACAGCCACTTTGATTTTCTAGGAAGAGACATTGAATGAACAGTCATTTCGACTCTCGAGGAAGAGAATAAATAAATGAACAATCGTATCATTTTTTTGAAGAAAAGAAAATGAACGATCAGTTATAAATAAATAAACAGTTATGAATAAACGGACAGTTATAAATGAACGAACAGTTGTGCTTCTTTCAAAAAATCGCATCAGTTCTCAAGGTTGACTATCTAGTTGTTCTGTCTATAAATAGAACAAAACTTCTGTAGATATTGTCCATTTCATTTCTTTCTGTACAAAATATCTTCCAAGGATTTGCTCACTCCAAAGATTAAAGGAAAGACCGAGACGCCCCTTGCTAAGCCTCTAGTGGCTCCTCAGAAAGAAAGGGTTGAAGGCTCAATTGCTCCTGCACCAAGACATGACTTGATTGCCAACCTAGTGGAGCCTGGGAAGACTGCCGAAGAAGAGGCATTGAGGATGGCTGCTTGTAAATTTTTTGTGAGTTCAGACAATGAGATGTTTAAACTGTTGGCAAACTATGTATTTAATCATGAAGCATCAGGGCCTCCTCCCCGTCCTTAATATTATGTAACTCCATTCTACTTTTGAATAAAATAAACTTTTATTTATATCATGTCTCTGAAATAAAGTACATTTTGCTTTTACACATAATATTTCTTGAGAAATTTGCCATTGATAGGCATTATAGCAACTCTGCCATCCATATCTATTAATTGATAGGCTCCATTTAAGAAAACCTTATTTACCAAATATGGACCTTTCTATTTCATCTCGAACTTGCCTTTTCTCATATGAGTCATAGTTATAGGACGTCTGACTGTAAGAACTAGCTCGCTTTCCTGAAATGTTCGTACTCTGACTTTGCGATTGAAAGCTTTTGAAATCTGGGCTTGATAAAGTTCAATGTGTTGTTGAGCCAGTAACCTTTTCTCGTCGAGCGCTTCTAATTCTTGAAGTCGAAGACGATCATTATTCTCTGTAGTAAGTTCATTAGCGATGGCGATTCTCAATGAAAGAATTTGAATTTCAGTGGTAAGAGAACTTCACATCCATATACTAACAAAAAGGTGTACAACCTGTGGGGTTACGGACAGTAGTGCGATATGTCCATAGACATTCTACAAGTTTATCACTCCAATTACGTTTGTTAATAAAGACAAACTTTTAAGGAGTTTGATAATAGTTTTGTTGAATGCTTCAGCTAACCCGTTAGCTGCGGGATTATAGGCTGTAGAAGCAATATTATTGATTCTGTTATTATCACAGAACCTATTAAACTTCCGGCTGACGAATTATGGCCCATTATCATGGATGATTCGGAGAGGGACACCAAATTTGTATATCACATGATGTTTGATGAAGTTGATGACACTACTAGTCTTTACTTCAGTCGAAGGTATATCTTCTGCCCACTTGGAGAAATAATCGGTTATAGCCAAGATGAACCGATGTCCTTTAGATGAAGGAGAATTGATAGGGCCAATTATATCTATGTCCCAAGCTTCGAAGGGCCATAAGGCAGCAGTCGGATGAAGAAATTTCGATGGTTGGTGAATGAAATCTGCATGAATTTGATATATACGTATTTTCTTACATAGTCAATAGCATCTGATACCATAGAGGGCCAGTAGTAGCCCATACGTCGAATACGATCCTGTAGTTTAGGACCAGGCTGGTGTGCTCCATAAACGCCATCATGAGCTTCGCGTAATATCTGTTTTGCTTCATCACCAGCGAGACATCTCAAAAGTAACCCATCAAAAGTTCTTCGATAGAGAGTTTTAGTAGTATAATTATAATAGAATCGAAGCGATCGGCGACGAATACTTGTAGCTTCCTTAGGATTTTCTGGCAATATGTCATGTACTGTAAAATCAATAAAAGGTGCTCTCCAGTCCTCGCTAATGACTTTAACTTCAATTAGATTACTGAATTCAATGTTGTGGTTGTTTTCAACACAAAATAGTTCTCTATTAGAGATAACAACCATTTGTTATCTTTTGACTGGCACTGCCAATACCGCAGCTAGGTTAGCTAAGGCATCAGGTTTTGTATTGTATGCGCGATATACATGTTCGATGAAGAACCCTTTAAACAAAGAAGCTATTCTGGTTGCTGCTTCATGGTTTGGTACCAAATCTTGATGTCCAACTTCATATATGCCTCTAAACAATCAGCTAAGAATCACCATATACTTCGAGATATTCAATATCCAATTGTTTGGCTAATTGGAGTCCAATGAGCAAGGATTGTATTCTGCTATATTGTTAGAGTATGATTCGTCCAAAGAATAAGCCCTTTGAACAGCTAATCCATCTGGTGAAACGAGTACAATTCCCACTCCAGCAACAAGAGTACCTCTTGGTCCAATTCTAGAAGCTCCATCAAAGAACAACCGCCAAGTAGAAAATTCTTCTGAGATCATATTTGATTCTAATGTTTCGTCTAGAATCTCGTCATATAGTTTAGATGTTTAGGGACAGGATGAGCTGCTAAGAAGTCAGCAAGTGCTTGACCTTTCACAGACTTTTGAGGAACATAAACCATATCATATTGTGCTAATAATATGGCCCATGTAGCAAGCCTAGAATTGAGTGTACTTGGCTTCTTCATTAAGACTCGAAGAGGATTGACTCGGGATATGACATGAATAGTTTAGCCTATGATGTAATGACTTGTCTTTTGAATAGCAAACATTAAGACTAAACATTCCTTTTCCCCCGGACTACAACGATGTTCAGCTCCAATCATCATCCGACTAAGGTAGTAGATGGCTTGTTCATGACCTTCCCTGTTCTTCTGAGCTAGCAAATCTTCCAATGAATGATCCATTGCCCGGACATATATTAAGAAAGGTATTCCTGAGATCGGTGGTACAATAACCGGTGGACTCATTAAATACCGCTTTATGTCATCAAATGCTCGTTGACATTCTTCTGTCTAAACGAAAGATACACCTTTCTTCATTAATTGAGTAAATGGTTTGCAACATCCAGATAAATTCAAAATGAACCGCCTGATGTACGCAAGTCGACCTTGGAATCCTCGTAGCTCTTTTAGGTTACGTGGAGGACGCATCTCTTGAATGGCTTTGATCTTCTCAGGATCAACGTGTATACCCTTAGAGGTAATGACGAAGCCGAGAAATTTGCCACTAGAGACACCCAAGAAAGACTTGGTGGGGTTTATTTTGAGTTGATGCTGGCACATTAGAATGAAAATAGTTCTTAAATCTTGAATGTGATCTTCCTTTAGACGACTTTTGACAGCAATATCATCAACATAGCATTCGACAGTCTTTCGCAAATGATATCGAAAGATAGTACTCATAGCCCGCTGGTAAGTTGCACCTGCGTTCTTAAGACCAAACGGCATGACTGTATAACAGTATACTCTACGAGGAGTATGAAACAAAGTATATTTTTCATCTTCAGGATTCATCCGAATTTGATTATATCCAGAAAACCCATCCATGAAAGAGATTCATTCGAATCCACATGTATTGTCGATCACGACATCAGTAATTGGGAGAGGAAATTCATCTTTAGGGCAAGCATCATTGAGATCCCAAAAGTCTATGCAAACTCAAACTTTTTCGGTCTTCTTCAAGACTGGTACAATATTGGCTACCCAGTCAGGATGCTGTTCTTCTCTGATAAAACTGTAAGCTATAAGCTTTTTGACTTCATCATCAATTGCATCCATTATTTCAGGCTTGAATCATCGCTGTTGTTGTTTGACCGACTTGGCATTCGGCAAGATATTAAGTTTATGAGTTGCAACTTGAGGATCTAATCCTGGCATATCTTCATAACTCCAGGAAAAGACATCAATATATTCACGAATAAGGTGAATTAATTCTTGTTTATCATCCTCTGAGAGATTTTTGCTAATAAAGATTGGCCGTGATAGCTCTTTTCTCCAATATTGATTTGGACTAGTTAATCCTCAGTAGGTGGTTCTCGTTGTTCAAACCGAAGTTTCCACTGATTGTCCATCATTTGCGTCCAAGGGTCCACTTCAGGAATGTCTTCAATGTGATCTTCATCATCTTTCGAGAATTTGACAGACACCATGTTAGAAGATACTATTACTCAATGAACATTACCAATGCTTGTATCAGAATCCCATGAGATAGAATCAGAAGAGTTAGATCGTTCTTCTTCATCAGATTCGAAAAGTTCTGGAGTTGGAAGTGGTGAAGTATAACCTAATCTCCGCTTTATTTTACTGTGGTATTGTTGTGATTTTCCTTATGGAACAGAAATACAAATAGAAGTTCGTCTTCCTTTACCGTTGTTGAGGCTGTTCTGAAATCATAGCCCATTTTACGGATGATTGCTTTGGATTGTGGACTATAGCGACGTAATTGTAGCCTTCCTATATCATCTCTATTATCATTATAGAGCAAAATTTTTTGTTCCTCTCTTTTATTGAAGAATCTAGGCCTTTCATCCTTCTTTCGAGACGGTACTAAGAAGTATGACTCTTGTATTGAATCCAATGATACCACATTTTGTAGAGATGATACGACTTCTATTGTAAGTGGTTTAAACTATCTAGCATATCCAAATAGCATTGAGTATAGTAAAAGACATCAATATACTACAAAGGAGATGCTTTATTGATTTTTACACCATCATTTACAACAGGAACTTTAGCCTTAGCAGGCTTAGTCAAATTGATGACAAAAGGGGGAGAAGAGGAACGAGAAGAAGGAAGGGGGCTTCTTACGATGAAGGTCGATTACAAGCGGCTCAGAAGAGGTGAGCTCCCTTTGTTCTTGACTATCATCAGGAAGCTGCTTCTCATAGGAAGGAAGATAGATAGTCAGTGGTTTGGAAGACTGAGGACAGAAAGTATGCCCTTTGACAGAGATCACCAGAGTATCATTTGGTATACATTTATGTTCTTTATCTGTGTCCATTGCCAGTACCACATTCATAAATTCCTCCTTATACATGCGAAAATCGTTACAGTATGCTTCAACGCCTTTGAAAGGATTCAGATCTGCAACCTCCTTTTGGACTTCTCCATTACCATTCACATATTTGAAACATTGGTGGAGAGTAGAAGGTGCAATATTGTGTTCATGGAGGAATGGTCTTCCTAATAAAGCCTTGTATGAGCAATGATTGTCAATTACATAGAAAGTAACCTTTGTACAAAGGTTGCCAATTTGAAGTTTTAGGCGTATCTTCTCCAAAGGTTCACTTCTTCCTTGATTGAACCCCAAGATGGTAGTGATGGTTGTAGACAGGTTATGCACTGGGATCTTCAAAACATCTAGCAAAGACTTCCGCATGATACTAAGAGCAGACCTTGGATCAATCAGAATACGATCGACTTTCATGGTGTCCACATATCCCATGAAATAGAGAGGACGATCATGACGATTGTCTTCTAACAACATGTCATCTTGTGTAAAAGTAATATTGGGCATTAACTCAAACATACTATGGCAATGTACACAGCTGACTAGCTCATTTTTAGGCTTTTTAAGAAGAGTGGGACAAGCATCAGCCTGTATCAAAGCTTCACTTAACGTCTTTCGAGTTTCTTTTGAGAGACGTAAGAGTTCAATGATTGACAATCATGCTGGAGTATTGGCTAATTGAGCCAATATATCAAAATTATATGGCTTTTCGAGTCCAAAAGATGAGAATTTCTTTAGTGCTTTGTCAAAATGAATAGGTTGTTTTCCCTTGTCTGCTGATGTCGGTTTATGAGGAGTTGGTTCAACCACCGACAGAGATGAATATGGTATATTCTCAGCAGGAGAAGATGATGTAGGAGGGGCATCAGGAGATAGGGCAGAATTCTCTTGAGTTTCGGGGTATTCTCGAAGGTAGGATTTCCCAGATCTAGTGCCAATTAAAATTTCTTCTTTTGCTACTGGTTCAAAAGATACCATGTTGCAGTTCTTGGATTTAGTTTTGGAGTGCTTCTTTTGCTTAGAAGAGGAAGGCGTTTCGAAATCTGCTACCAGATCTGGGTGAATCCACATAATCTCTCCTCTGTCAGTTGATAGTGGAACAAGACCTTCATTTTGAGGAGGTGGAAGATTCACGATCTCGAGAGTAGTCCTCGAAATTGGGACAACATCATCTTGTACAAGTTGTGGTGGAAAGTCACCAAACTGTACAGAGACAATATTAGCTGTCACAGTCTTCTCATCTTGCTGAAGAGTAATTGCTCCAGAATTGACCATCTCCTGAATTTTGCCTTTGAGCACGTAGCATGCTCTGGTTGGATGCCATATAAATTTGTGATAAATACAGTATTTAGGGTGATCAGTTTTACCTACTTTTTTGGCCATTTTGCCTCCGACAATTGAAGCTTATTACTTTTAATTAAGCAATCGAAGATGCTCAAAGTATCATCTTCATCGAAAGAGTACTTTTCTTTTGGACGAGGTATTTTCTGTGGTGGTGCTGATGGAGTAGGTGCTGTCTGGGAAATATTAACAGCCAATGACTCCTTGCCCTTGAGATTAATGGCCAATGTTTCTTTACCCTTACGGTTATTCTGGCGATTATTACCCCCAGGTGTAGAATGTTCATCTTGGTTAGGATGAGTCATTTGAACTCCTAACTGTTTGAACTTTTCGGTACTGACTTCTGCCGTCTTGGCATTCACAATGAAAGAAGGCCAATCCTAGAATTGTGTAGATCCTATCCACATGTTGATAATAGGCAACAAGTTTGATTTGTAGGTGTCTATTGTTACAGCAGATGGAGTTCCTAAAGGCATTTTAAGTGCCTCACGGCGGAATCTTTCAATGAAACTCTCTGTGGATTCATTGTGTCTTTGTTTGATCTTAATGAGGGCATACATTGTCATATCATTGACTCTCTCGTAGAACCGTTCCAAGAACATCTGCTTGAAACCAGCAAAAAAAGTTATGCAGCCATCTGGCAAACTACGATACCAATCGTATGCTCCGTCTGCTAAACAATCGACGAACACTCTGGTAAGGAGAGCATCATTTGGTTGTAATTGGTCAGTCATCACTTCAAAGTGATTGATGTATTGACTTGGAGAAGTGCTGCCATCAAACAGCATAATGGTTGGAAGCTTGTATTTAGGAGGGAACAGAACCTCCTTCCATTATGTAGGATATGGTTGCTTTATACCAAGTCTTTGTAGGCCATCCTTCTGCTTGAAGGCCTCAAACTGAGTGCGTAAAAGTTTTACAGTCTCATTAGCATCTCCTGATGTTTGGGAATTTGTAGGCTGGTTAGAATTGTTAGGAGGAGAAACAACATGGTAATTACCACCCCAGCACCAGACTGACTGGGATCAGCTTGAATTGGTACAGAAGTAACCTGAGGAGGCGGTACCCCAGACTGATATTGACATGTATAGAAGAACCTATAAGCTCTGGATTTATAGTAGGGTTTATAACTGGTGGCACTGTATGTTAAGCCACGATTATAGTCATATACTTGCGACCATTTCAGCCATGGTCTTCAACTTGTCTTCTAGTACAACAATTCGTTGTTCTTGACTAGTCGGACTAGAAGTGTCTTGATCTTCTGTAATGGCATATGCCGTCACTTCTCTAGCTGCTATTGATGAGATAGTTTGTTTAGAACTTTCACTATCTGCATCAAACTCAGATAAAGAGTCATCTCCTAGATGAGTGATGGGGAGATCTTCTTGATTAAGACACCTTGGTTCAAATTTTGATTTCTTGATCTGGTGTATTAAAAGACCGATTCACTGGATGCATGAATCCGATCTAGATATTGCTGACTGGGATTACGGGACGCATTACGTCTTAGACGTTTCCCACCCCCAGTGCCTTGAGAAGTCATATTGACAGAAGCATATAATGGCTTGTCTTTATCTTCTGTTACAGGTTCAGGAGTTGAAACATAGTTCAAACGATCGAAGACAGATCGTCTTGCTGATTGGCAACAACACTTGATGACCATTTCATGAAGGCAGTGGCAATCTGAAAAGTGATTTAGAGGTGAAGGAGACATCCCTGCGATCTCCCGTCTTTATGTAAGACGTTCCCGGAGATCAGTTACCACTAAAGGATGAGAAGAAGTCGGAGGAACATATTCCTTAATGATGTTAGGAACATGCCTCTTGTTCTTCAAATGTTTAGTTCCCTGAGTGTACAAAGATGTACTTAACTCATTAGCATAAGTAGTTGGGTCCTTCTTTTCAAACTTTGGTTTCTGGTACTGATTGGCCTTTGGCATAGGATTCTTACGTTTCACCAAAGTTGATACTGATGGATGCCTATTGAGATAAGCACATAAATCAGAGAATTCTGCTCCGGGTGTCTCTGTTTGAGATACCATCAAATTTTCTTGCTTAGATCTTAAAATTTGCAAGGTTGGAAGATCTTGACCAGACCCCATAGGGGTAGGCAAGATGCCTCTTTGATCATTATTCTTTCCCATAGCAGAGATCTGAAGACCTTTGTTTAAAGGAATATAATCTGATATATTTTTCTCTGAGTCATAGACTAGGGAAGTTTGAGGAAAGACGAAAGGGTACTTTCTTTTATTTTATAGAGGGTTAGCTAAGAAGCATTTTCCTCTATTTTGTTGTTGAACCATCTTAGGCGCAGGTTGCGCGAGTTAAGGAAGTGTCAAAGGACTCTTCCCTTTGTTCTGTCTAGTACTAGCTCTAGAACATTGCTTCTCCAAGTTCAGAACTGGAAAAGAAGAGGGAATAGCCAAATGACTAGTTCCCTTGGGTTACGCCAGAGTAGCATGGTGTACAAACTGCACCTTGGCAGCAAGATGAATAGGTTGCGCTCGGGTAACATGGAGAATAGACAGCACTTTGGCAGCAAGCTGAGTGGACTGCGCCTTGGCAGTAAGGTGAGTAGACGGTGCCTTGGCAGTAAGATGAGTGGGTTGTGCACGGGCAACAGAAGCAGGCTGCGCCTGGGCCACTGAGGCGGATTGTGCCTTGGCCACTGAGCGCTCAGGTTGTGCCTGGACAACAGCAACTGTCGGAGACTTAGGAGTCCACACAGTTTTGTTCTTGGTGATAGCCACAGTGCGCTTGTTGCTCTTGGTGTTGATCATATCCCCGTAGGCTGTCTGGTTGACTTGAACAACTAGAGTCTTCTGTGTCTTGCCGATCGACGCAGTATCACTTTGAGTTGTCACCTTTTCGTCGGAGGAGAAAGTCGTCCCCAACAGAGTCGCCATTTTGTTTGCAAAAACAAAAAGTTGTTCTATTACAAACTTTTGAAAAGAGTACAAGAGTACAATTTGAATTCTGGGGAAGTACAACTGTAGAAATCTGATCAGAAGACGATCACTTTATCCCTTGGACTATGTGAACTTGAAGATTAAAGCCTCTGGAGAATGTAGCATCACTTTTGCAAGAGTTCTTGATCTCTGTGATGCTTTAACAATGATTGGAAACTCTATTTATAGAGTTCTGAAAATAACTGTTTTAGCAGTTATTCTGATATGCGCGAGGCTGGATTGTGCCACATTGGGTTGCGCCAACTTTATGTTGTGCCAACTTTCATTCAGTTAATCAATCATGTACTAACTGTATTTAGACGTGTGGCATCATGTGATTGAGATACACGTGGTCATGTACAGAATAGTAGACACGTCTTGAGAGATTAGTGGCATGTGCGCCACGTCATCCTGTTTTAGAATATAAGTTGTCTCAACTTCATCAGTTTGCGCGAGCTTCAGTCAACAAGTCAAACTACGCCTGATTGGGTTGCGCCTAGGCGCAACTAATGTATAGGCACGTGGCAGCTTTTGAGAAGAAGTTGTTCAGATTGCGCCTAGGCACAACTAAGGAATTTGTTTAGATTGTGCCTAGGCGCAACTCATAAGATGTGCAGGACAGCTGTCAATCAAATCTCCTCGAGCGGCACAATTCGAGGGATTCAAAAAGATATTCTCCGTTTACTGTGGTGTCAGTTGTCAGTGCTGTCAGGTAATGATGGCCATTAAATGTCAGACGCCATGTAGACTTTGGCGTAATATAACTGGGCACAGTCTGATATTTGGCGCAAACCTGATCAGCGGCACAATTTAATCTCCAATCTTCATAATCAGCAGCGCAACTTGATTTTTTGGGGCGTAACTTGATTGCTGAGTAGTAAATACATGGCACAACTTAATTTTTAGGCCCTACAGTTAGCCTACAAAGTCTCAACTAGTCAAAGTCAAAAATAACAATCACCACTCCAATAATTAATCAAATAATTCCAATAAGTCAAAATGACCAAAGTATCCCTAGGCTAAAAATGAAAAATAAATATCCCAATCACATGTTAGGATCTAGGTCAGACAGTCTCTCGGGTTTCACTAGCAGCACATCAAAATCACAAGTCATGACTTAAAATAATTTTAAATTGATTAAAAATCACCAAAATTTATAATATGATATAAATATCAATAAATAATAATTATAATTACAAAGTTCAAAATTACCCTCATTTGGAAAATTGGGTGTTACAAGTCTACCCCCCTTAGAAAAATTTTGTCCTCGAAATTAAGATGAGCGTACCCCTACTAGGTCAAACCTCCAATCAAAAATCTAGGTCGATAGATAACATGCTACACAATCCTACTGGTCGTGATTCCACAGTCTCGATCAGGGTAACTACGCTATCTAACATATCACAAGCGTATCTTGGCATGTACTAATGGAATCACACATGAAGGTGGGAAGGAAGAACAAGAAGGACAAACCTGCTAACCCATCGCCGACAGCGTCAGTCTCCTCGACTGCCATCGCAAAAGCTCTATCCCTCTGGTGCTGGGCGTGGTGCTGTGCCACAGGTGGCCTAGCTCCCTCAAAAGGAGGTGCAACGGGACAATCTATCTTCTAGTGGGCACCAGACCCACAGAAATAGCAAACCTTCAGCCTCTTCCTACACTGCTCCCAGATGTGTCCCGACTTTCTGCAGTAGGAACAACTGATCGTCTTCGGGTCCTGACCCTGGTACTGATGCTGCACCTGCTGAACTCTTACTGGTGCCTGCGTCTGATGAATCTGTACATGAGGCCTCTTGGCCTGGCCTCCGCTGCTGCTAGTACCGTGAGCGTCCCATCCCCTCTTGAGCCACAGCTCAAGGTCATCCTCCGTTGCTAGGGCTCCACCAGGATCTCCTCAAAAGTGGTGCTGTGGGGACTCTTGGTGTAGGACTTCACCTCCTTGACTAGTCCTTTCCTAAAACTTCGGCCTCGTCGCCTCAGATAACCCCAAAAACCGTCCAGATCAAACTCCCCGATGTATCCTCGATAGTCTGACTGTGCTGTGCTAAAGCCTTGAACTGTGTCTCTCGAGGGCACCAAGCCTGCACGGGGAAAAAAACTCTCCTTGAACAGCTTATGAAGGCTGCCCAGGCTGGCCCAATTATACCAACCCTCGGGTCTGTCTGGTCCATATGTGAGCCAAATCCGCATCATACTGTCCGCTGCCTCGATCTATAGCCTCGCTGGAATCTCTGTCAGCCTGAAGATCTCCTCCATATGCTCAATCCACTCATCTGCATATGCCCTCTGTACCCCTGAAATCTCGCGGGGTGCATCTTCTGAAAATCCTGGATGCCATCTTCGGCTAATGCGTGCAGAACTGCCGAAGGCTGAGCTGCTGCCCTCTCAACTACCGTCAGGGCCAGATCGATGCCCCGATGAACTCTACCGTTTGACGCTACTGCTGGGCCTCCATGAACTGCTGAAAGAAAGTGAACAGCTGGACTGCATCAACGGATCCTGAGACGGCTGCTGCTGCTGGATTATCTCTGGAATCACTGGGCTCTGCCTGTGCATTGGTGGAGGAGCTCCTCCGAAAGTAGCTGAAGCACTACCCTAGCTAGCATAACTGGTGCTGTGGTATCGGGGGCTGGCGCACAGGACGAGTGGCAGACCTCTCAGCAGTATCCCTCGGTTCAGAGCGATCGATCTAGTCTCGACCATCCTGGAGACAGATCAAACAAAGGAATCAATACTGAGATAGAACGATAAATCAAGGAGGACAGTTAATTTCAAGGAAGACAAATCAGCAAGATTTATAGATGGCATGAATTGAAGCAAAAATTTCCTAACTGTGATTGAGTACCTCTTCGTTGAAGCCTATCGCTCAATCTTATCGCAGGCTCGCAGCAGTACAACTAAGTTAGCCGTACTACCACGATATCGCACTAATGCGACTCTGACCTGCATAGGCCACGCCGCTAAAAATGTGTCACGATTCGCACCCACTGTGAGGGTACGAGTACGTAACAACGTCCAGCCTACGCCTATGTCGGCGGTAGAACGCTGTTCTAGGTCACTATCTAACCAACAACTCACGTAATTATATGTACTTTCAAATCTCAACTCCGAACGAAGGACGTATAGATAGATATAATGAAATCTCAATCACAGTCTAAGCACGATATGGTAACACAGAAGTTTAACTAGACTAAATAATAACAACCAAACCAACTACTAAATATAATAACCTCAAAACAATCTCAAAACAAAACATATCTGAACTTATTTAACAATTCAAGTTCTAAAACATGAAACTAAACCAAGTCAACTAGCTAGTCTCCCGATCACTCTGAGTGTCGAGGCCAAAGGTAGCTAAAAACTCTCTGGTCTATAGTAAGGTAGGGCAAGTGTCCTCAAGGCAATCATCTGTAAATTTCAACAGGTCACAGGACGGGAACGAGCACATTCTCTAGAAAACCCAGTAAATGACAGAGAACTATAAAGCAGTATAGACAGTTGTATTGATGAACATGACAATTTATATTCAGGTTGGTATTGAGACCAGTAAAGTACAAGAAAAGTAAGGTAAGTAAACAAGAGAAGGATCATGGTAATAAAGACTGTAAATAGAATCTAGCTAAACTAGAGTAACATGGTATAAGTCAAGATAGTAAATGTAGACAAGTGTAAACTCTAATATAAGTCCAGTACAAGATTGAATCTAATACAAGATGAATCCAGTAGAGACGATTCTAGTCATAGTGATCAATGATTCCAAGGTAAGTCTAGCCTATACTCTAACAGTGTGTTTTTAAAATACCGAGGTCGACATGTAAAGGCTATAGGTAATCGACACATCACACCTGGCCGGGTGTGAGATGGCTATCATTCAGTTGATTCCAGTATTTGGATGATTCCAGATTTGGGATATGTCTACATTCTACTCAAGTATTTTCCCTCCCAGCAAGTACAAGTGAATCTAGAATCCGATACGAGAATCGAGATGAGTCCAGCCAAAACATGATGATAACTAGCAATATTCTAGAAAGATTCAGTAATAGAGGCCAGACAATATGGTGGTGTCGCATACATGAATCCAGAAATATCCATACGTGTTCTAATAGAGAATCACATAAAACTAACTAA